>MU225246.1:1472133-1524316 GCA_018584345.1 Thuja plicata
TATGGGACCCACATCCTTTTAGGGTTCCATAAGAACCAATTAGAAAACCAAATTTTATTTAAAAACTTAAAAAAAATCCACTTTTTCATGTCTACCGCCGGCCGCACCCCGTCAAGTACCGAAGTACCTAAGTACCGAAGTACTGGTACCGAAGTACCGAAGTACTGTACCGGTACCCAAGTACTGAAGTACCGGCTGGGGTGCGGCTGGGGTGCGGCGGGGGTGCGGCAAAACTTGGGCGGCGGTGGGGGTGCGGCGGTACGCGGAGTACCCGTCCCGGGGACGTCCCGGTACTCTGGGGTTTTGGGCCGGGTACGCGTCCCCGGGTTTCACTAGTAAATGTTTAAATCGAAATAAAAATGAAACATGAGTTTTCCATTGATGATAATTAGAGCTATTTAGCTTGATTTCAAGAATAAGAGTAGACATGATTAATGATCAAGATTAACTTAACAAGGTGAATAACAGTGAATATATAATGATCAAGATTAAGAAAAATAAATTTAACTTAAAGTTAATCACAATAGGAATAGGTAACTAAAGATATTAAAAAGGTTTAAATTTTTAATGTAAATGGTGAAACAAATTTTAATTGCAACTAATTACAGAACCAACAATAGAAATAGGTTAAAAATGATATACAAAGCTTATCAATGAAATGATATAAGCTAATATGGAATAAGGAAAAAAGTATGAGTGTTTAAACTTTTATTTAAATTAAACAAATTTTTAAAAAAGAGAACTAAGATTAAAAATTAAATGAAGCTTGGAAAGAATTAATCCAATGAATAACAATGATTGAATTACCAAGTTGATGTAAACAAATCAAATGATTAATAAACTTATGAGGAATGAATTAATTTTAATTAATTGATAACAATTATGAATGAGATGAAGATAAATATAAAATGAATGAGCAATAAAACTTATTTTATGTAAATTAAGATTTAAACAAATTTATATAAGAGTGAGATTAAGATGAGTCAAAGAGAAAATTCAAACAACAACTAAGATTAGAAAAACCACAGATTGCTGAAAGTATTCTCAGAATAATAATTAATATACTTTGCTAGAAAGCTAAAACAGTAAAGAATAATAATCATACAAGATAACTGAAATTAAACTGCTGTGGGCAAGAGAGATTGGTTAGAATACAAAATGGTTTGACTGAAATAAAAGATTAAATGCTGCAGAATATAATAGACAATAACCTGCAAAAAACCGTTAGAGATAAAATAAACAAAGTTATTGAAAATATTTTAAAAACATGTATAACCAGTTTAAAAGAATATTAAAAAAATAAAGTCGAATTGCGGGGGGCATAAATTTTAAATGAACCATTAGATTTTAACAATTTTTGGATATGTTTTATAAAACCTAATTATCTAGCACTCCACTGAAGAGAATTTCAAAAAACGGGACGGTTTGAAAGTTATGGATGACAGAGTGCGGATCTATAAAATTGTCTAAAAAATAGAATAAGATAAATAGAGACAGAAAATAACCCTGCACAGATAAATAATAGGTAAATGATAAATAACAATAAGAGAAAATATGTTAGAACATTGAAATAGATAAATTTGAATATACAGATCTGAAAATATGATAGTTAGAGAAATGAACAAAAATGTATAAAAGATAAAACCCTTGTGGTTGCCCGACAGAGGGAGAGATTAGATTTTATGCAAGCAAGATAAATCTGAATCAATGTTAGAATGCTGAAGAATAGAATATGTAAATCTGCAAACTTGAAATAGATATAAGGAAAAAAAAAACTTAGATCTGGCGGCAAGCCATCCAGAATAAGTTAGATAAAAAAAATAGATTTGCAACAAAAAACAATGAGGTAAAACCTACAACAAATATTAGATCAACAAGAAGAGATTGCTCCTTTGAATGGCACCTTCCTACAAAACACTTAAACAAGGATTAAATAGCTCTAATACCATGTTAGAAGTATTAAAAGAATGAAAACAAGAACATGAAGTAATCCAAGAAAATGAAATGCAAGAAGGATCTTACCATAAGCCAAATGTGAGATAAAGTTTTCAAGATCAATCACCAAGAACATGAGAAACTCCAAGAATCCAACAAAGAGCCAAAAGATTTTGGTAAGGGGAAAAGCAAAGAAAAACCCCTTTTTTAATAATAAGAATATGGCAAAAAAAGCCTATGGATGAGAGCAATAAGCTCAATACAATAATGAGAGCAATGAGAGATTAAGAGAAGAATTGAGATAGAGGAGAAGATTATTGAAGCAAGTGTGTGAGAGGCATCTCTTAAGTAGAGATGAGTGGAGGAGTTTGCATGTAACTCCCTTCTCCTATGAATGCCACATTCATATTGTGTGCAAATGTGTGATTTCTATAAGGAGGAATGTCTATTTTCCTTATTAAAGGAAATACAAAATAGTGACATGTCCTCCTACTTGGACTAGAGGACAAATAAAAATAAGGATACCTTGATTTATCCTTTTAAATACATATTTTCAACCAAGGAAAGATTAATTCTAACAGCAACAAAGACATATAAAGTTTTGTCAAGTAAACTTGTAAGACAAAATGGCTAAGTATAGAAGATAGAGCAGAACAGAGATATGCGGTCGATCAGAGCACCAACGCACGTGTGATAGAATGAATCAAGACATGCACATTCACACATAAGCTCTATTATATGTTTTTATGCTTACACTATACACGCATGGTATAGAATGTCAGTACATACAAGTTACAGAAAGATCAAGTACACTAGTAGTTCACAAAATAGAGTATGAAGCTGACTTTAGTTTTTTTATTAGTGTGTAATCTTTTGTTTTGTAAAAGCTAATTGCCTATTGTAATAAGTTTGTAATCACATGTTAAAAATGATTGTAAATATGCTTAATCCAATTTGTTTGGAAGCATTGTGAATGTTGTTTTTGGGCCGACTAAGGTCTTGTTTATAGTCGCGTCTATTCAGGCATGAACATATATATATGACATGCAAAGTTGTATTAGAGGAAGTAGAAAAAATATGCAGAAGAGAGATATAAAAGAATAGTATAAGATGTCAGAATGAGATATAGCTCTTGAAGAGTACAAGAGCATCAGGGCATAACTGGAATTGATCAGACAAGTGTGTCACATATAGTAGTTCACTTTTGGATATAGTGTATATCTATTATCAAGGAGGTTGTAGCCTTCATCCTATTGAGCAGTGAGCTTATTGGACAGTGAGTCCTCACCCCTAATAGGGTTATTTGTAAAAGACTCTTAAAAGAGTCAGACCCTTAACCAGGTCATTGTACTTGCATCGTAAAGACTACTCCTAATAGGGCAAAGGAACTTTAACAGGTTCATTATACTAGTGCAATATTTGTGGGTACTAATTCCCACTGGGGTTTTCCTCTGATCAAGGTTTTCCTATAATCTTATCATGTGTTATATGTTCTTGTATTAAGCTTCAATTGATATATATTTGGTTTATGTTTAAATTTTTTGAAATATAATAAATAGACAAACACTGATTCACCCCCCCTCTTAGCGTTTCTAACAATTGGTATCAAAGCTCTGGTCCTCTGAAAGGAATTTTAACCACTTGAGGAGATCATGGATTCAGCAAAAGTGAAACATCTGAAAAATAATCTTTAAGTAGCCCTTGAATATCTTGACAAATCTGAAAAAGAAAATGAGGAACCTAAACTAAAATTTGATGGCTCTCAAATGCTTATCAAGAAATTAAGGAAAGATCTGAAAGATTTCTCTACCAATGATTTGGGAAAAATGGTCAAGAAGCTGAATGAAGAAAACATGTCTTTGAAAAATAAAATTGAAGATCTAAATGAACAACTTGCAGATAGCCTAGCAGCCATTGAAGAAAATACCAAAGAGAGAAAACAATTAGATGATGAACTTATGCAAGTGAACTTAAAAATCTTGGAATTAGAAAACATCAAGAAAAAGATAGAATCTGAACAAACAGAAGCAAAAGACAAGATTGATAAACTACACAAAAGTTATGATCTAATTTAATCACCACTATATGCACAAAATTTAAAAGGTGATACCACTGGTATGGGATACAGTGTAGCTCAAATTGAAATCAATTCAATACAAGAAAGAAAGAAATCACAAGAGACATCCACTGAAGCAAAGAAAAATGAGAATATTGCAGAGGGTAAAACTGAACCACCTAAAGATGAACTCAAGAAAGTTAACAGAACCTGTTATGCTTGTAACAAACATGGACACTTGGCAAGAGATTTTAAATAAGTAAGACCTTTTAATGGTTATTGTTACTCCTGTGATAAGTTTGGTCATAGGGCTATACATTGAAAAACAAATCAAAGAAATTACTCACAATAAAACCAAAGAAATATGACTCAATACAATTAGAGAAATCAACCTCAAAGAAACCTTCAGAACATTACATGTTAGATATGTAATTACAATGGAAACACAACCAAGAAGTGCATCATGATGAATAACAACATCAGACCTCCTATCATTTTTCATTCATGTGGAAAAGCTGGACACATCTCAAGGTTTTGCGGGTCAAGGACACAAAGACAAGAGAATCCTAAAAAGTCACTATATGAAGAATTGGGAGAAGTTAAGTTTGTACAAGCCAAAACTGATTCACATAAAATTTGGGTTGAAGTAAAGAAGGATAATGAAGATAACAAGGTAGTAGATGCATCCTTAGTGGATGCACCTTTTACTTCTGGATAGTTGACCCTCATGGTCTTAGGGGGAGCTATTCTAGCTCTAAACCCCTGCGTGGCTGGTATACTCACCTCCGAGTATGCGCTTATAGATTCATGTATGTAATCAAAAAATAAGGTTGTATGCATGCATGCATTTCCTTTACTTCATTTAGAATAAATTTTGAAATTCTCTTTGTAAACCGCTTTACGAAAATGAGCATTAAATGCAATAATCTTTTATATAAATTGGTTAAAGATCTTTAAACCTCACTTTGCATCCGAGATTGAGCATTTAGAGAGCACTTGAGAATTGAGAATCAAAACACTATAGGTTAAAGAATTAGTTGGTTTGTGAATGGATTAAATACTGAAATAGAACCCTAGTAGTCGCATCATTTCAGAATCACAGTGAAACCCTACTTGATCAAGTTGCAAGTAAGTATGGCAAACCTTGTTGTATTTGACATTGTTGAAAGGAAGAGATTTTTCTTTAAGAAACATCCATTCAAGTCTATATTAGATGATGTTGAAGGGAGCATTCTCTAAGACTCCACTTGGAATCTTACACGTGGAAGACATTCATGCTTACATCTACTGTAAGAAGGAAATGGTTGGGGATAACAAAATAGCAACTCTTATGGCTTCAATGATGAAACCTAATTATTCATTCAAAGATGAATATGCACATCTCACTGACAACCCTATTTTTGAGTATTCTAATGTGAACGAGTTCTATGAGCTAGAATGGGTTAAAATCCTATTGAGCAGGATACATGATGACCTTTATTGGATTGGTGAAGTTCCTGTATGCATAACCTCAAACCTAATTCATGAAATGACTGGACTTCCTAAGACTAGACTAGTTCTTCCCACTGGTAAGGATGTTAAAAAGAATGTTGAACAAGTTTACTTATCTAGAAGTGATAGGCGCAGCATGAAAGTTGATCCCATTGAGGTAGATGACATCAAATTGGTTACTATGATTCTAGTTTACAAGTTCCAACATGCAACCAGAATGAATAGTGTATCTACAACTACTGTACTAGCAGCAATTAAGATGGTAGAGGATAATACTCAGTATAAACTATGTGAGATATTACGCACACAGCTGATTGATAACATTAGAGCTGTCAAGAATGACAAGAGAAAAATATTCAGATTTGGCTCTTTGATCATCTATCTCTACTTCCACATTGTTGGTAAAGTTGCCAATCTTTACCTAGACAAGAGTAAACCTACTATGTCTTAGATATCACTCAAGGCTACATTAGAGAGTAGCGTGAAGGATTACATGGACATGGAGATCAAAACATTCAGGATCAAGATGCAAAAAAGGTTCAGAATACCAAAAAAGATAGTTGATAAGTACAAAGACACTATATGCTTCATGGTAGAAACTGACTGTACTTGCATGGAGGTTGTTGAGCCTAGAACCAAATGGATTTATCCACTTGGCTATGAAGTTGAAGAACATGTGTTGGAAGGATATGCATAAGTTATTTTATCTACGCCCAAAGATCCAAATGAACCAAGATGGGGAATATACAAAGAAAAGACAAATCAAGTGGATTCTATCTTATACAGTGCTGACAACAAAAGGAAAGCATCAAGGATTAATTAAAATATCCTAAAAGTTCATGGGGTTACACAAGAAGACCTAGACAGAGCTAGGGAAGCTAAGACTAAAAAGGAACTTGAGAAAACTCCTACAGAAGTGAAAATGGAAAAGTCTGATGATATTCCTAAGAAGAAGAAGAATAAATCTGATGAAGGCACATCTCTACCATCAACCACCATTGATCTAGAATCCTCTCCACCTTCTATACCCAGTAAGTTAACCAGAAGGAAGAAGCAAGTTCCTACAAGTCATCCATCCTCAAGGACCACAAAGAGAAAGGTAAAGAACACTCAAGCCCCTCCTGAGGTAGGATTTAGACCTAGTCTAATAGTCCTAAAGAAAAAAATTGTTAATGAAGGAAGACTAGAATTTGTCAAGAATGTCTATGAAAAATACCAAGAGATAGACAAATTAGAAATTCACTCTATGATCATCTCTCACATGATTAAGTTCAAGAGGACAGTATTGGAACTTAAAATAGTCATACCAGACAAAGTATGGAACATACTTGATGTATTGAAAAGGAAAGCAATTGAAGAGGATATGAGGATAAGAGAAGAAACATTAGACAATATTCTTCCAGTTTTATCACATGATGAGAAAACCATTCTATTGGATCTAGTAAAGCCTCATCTCATAACCAAAGCAAGAGTTCTCCATATCATGAACAAAGAATATGAACTGGTTGGTGAAGAGAATCATAAAGCATTTGAGTGAGTATTTCTAGATAGAAATATGTATCCATCAACGACACCTACAACAAAGGTAACTTCAGTTCCTCCCAAATAGGTTACAAAACTAGTGATTCAAAATGCACCTAAGATAGGTCCACAAGTTTTAGTGCCCTCAGTTTCAATAGCTTCTAATACAGTCAAAGATTTAGGAGAAACTATTGTGATTGATTATATCAAGATATCCATGACCGCTTCTAACAATGATATGGAAAAATTTGAAAACGCATTTTTAAGCACTGAAGAGACAAAGGAGGTATGCACTGATGACACATATTTACAGCAAGATGAAGTTCCCTCTAAAGATTCAATAGATTTGAATAAAGAGGAAGACAATCAAACTAATGAAACACCAGTTATGGAGATCCCAGTAAAAATTGAATGTATGGATACTAGTCAGAATACTATATTCACCCCATCCATTCAACCATCAACTTCATTGTTGTCAAGTTTAACTCCTGACTTAGCAAGTCTAGATGCGTGGGGAGAAGAATACTTGATCAAGATCAGTATCCTAGCCATTGAAAAATCCAAAGAGAAACAAGTTATGAGAAACCCTCTCTTTTTGGATTCAGTGAACATTCTGAATGACCTAGTGCCTGTAGACAAGAAAGTGGCTAAAATTCAGTTAGTTGACGATGTAGATAACATCCTAACAAGCTTCAAGGAACACTTTGCAATTTAGTAGACTCAGCTACTAGAATTGCAGAGGAAGAGTATAAAAAGGAAATACTGAATGAATTGGTAAAGAATTTTTCTTTAGATTTAAATTCATTAAAGATTGGTCAGACAATATTGAAAGAGTTGGCATCAAAAGGCAGATAGGTAATAGAAAATTGCATGGATAGAGGCAAAATCACCTCTGAGCATATAAAAAAGATAGAAGAGGTAGATATATTGGTTGATAACATAAGACAATCAGTTGAAAAATCATCCCAAGACATAAACATCTGCAATAATATCTATCAAGGGAAGATAGACAAGATTGAAAAAGCTAAAATAGAGATCAGCAAGATAAGGATCAGGAAAACTCAACTGAGAAATGCACTTGCACCCTCCTTAGCAGTTTTGAATGAGAACATAAAATAGATAGATGTAACCATTGTTACCTATGATCAAGGACCCATCATGGATCTGAAAAAGATGGAAAAGATTACATATTCCCTATGCGCGCATCTACAAACAGTTGATGCACTGAAGGCATTCTGGCAGAAAGAGATCAAGAATCTATAGATAGCTTATCCAAATGTATATTCAGAGTAAGTACTCAAGGACTCAAAATTTTGACACCTTTGTCATTAATGTCAAAGGGGGAGTAATTTATATAAGGAGTATGTGTATATTTTATATATATGTTAAGAAGTATGAATAAAAGAGGATGACATACAGTTCTTGGTGTTAATCAAATCTTGAGTAACTTGGCCACATTCCTTTGTTGCCATTAATGACAAAGGGGGAGATTGTTGGCAAGTTGACTCTTAGGGAGAATGTGACTTATTTTTTTGTTTTCATTATGGAAACAAATTCATATGAAGTTTTGTCAAGTAAACTTGTAAGACAAAATGGCTAAGTATAGAAGACAGAGCAGAACAGAGATATGCAGTCGATCAGAGCACCAATGCACATGTGATAGAATGAATCAAGACATGCGCATTCACACATAAGCTCTATGATATTTTTTTATGCTTACACTATACACACATGGTATGGAATGTCAGTATGGACAAGTTACAGAAAGATCAAGTACGCTAGCAGTTCATAAAATAGAGTGTGAAGCCAACTTTAGTTTTTTGATTAGCGTGTAATATTTTGTTTTGTAAAAGCTAAGCACCTATTGTAATAAGTTTGTAATCATGTATTAAACATTATTGTAAACATAATTAATCCAATTTTTTTGGAATCATTGTGAATTTTTTTTTTGGGCTGACTAAGGTCTTGTTTATAGTCGCTTCTATTTAGACATGAACATATATATATGACATGCAAAGTTGTATTAGAGGAAGTAGAAAAAATATGTAGAAGAGAGATATAAAAGAACAATATAAGATGTTAGAATGAGATACAACTCTTGAAGAGTACAAGAGCATCAGTGCATAACCAGAACTGATCAGACAAGTGTGTCACATACATTAGTTCACTTTTGGATATAGTGTATATCTATTATCAAGGAGGTTGTAGCCTTCATCCTATTGAGCAGTGAGCTTATTGGATAGTGAGTCCTCACTCCTAACAGGGTTATTTGTAAAAGACTCCTAACAGGGTCAGACCCTTAACCAGGTCATTATACTTTCATTGTAAAGACTACTCCTAACCGGGCAAAGAAAATTTAATAGGTTCATTATACTAGTGCAATATTTGTGGGTACTAATTCCCATCGGGGTTTTCCTCTGATCAAGGTTTCCCTGTAATCATATCATGTGTTATGTGTTCTTGTATTAATCTTCAATTGATATATATTTGGTTTATGCTTAAAGTTGTTGAAATATAATAAATAGACAAACATTGATTCACCCCCCCCTCTTAGTGTTTCTAACACATGTCCCAACTGGTGAGTGCCCTAATTGTTTGCATAAGATTCAGTATGATGATTAATCCATTAACATGCAACCTATTGATATAAGTAGATCCAATGATGACTCCAGCTACATGGCAGAGTATGAATGCTTTTATCAGCTGGATGGTTTTTCGCTAAGATGTGGCATTGAGATAAAGGATAACGAGAGTTGCATTTCATATGTTTTCTCTTTATATGATGAATGCAACATGCATGTGCCACATGCTTTACATTTTAAAGATTTGTCTAATTTCCATCTAACATCTAATGATGAATGTGCTAATCTTTGTTCTAATGAGAAAATTGTATCTGATAATAAATCAGATTAGACAAATGAAAGAAAATGTTTCAGTTTGTTTCTAGAGCAGGGAGCAAAGAACTTTGTTTTTGATAGAGGCAATCCAGATCAAACAATTGACCATCAAGACAAATTTGATTCCTTCATATCAGTAAAATAAGTGGTAGAGTTGAGTTCTTTCCTGCCACAAGTTTGTAAATATTCTTTTCTTCTTTCCTATTGTTAGTTAGGTTTCCTTTCGGTTTTTGAAGGTGGTTTGCTTTATCTCAGAGATTTGTATCCTTATTATGCCCGCAAGAGGCATACATCCCCAATAAGAGCCACTATTAGGACTGTTAAGAATTTAGGGTTTCCTTGGAAATATTAACCGAAAATGAAGAAAAGGTATTAAATTGATGCTCGGTTAACACTAATGCTTAGGCAATACTGATGCTCGGTTTATACTATATTCCCTAGGTTACATATTGCTTGGTAAGGTTGCTCATTAATATTACTAGGTGATGCTGCTATTGTTGCTTAGTTTTTCTATTTGGGGTTGCTCATTTATATCTAGGTTTTCTGGTCTAAGTGTCCCTTGAGTTGGTTGTAGAAGGTGTTCTAGCCATGTTTTATTCCTTTTGTGTTGCCTCTGTGGAGTCAAAACAATCACTGAGGTCACTGAGTCTTTGTTGGTTCATTTTTGTTTGAAATTACCTAAGTCTAATATCCCACATTGGTCGTGATGTAAAGTAATTTAATATTTTTATATCCCAGCCCATAATAGTTAAGTGTCGAAAGGAAAGCGCCTTTTGGCCGATAGTTTGCAAAGTGTTGTGGTTAAGTGGTTGCCAGCTAGCACAAAAATGGATACATTTTGGTGGGCCCATGTCAGAGATGCTCAGATGGTGACATGGATGAGGATGACAGATAGTAGCAAGGCATAATCACGCAGGCTGAGTCAGCAAAGGTCCAATCGGATCACGTGGTAGCACGAAGGTGACATGTGGTAGGTATGACAGGTGGTGGGCCAGGTTGGATGGATATATGGTGAGGTCCCAACAAGTAGGGTGGTGCCACATGGCATAGGTTAGCAAGGTGGTTGAGTGGACCAAATCAGTGGATGACATGTGGCGGTAGATGGATGAGCTTCTTGAAGGCCAAATGAAGATCCAATGGTAATACACTATCATGTGAAGGGAATTTGCACTATCATGTGAAGGGAATTTGCAAGGATGTTAACCTCCATGTGGTCATGAAATGGTGATGTGTCTCTAGTCACTAACAAGGAGAGTGTGGGGCCTACACTAGAAAGGGAAAGACAGGTGGTTCCAAGATTAAATGGGAGGTTTCCACGTGGAAATTGGTGGGCCCAAGAGTGGATGCTTGTTGCTGAGTCTCAGATTAAATTTTTGCTAACTTAAGTATTCTTGCAACTCAGTGTAGACCATGGAAGAAGGGGTAAGATGTGAAACTGGCATTAAATTGAAGGATAAACCATGGGTTAAGTAAAAGGTCTGGCGGTTTGGTGACTACGTTATCTTTGAATCACATGGCAGACTGGAGTCAAGCCTGGGTTAGTTAAGGCCAGTTTCATAAAGTGCCCGAATAACCTAAGGTCTATCAACGACTGTGTTTTAAAAGGCTGATAAGATTTGAATCTTGACCGTTGATTTCATTTTCAGCGCCACCTGTGACCATTTGAGTGGAAATTGAAAATTTTAAATCTTTTTCTGTAGGGTTTTCAAGCGAAGCAACATAAGTTTTGTCTCAGTGCGTCATTAATGTTTTAATCTGATCTTGTGGATCATTTTTCACACCTGTAGAGCCATGTTTAGATGGATATCTGATAGTGTTGGGCAAATTTATGTCTTAAGTGATGCAGTTGGGATTTCTGATCAAAGTGTTTCTTCTTGGCGTCACCAAGTCTTTTCTTCATTAATGAGAGCATTACTTGTATCATGACTTTGGCTCCTTTTCGACATCAAAAGTATTGTTTGCATTCAAGGGAGTTCTTATTTCTTCCATATTGGATTTGCATTGGACAAAGGAAAGACTTTAGGGTTCCAACTTATTTTCAGAATTAGATATTTGTATTGAATAGTTGTAACCCTAACCCTAAATGGTTGGATTCTTGTTGCATTCTTGTTGATATAAAGGAATTTTCAAGACCATTTGGAAGGGCTGGAGAATCAGGAGAAATAAAAAAGAGCATTAGGCTTATGTTTTGTTTCTAGTCTAGGATATAGAAAATGTAATTTCAGATTGTGTCAAGACAGAATTGAAAGTTCTTTTATATTTTGCATATTTTCAGATTGCATATCTCCTTGTCATACTGAATTAGAAATCAGTTTCATCATACTTAATATATGTTTTCTCAAAATTAAGTCTCTCCTTTGTGATTATTCATTGAATTGTAAGTTTTCTGACTTAATAGATAAGTTTTGCTTGTGCATATGTGTGTTCCATAGGTATTTGATTTTAGGTCAAACTAATCCCTTTGGACATTTCATTGATTAAGTTTGGACATCTATTTGAGGATCTTGTAGTGTGTAATCTTGAGAATTCTTATGTTCATGGCTTTGAATATTTGCCTATAAGGTGTTTCACTTTCAGTATTGTATTTAGGATTTAGCTCAATGGATAAGGCATTGATCTAGGATTAGTATTTTTGTTAAGATACATATCTAAATGGTTTGGCTATATTCTGTCCCTAAATTTAAATCAAACTCATTACCAAAAGTTCTTTACATTCATAGGTGTTCTTCTTATTTCACCCATGGTAGTGGAGAGTCAATGAATGCTAGGTTGGCATTTAGTACTTAATTTCCATTCATCTGTTGTTTAAAATCCAAAGATTAAAGGTGTTGTAAAGAGTTGAGTTTAGTCTGGAATAGGTGCACCAACATTGGTTTTGAAGAGCCAGAAGTGCAGAGGGCAGTCTTGCCCCTATAGTTGGTCCAGTTGTCTTATAGAGCTTCTATACTTGGAACTAACCACTCCTAACATTAGTCTCAAGGCATATTGGTAGCTCAAGTTAGTATAAACATTTTCAAACACCAACAAGTTTGTTGACCTATTATTTTTTATTAGTTCATTTGTATCATAGGTGTTGTTTGGATATTATTTTTGATTAGTTGTTTGTACCATTTGCTATAGTTTTCTATCACAATAATATAACATTAAAAAATATTTAAAACATTAAATTTAACCATTTAATCTAAATCATTTATCTTAAACATTAAATTTAAAACTAATCTAAACAAATATACAAACACTCAAAAAATTAAATTTACTAAAAATATTTAAAAACAAATAATTTTCAGTAAAAAAACATCTACTATATATAACATTAAAAAAATTTAATAACAAAAAAATAAAAAATAAAAAATGGGCCCCTACCTGATTTTCTCCTGAGTACTCCATTAAGCCCTCTTATGCTCCAACATGTTTTCACAATGCAAATGAGGGGCTAGTGAGGCACCGAAAGCTTATATATTACCAAGTAGCACTCGATCGAGTAGGACCTAGTCGAGTCTTACTCTGCCATAAACACGCTACCACCCATATGCCACGTAGGCACCATGTGGCTCCACGTGATTTTGATCGATTCTTAGTCAACTATGTTCTACTCAGTTAGACTGTCATAGTTAGCCTAAACTGCGACATTGTTTTGTGCTTTTACGCTGGTAATATGTGCTTATAGAATTATCTATTACAATTATTTTTATCAACATTGTCATAAATGTTCTTTATCTAATTCACCCAAAACTATTTTATTATATTTAGGAGGATGCCTTAGAATCAAATGTAGCACTTGAGGGGGATTTTATTTGTCATTCTATCCCAACTTGTTTTCTTCATGAATTTGATCAAATGGAGGGTTTCAATTGACAAATTAACAAGTTGAAATTATAAGAAAAATAATTCATTCTTAATTAAAATTATATAAAAAAATTGAAATTACATATCAAATGTTGTGATATTTTTAATAAGGTGGATATGGATTTTAACTTAGAAATGTGGTTTTAATTTTAATTTTTTATATTTTTCTACAAACTGGGAAAATGTAATGAGAAATGGTAGCTCACAATTGTTGTTTATTTTTTATTTTATGATGTTCATGAGAAAACAATTGTTCAAGTTTAGTTAAATCAACCCTAAATGCGCTCCTTAGAATAGGAGTAGGAATAGAGATAGTTGATAACTCTCAACATTCTTTTTTTATTAGTTTTTCTCAATGATGGGTTTTGGTGGCTTCTAGCTATAATGGCCTGAAGTTTGGTTCTCTGGTCTGTGTTGTAATGTGATTGTTGTTATCTGGGTTCAGGGCCCTTTCCCTTCCATCTTAATAAAAAACCCTAAATGTGCTCCTTTTTAAACTAGAAACAATCTATGGCCTACTCATACTACAATGTATTTATGTTATGTGTTTTAACATATATTTTTTATTACCTCCAAAATATTTTTTAGCCACTTTTTTGGGCCTCCATATTTGTGCACATACCCCTAATATATTATGTTTTTTTTTGTTTTTTTAATTTTGATGTGTCCTCTTGTATTCTTTTTACTACCCCATGTCATTTTATGTCACTTTATCATCTTTTATGTCATGACCGGGCTTTATTATAACTCTCTTGTTGTCTTCACTCATGTCAATAAGAATTTTCCTCCAAGTCCTATGTGCTTTATTTTAATTTCAATATTGACATTACATGGGAGGTTACATATCACTAATGTAAGAATTGCCTAATTATGTAGTGACTATTTACCAACTAGTGACATGAAAGTGGCAAGTTAGTTTAGTGAAAAATGATTGTACTTGGTGGTTTAATGTTGTCCATTTTAGATATTTTCCAATTGTGTTCCTTTGAAACATTATTAACATGGATTTGGGTTGTTGGTTTAGATGTTTCTATTCATCATGTGGATCATGTGAGTTCTCTATCACCACTATGAAATTTCTATTCTAAACTCGATGAATTATTTAATAATTATTAGATTAAATGTGATATATGGGTTATTCATGGTAAAATGTCAAATATTTCTTGTGGATCATCTTTGAAAATTTAAACTTTGTGTCATGTGTATTATTTCCTTAGAAATATTTTAAAAGTATTTAGTTTCATCAACTATGTGATTTCTTCATTATGATTTGGTTGTGACTCAATAGAGAACATAATTAAGTATTTTTTTATTTAGGTTGTTGATGATCTAATATGTCCATGTCATTATTTTAGTGGGATTGATTTTTATTAGAGGTAGTGTGGAAAGGCTACATGATAATTTCTCATTGGAGAATAAAAATGGTGAAATTATGGTACTACACCTTTGGGAGTAGCATTTAAAACCTCATAATTGATTTTCAAAAATTAACCCCAATCGTGTAATCTTCATTTTTTTAAATTAATTGTGTGACATATATTTGTATAAATGGTACAAGGTTTATAAGGATGGAATTAAAGTGTGTTATTGGTCCCTATAAGCATTGGTTTCATTTAAAGGTAGTATTTTGGTGTCTCTCCAACAACCTTAGATTATAGGCATAAAAGTGAAGAGTCTCTATTGTTGATATACATAGTGTTTAATGAATAAATGAGCGATAGGAAAAGAGATTTGTATAGGAACATGATAAATATTATAATGGGGCCATAATAAAAGTGGGAGGTTGGAGGATTGGTTGATCCAATGTCATAAAGATCACCTAAAGGAAAAATTCTAATAGTACGAAGTTGTGCTCTATGTGTAAGGAATATAGTTGAGGAATGATGAATTTTATAGTTAAAATGTTGTGTGTAAATTTAATATAAAATCAAACCCTTTAGGCATAGGTTCCATTCCTAAATACTAATTATATTTAGGAGGAGATAAAGATAACGACATTCATATAGTCCCCTGTGCTTCTACTACTCTCGTTATTCCTTTGGGTAAAGCTATGCTAGTAGGTGAATTAATTCTTTCTAGTTATGGATTAATTTATAGGTTTCTTAGTTTTTGGCCTTCTCTTCCTTCATTTTACCATTAGATTCAAGAGGTTTGGTGTGTTTTAGTTGGGCATAAAATGGAGCTTTACCCTTTTTGTAGAGGTTTCTTTGTGGTTTTCTTTGATTATGAGGAGGATTGACAAGAAGTTCTTATCGTGGGCTTTGGAGATGGGATTAAAATCCCCTCTCTATTCACCCTTGGGTTTCTTCTTTCAATCCTTTAAAAGATTCAATGGATATTATAATGTTGTGGCTAACATTACCTTACCTCCCACTTAATTTATGGTGTGAAAAACCCTACAAAAGCATTTTTAATACATTAAGTAGATTCCTAAAGGTGGAGAATTGAACCAAGATTATTGTTCATACCTCCTTTACCCAAATTTTTCTTAAAATTGATCTTTTAAAGGCTCTATTTGATCTTGGTGTCATATGGTGAACTATGAAGGAATCCTCTTCTATTGGTGACATTATTTGTCTACCAAACATTTGGCTTCTAAGTTCTCCCATAATTTTTGTAGGTAGTATTCCTCTACTTGGTAGAAGGATTCTATTTGTGACAACTTGTCTATTTTTATCGTTGTTACTTTTGAGGATAATCCTAGTTTCAACTTTGAACCACCCACTCTTATTTAGTCTCTTCCAAGATCAATAGACAAGATCGAGGAATTGAGGTTGGATCCTTTATAGAATTATTCTCCTCCAATTACTATTGCCCCTCTCCATAAGGCTACAAATTGAATTTTTGCATCCAATTGCTAGCCCACATCTACTTCTATTGTTGTTTCCCTTTCTTCTATTTTTTAGACAATTTCTTCTATAGATTTAGTGGTTTTTTAGCGGTGTCATGGTTTTTTTTTAATGTTTCTACTAGTAATGTTGACCATTCTAATGTCCTTAATGATGTAGCTTGTTTTAAATGCATTTCTTCTTATCCACATGTTTCTTTTGTGAGCCAGTGTTGTTTTGATTATAAGGATAGATCTATTTGGACAATTGTACAATTTAAAAATAAATTTAACAAGTTTTTACATCCTTAGATTAGGTTGTTAGATAAGTAGAAATAAAGATTTAATTCAAATTAGTTTGTAACTTAGATGGCTCCAAATTTGCAATTTTTGTCTTGGTTGTGTTGTAATGTCCATGATATTATTAAATAAATTAATTTAAAATTTTGTGTGTATAGCCCTAAAATTAAAATTATTATCCCTTGGGGCCCTTTTTAATTGTCGGTAACATTTTGGTTGTGCCAACACTCTTTGTAATCCTTCGGGAAGTTTCCCCTAAAAAATATATATAAGGCCAAGTGAGTTGTTGTACGTAGGCAGATTTGGTATTCTATTCATGATTGCAAATTCTAGTTGGAGTTCAATTGTCTGCCATTTCGGAGGTGAAAGAACCTCCCTACTTGGCATCTATAGTTTCGGTGGGAGAAAATCCTCACCCCATTTTTCTCTTCTCTTGATATGATATTGTTGTATTAAAGATCTACTTAATGTAATTTGAAGTGCTATCATTGTCTCTCTTTCATTTACATCTGTGCGTACTACCTTCTATCATATTTGTCTATTTGTGATGATATTATGATTTATGAGTACAGAGGTGGAATAAACATTATCATACAACCTTCCATATGAAGTGTTAGAGGGACAAAAAGAGGATAGGAGGTAATTGTATAGTCACCATTGTACATAGGATGCCATCATCCATCGCGTACATGTATATCCATCACCGCACTATATGAATTGAAGTACTGTGCACCACCATACCAATCAATCCATGTACAGAAATCATCCACAATCATCACCACTTGTCGTACGGCTTGCTAGTCAATCAATATATGAATGTAGGAAGTTTTTGTCATTACTGTACAAAATTTGCTATCATTACTATACAAAAGTTATTATCATCATAGTATGGTCTTTCTCAGGATATTGACAGGTATGTATGATTTCCAAAAAAGGCAATATTGTAGTATAGGTAGTTTTGAAGGCCTTGGGAATATTAAAGTGGTATTAGAGCTGGTGATTCTGCTAGCTTATGAGGTCATGGATGAATAAGGATTTAAAAGTATACACTAGAAGGAGATACCATTCCTCCAAGTGAATGGGGGAACTAGGTAGGACCCTGATGCTAAAGTTATGGCACTGTTGAGGGAAATGACCAGAATTCAAGCTTTGCTCAACAAAACTATGGTCAAAGGGGAAAAATGATAGAATCTCATGGAGTATACATTGTGACAATTGACATTGGATAGAAAAATGGAGATCACAATGGATAGAGAAATAATTTGGTCAATAGAAGGTCAAACCCATAGTGCTCACACTCTTGACTATTGATGCTGACATTTCTCCAAAAAAAAAAAGCACCTTGTGGGGAGCAAGAGCCCACTTTTTAGGACATACAAGAGTAGTTGAATTAGGATTGGAGGAATGTGAATCTTGAGAGATATATATCCTTCAGGGTTTATGTTGAGCTCCATATGAAGTACTCTAGTGGAAAGAGTCATGGCTACTACAATGATGATATCAAATGAAAGGTTGGAAAGATAAATTGTCATCCTTTGATGGGACCAAAACAACATTGGAACAAGCATGGGTACAGAAAAAAGATACCTACTTCTACCTCAACCCAATGCCTAAAGATAAGGCTATTCAAATTTTCTGAACTCATAGAGAAGTTGATTGACCACTTTAACAGGTAAGATCTAGAACTTAATTTTAAGGAGTTGGCACACCTGAAGCAATCTGGATCATTCCACAATTATATTAAATAATTACAGAGAATATCCATGCTAGTAATATATATCTCAAAGGGATGATTGATTATGTTGTTCATGGATGGGATAATGGAACCTTTGAAATGTTGGGTGAATAGATTCAACCCCATCACACTCACCAAAGAAACTAAGAAGCCACATGACATGAAAAAATACTCTTCTTCTTCATCTAGGATTTATTTGCACCCTAATCCACCTCTCTCTCTAAAGGAGAAATAAAAAACCCCATCCAAAGAAGCCATTATTGGATGAGGCCACTAGATAGGAGCTCGGGAGGAGGAAACTCTATTTTACCTATAAGGAATCATGAGAAATAGGACACCAATAGTTAGGAAAAGGAAAAATCATTTACATTGAGGTGATTTCCAATGAAGAGGAGGAGAAAGAGGAAAATTAACCTAAAGGAAATGGTAAGAAAACTACCCATAAGGTTAACATAAACAACGTGGAGAGGATTATCACGCTAATATGACTAGGAGGCGCCATCCTAGCACTTTCTAGCACTTTGAGGTGCACTATATTTTGGGTGTGGGATACCCTCTAGGGGTAGTGGGTCATGGTAATGCTTGACAATGAGGCCACACTCAAATCCATCAACTCATCACTCATGAACTGAAGGTATTTACATGTAGAGAGGCACACGAAGGGCTCCAAGTCAAGGTGGCCGGAGGAAATCTCTTTACATGTACCCATCTAGTTTTACAATTGAGAATTACTATAGGGAAGCACACGGTGAAAGATGAATTGTTTTTAGTAGACCTAGATGACATGGAGGTCATATTGGGCACCCAATGAATAAAGAATCTTGGTGTGTACAAACACAATTTCAAAAGGATAGAGTTCTCCTTTGAAGTGAATGACAAGAAGGTAGTGTTGAGGGGGGTGTCGAATGGTGGTCCAAAGAAAATCTCGGCATGATATATGGAGGCAATCTTCAGACATGATGATGTTGTCTGGGAAAAATACTACATGGTCTCAACAAAACCAAGACATGGGCAACATACATACTACTAGCATGAGGAACTTTAGATGACGTTAGATAAACATAACATGGTTTTTTCTAACATTCCACCTGACATACCTCTGCACCATGGCTTTGAGCACACCATCGAGTTGGAGGAAGGATCCAAGACTATCATCACCACACCCTACCACCATCCTAATAAGTTCAAGGATGATATAGAGAAGATAATTCAAGAACTCCTTCACAAAGAATGGATCAGGCCCAACTCCAACCCCTTTATGTTGTCAATAGTTCTAGTAAATAAGAAGGATGGATCCCTCCATATGTGTGTGACCTATTGTGTATTGAAAAAACAATATCATAAATAGGTACCCCATCCCTAGGATCAATGAGTTGTTGGATGAATTATATGATGCAGTCTATTTTTCCAAAATAGACCTCTACTCTGGCCACCATCAGATCTGCATGAGGGAGAAAGAAATGGATAAGATAACCTTCTATTGCCATTATAGATACTACAATTTCTTGGGCATGCATTAGGGTTGACCAATTCTTTGGCCACCTTCCAGTCTTGCATAAATCACATCTTCAATAAGCATTTGCGCAAGTTCCTATTGGTGTTCTTCCATGGCATACTCATCTATAGCAAGACATTGGAAGAACATATGAGGAATTTGGATGAACTAATGGGAATCATGGAGTCACAATCATTGTTTTCCAAGAGGTCCAAATGTGATTTTGGAATGATGAAGATATTTTACTTGGGATACATCACCAACCTAAGGGGTTTAGGTACATCAGGAGAAGATTCAAGACATTATGGACTGACCACCTCCCAAGACTCTCTTGGAGCTGCATGGATTATTTGGATTATGTAATTATTACAAAATATTTGTGAATTAATTTTCATATCTTAGTGCACCACTAATAGGTCTAATAAAAAGGGATCTTCTCATTGGGATGAGTAGGCCCAACACACCTTTGAAAAGTTGAACAAAGTCATGAGTTCTTGTCCATCTTTGGCACTACCAAACTTCACTTGATCCTTCATCCTGGAGTGTGACATGTTAGGAGAAGGCATTGGAGTGGTGTTAATGTAGGGTCTTCACCCCATTAAATTCATGAGTTAAAATATCTCGACAAAAGAGCAACTATATGTTATTTATGAGAAGGAGATGCTCTCCATCATGCACATTCTGACAATGTTTTGACAGTACCTTGTGTAAGAAAACTTTATCATGCAGATAGACCATAAGATATTTATTAGAGAAAGATGATTTAAATGAATAAAAATAGAAGAGGGTGAGAAAAATCCAAGCATTTGACTTTGATGTTGAGTATGTGAAGGGTAAGAATAATGTTGTGGCTAGTGCCCTATCAAGAAGACCTATTGTATGTTCTATATCTCAAATTTTGGTAGATGGAAAGGTACATCTGTTGTTTTAATACTACAAGAATACATTCATGTGCCAACTATTGGATGGTCAATTGTAGGATGACATATACAAGATGGTTGAGGAGATTATTTACTAAAAGGACAAAATATATTTAGTGTCAAAGTCCAATTTATAGGAAAGAATTCTAAAGGAAATACATGACTCACCCTTGATCAGACACTTGGGACACCTAAAGACCTACAAAAAAATATAGGAAAGGTTCACTTGGAAGGGCCTTAAGAATGATGTACTATATTATTGTGTGTGGTAAAATGTGACATTCAATCTATAACACCAAACACTTCAATAAACCATTAATTTAAGGGGTTAGTATCATATCTAAATCAAAATTATTACACAACTACCCTCAAGAGTGGCTTATTGCTTCCTAGTTAAAGAGATTTTTATTTCATGAAAATTCTCATCAAATTGGCATAGGAAATCAATGACTAGACAAATCCAAACCTAAAGATTCCATGAAAATGAGAAAGATGCTTGAACTTGCATAGTTTTCTCTCAAGAAACCTGAAAAAATGAAATGCATGCATAAGAAAACTAAGTGCATATTAACCAGGAAATGTAGCTAAGAAAGCCATTAAAAAATATTAAATAAAGCTAAGAATGAAGTTACCATTAAATTAGAAATAAAAGCTAGAGTCTAAATGAAAGAAAACTAAGCTAATATGAAGATGGAGGCAAGAACAATCCTCAAAACCTAGAGAAAAACTATCATTATAACCTTACTTCTCAAATTTTTCCTCTCCTTTGAACAAAGAGAGATATTCCTTTTATAGGAAATTTGGAGGAAAGAATGGTCAAGATTCAACCAAGAATAGTGGTAGAGATGCAATTTATCTCAATCCATATGTGTTTGATCCAAGTGAGATGATTTCAATTGGTAAAATTCATGCTTGTTTGGGGGAGACTGAGACAAATTTGGCAATTTCCCCATTTAATTGCTTTATTTGAATTTTGAGTACTCACACATGTGTGAGGATGTGTGAATGGGTTCACTTAATTAAAAGGGGTTTAGGACTTTTAATTAAATTTTATGGTTCAAGCAATTAGATAATTTTTGCCTTGATTAATAATTTGATTCAACAAGTGATATTTAATTATGCAAGCGAGTTTGATTAAATGCTCTCATAATTAGGGCCTAGTAATAAATGCCTTCAATTTAGGGTTTGTTAAGGACAATTAATCAAATTAGGGGATATAGGTTTACTAGACCAATTGTAGGTGATTATATCTGCCCCTATTTAAATTGATGTGTGAGTAGCACATTGATTCAAAGAAATTTTGATGAAATATTAGGAAATAGCTTGATGTGAAGCGGTGAAACTATCTCATGGATCATAATTGATTGCAAACTTGATCGAATGAAGATCGATTGAAGATTGAACATATCAGCTCTAAACTTGATTGAGAAATGACTAATAGAGAGATCTGAAGATATCATCTCTAGACTTGATTGATAAAAGATTGATAGAAAGGTTTGAATATCAAACTTGATGTGAAGCGATGAAATTGAACATCCATCCCTAAAGTAGATTTCTCAATTTTAGATTGGTTTAAATGGCGAATCAAACTGATGTGGTATGATGAGATTGATTTCAATTCGATAAATTTCTTGGGGTAATTTACTTGACATGGGTCCCGATGAAGACAATTACCTGATTGAGAGGTATTATCAAATTGATGTAGTACGATGAACCTGATATGCCCCTAGAGATTTAAGTGACTTGATTTGAAGTGATGAAATCACTTGGAGGGATCTTGGTTTGAGGTGGAGCCCTAATGCCTCTAGAGATTGAACTTTTGATGTGAATCAAATTACTAATGTAATGGAACCACCCCCTTGAGATTTAAATCAAAATGAGGTGAGGGTGACAATCTTGAGAAAGTGTCGAACAAGATGGATAGATGCAAAATGATGAGATTTGAGCTTGCAATTTGAACAATTGTGACTGAGGGTTGACATGGTTTGACCAAGGTTGAAGTTTTTGAATATAAGCGAAGAATGAATGATTTCATTGATTAGGAACAATTTTGAAGAAAAATCCTATGAGGCAAGCTTCGATAATCAACTGCATTTGAGTAATAGGTTAAACTACATTTTTGAGAAGAAAAATCTCATTGGATTTCAATTTTGGTCCTGAAAATGGATTTAGAATTATCCAATTAGCCAAGGGTGCAATTTTCATGTCCATCAGAGCAATTTAGAAAATTAGGTCAAAACCTATATAAGGCCCAAAAGGATCAATTTTAAATCATTTTCACTTTTTGAGTTTAAAACTCAAAAATCTTCTGAGTAAAAAATGGTGGTCTTGATCACAGATCATCAATTTGAGCACATGCAAAGGTACAGATGACTAAATAATTACCTGCCTACAGTGAGTAATCAAAAAAAAATTCCATTAAGTCAAAATTTTCTTGTTTTTGATAGATTGTTTCATGTTTTCATGTGCTTTTTAACCATAGGATCAGTTCATCATATGAGCCAGTGAGAGGGCTCATACAAAAAAATATGAAAAATTAGTTTGTCATATGGGTCCATTTCATTTGTCATCTGGGAGTGAGCCACAACTCATATGGAGGCCTTCTTATTAGACCCTTCTATCGTATCAGAGTGTTTTTTTATCATTTTGGTTTAATTTGTCATACTTTGTGAAATCTTGACTCGTAGGAGAATGCATGCCAGTGAGCCTTTTCTATAATTTGTCATATGGAAGGTAGTGAGAATTTTTTAGGTCTTTACTGAGAAATTTCACTTGTCTATGGAATATTTAGATTACTTAGCCTTTTTGTCAACTTTTTGATCTGTTACGCACTAATTTTACTCTGTTACTAATGATTGTTCATTGATTTCTCTATTGCAGGGAGAGTTTCCAGATATTCAGTTCTGATCTACATATCCTCCAACCATGTGGTTAGTGAGGAACCTTTCTGATGCTCAGTGAGGTCACTTGAGTGAGTGTGGCTTTGGTTGGTTATTGTTGATGCTTGACATCCATGTGAACCACAGATTGGTCACAAAATTGGTTGAGCACTTTCATAGTGAGCGTAATACCTTTCACTTACCGACTGAGGAGGTGACCATCACTCCTGAGCATATATACATGATTCTATAGATCTCTTTTACTGGAGAGAAAATAGAGTATGATAAAACACCATGAGTCAGCATATAGGCTCGTATCCAAGTTTTTCATGATCGCACCATCTTAGATAGAGCAATTTCTTGGGATGAGATGGTGATATAGTATGAAACAGATTACCCACTTTCTTGCATCATGGTAGGTTTGATTGGATGCTTCATTATGGAAGATAGGAGTTAGAAGGGATTCCTTTGTAGATGGGGCCGGGTATTAGAGAGACTTGTGACTTGGCCAAAGCAGTTAGGTTGGAGTTAGTGCCTGTTAAAACATATGTACCATGAGATGCATGAGGTCATTTTATGGGGTGCTAGGGGTATGGATGCAGGGGTACTGGTGTTATAAATATGGGCATGGGAGAAACTTTCCATTACCAGGCTAGTGACATATGATCCATGAAAGAGTGGTAAACCTTTTGTATACATGTACTCATGTATCTTAACGCAGCTCTAGTTGGGGAAGACTGACTACTGGAGATGTCAACTTGATGATCTCAAATTGGTTATTTGGATACCTTACAGAGGCACTAAGGCTTGGGCCAACTAGAGGGTGTTGAGGAGAGACTTCTTCATATCCCATCCTTTGCTTGGGAAGAATTACACTATCGTTGAGCGCTTTGCAGTTTCTTGAGTACTACGATAGTATGGCCGTCCACAAAGCATACCAAAGGAGTTCATGAATTATGCTCATTTTTTTGATGATGAGTGCTAAGGGTGGTGTTGACGAGACATTGTGATTGGTCTGATCAACAAAGATAAGTTGTCACTGGGTATCAGGGTACTGACCAACTTTTCCTATAAAGGTTCTCCAAAGAATGAATCCTTCAGACCTTCAAGCACTTGAGTGTTGGGTCTCAATGGTGCAGGGAGATAAGTTGGGAAAGTGACTATTTTGTTTGGGGGGATAGTTGATTTTACTCATCTTCTTCAGGGATTTTGACAATGGGGATGGGGTTTCCTACAAGCACGTTAAGTTTACCAAATAAACAACAAAAGATAGGCCAAATTTAAGAGTTTGTTACTTCTACTTATAGTCATGCAACATATTTCCAACATCAACAATGCTCCAAAGAACTATACTAAATACTGAATGCATACAAAACCAACATTTCATACATATTCAATAGAAAGGGAAAATGAGATCATTAATATAAACCAAACATTAGAGAAAAGGACATTAGAAACATACATCAAAAAAATATTTTGCCAACTCGGAGATCAGAATATCAACAACATCATTTCTAGAAAGTGTTCCTCCTTCATTAATAGAATGTTCCAGCATTACTAGTGTTTACATCAATGGCTCCAAGAGAGTATCCAACTACTAAGAACTACTGAGCATTGAGCTCTTGCAACTATTGGAAATGAAATGCTAATAGTATTGGACTACAAAATCATCAATTTCTCCAACCCTTGTTATGAGGTCGGACTTATTATTTATGCACATAGTTTTTCCCTAAAACTAACCTAATCTAACTGTACACTCAACATACAAAATATATTATCTGGTGGCTGGTACTACCTACACCACTCACAATTACCTAAAAAAGACAAGAGGTCTGACAAGATAGCAGAAGAAGACAAGAAAGGAAGTTGGAAGAATCGACATAGAGAAGAGCACCAGAGTAATCAAAGAAGAAATTTGATCTTCCTAGAGTTTGAGGAAACATGCTTCATCAATGCAGAATGTAGCTCACTGTCTTTGATGCACTGGGTAGTTAATGCCAGAGCGACACCTTGGGAGAATCACCTGTCAGAGCCATCCCTCCATCTGACATGCCTTATCTGGATCACCTACTTGCTGACCCCCTTTATTAACTGTTGGATAGTGACCGGTTGGCTTTGGGGAACTTGGACACAGGTCACTGTAAAAGAATACAAAAATCTGGATCTGGAATTCTGGAATCTAGGAGCATACGCTCAAAGAATGAAGAAATTGCAAAATTACATCCTGTTGGTGAAAATCTCTAGAATCAAGAGAAATCTATTGTGCCTTGTATGTTTTGTAAGCCTCCAAAAGTTGGGGAATACCATCTTCATCAAGGCCCTTGATACACACCTGGTGATATGTGGCCTCCCCCACTTGCTCACACAAATCTAGGGCATTCCCTTTAAATTCTACAACCACCTTTGCTACATCATGTGCCTGGAGCATCATGCAAGATAATCGTAACATTTTTTCTCCATCAAATTCTCTCGGGGACTGGAATCATGACTCCATTAGTTCATTGAAATTCCCCACAACATAATCTATCAAAGTGCACGTATCTATGCTAAAGGGATCGACTCCTGAAACCCTTGTAACAAATGCCTTATATAAATTTAAATAATATTCTACTCTGAGGACCTTTTCCTTTAGATCCCCTACCAATTTATTTCTAATCTCCAATTTGAGATCAAGTCTGGAGTGCTGGACCCAAATAAAATTGAAGGAATCCTCCCCCCAAATTCCCATCTCTACGATGGGTTCCTCCCCAAGGTTCATGAGCTCTCGCAGCTTGCTCCTCCATGATTCATATTTCTTGGTCTCTCCCTCCCATATAGAGATGGTATTTTTGGCATGGTGTAGAATGTTTCTAGCCGTATGCAGGTCTAGGAGAGTTGCCACCAAGAAATTCTAGACATTTCCTACCTGCTCGGCTACCCAATCTTCAACTGCCTGTGCCTTCTTCTTAATATTCCTTAATGTGTTGATGTCACCCTATGGAAGTGGTGCTCTAGATGTAGAAGCTTCCGAATGAATTTTAGCCAATCATTATGCAAGCTCCGTTAATAACCCGATGACATGTGCATTCTTCTCCTTTTCTTCTTTAAACCTTTGGGCTTGCTTGTCGTAGCAGACCTCAATTTCTCGGCTGGCCTCTTTAAGCAGGTCCAGTTCACCCTTCTTATCCCTCTTCCCCAGAGGTACCTCTGTGACTAGGTATTCTGCAGAACTTACTACTACTTCCTCTTTATCTGGGGGAGGTGTCACAATGACTATGACTGTATCTCTACTTGGACTAGTTTGAATAGAGTGGAGTGTTTGGGCCTTATTCACCTTGGGGGGGCTTTGACTTTGTGCCATCATCTCAACCAGGGAGAGATGGGCTTTTGCTGCCATCGGGGCCTTTCTCTTCTTCACTTCCACCAACCATTGTGGTAACAGGGGTGGCCTTGCTGCTAGGGCCTAATCATTTGGATCTTCTCTGGGGTTCTATTGTTCATCCCTGATGTTTATAGTCTCATTAGACTCTTTTCCTGTATTCTCAAGGCCACCTATACTATCCACCTTTGTGGCATCAATGTCCTCTACCTCGGTGCTCCCATTCTTAGCAGAATCTATTGAATCAATATTTATATCTTTGAGGTTCTCCCCCTCATTCTTCTACTGCTAATCTTCTTCTCTAACATCATCTACCAGGACATCCTCCTCCATTGGCTTATCCTGGAGAGGTGGCGAAGGTGTCCGGACTAGATCTACCTATAGTACTACATGGATCACCTTGCTGAATGTCACACTACCTTGGGTGGGAGGAGGCATTTAGAGCATGGTAGCTGAGGTTACATTTACTACCATAGGTATAGTTCCCTCAGCCAAAGCTGGCTTCTCACCTTGCACTAGCCTCCCCTCTCCTATTTTAGTCTTTGGGACTGGGACTTCCTAAACATCTAGGATGTCCACTTGTTCTATTTCCTTTTCTCTTTCTACCCGAACTTCTTGCTCCATGACAACTTCCTTTTTTGGTATCTCCCCGTCAGTGAGGATTCATTCTTCTTCTTAGGCAATGATCTCCTCTACCACTTTCCCTATATCCCCTTATAGATTTACAAGCTTGTCCATCCCAAAGAGGTTGTAAAAATTATCATGCGGAGGGGAGGTCTTTGGGGGATTCTCTTGTTGAGTTTCTGGTTCAAGGGAGTCCAAGATGATCTCCACCTAAGGGATGTTGGGCATCTCGAGGTCTGTATCTTCCCTTAGCTGAGGAACATTTGTATTTTTCTTCTTCCTCCTTGTTACCAGCGGGGGTCTGATATCCAAAATGGCTGCATATTTATCTTCCCCTCTTGTCCCTGCTACCCACACCATAAGTTCTGCAAGTGAGGGAGAGCCAGAAGGGAGGGCAGGTCCTACCATAGTAATTGGGATGCCTAGCTAGGTGCTTATGGCTTCTTTCATCTAGTGGGACACTACTAGCTGAAGGTGCAATTGTTCCCCAATAGGAACTGTGGATGGAATCTAGGGTGGGGTCCCAAATTTTCTTTTCCCTCTATCTTCTCCTTGCATAGAGGTTTTGGCCCTAGAAGTGGAACCCTACAAAAATGGGCCAACTCTTTGAGTGATTTTTGGACATACCTTCTAAAAATATGCATGACTACATTCAATCACATTGTGGGTGATGTCCTTAATTGTTGGGCCTTCCGGGGTGTCCTAGTCCACCAGAGGGAGAGAAATCTTTTCTACTCCCTGGGCCTTGTACTGTGGATCCTCTGTAGACCCAGTATCTAAAAGGTCCTATGGGAAGGTCCGAAGCTTGAGATGCTTAATCATACCTTGCATTTTTCTGACAAAATATCAATTTCAAACTTCAAAATTGTCCTGGTAGTCTGCCCAAAAAACTTCAATGTGAGGCTTGTGGGGTTTGACACCCGGGGTAGTGCCAATGCTATCTTATCTAGCAGATCAAAAGTTTTCTGGTCCAAGTAAAACTCTGCCAGCTCCAAACACTTTAGTTTGTTGTGAGCCTCTTTTTCCATTGCAAGGCTGCAAGTATATTTCCTGCAGGTGATTAGGAATGGAATATTGGTGACCTTATTCAATGAAAAGAATGCATGAAGCTCCAAAATCTGTCTGCAATATTCTAAAAGAATGATCCTATCCCCACAATATTTGGGCAATAGGTAGGGTTTCCCAAAGAATTCTATCACCTGAATGAAGGAGTGTTGCTTAAATTGGATGTACGAATGGCCATAGGCACTGAACAAATTCATTGCCTCCTTTGAAAGATGGTATTTAGCATCCTGAGTGGGTGTAAGAATGTTGTAGTAAACAAAGGCATCATTTACTCTGCAAAAACTGGGGAAACTGGCCTCCCATTGTATTTGTGGGAAATAGTTCTGTGGAGCATTCTGGCCATTTCCAATCTCGAGCTCACCGAAAGTGAGTAATCCCCTGGTTATGGGGTGTTGTTGTGCTAGTGCCCACAAGACATATGAGTTCATGTAAAATTTGGAGGATCGGGTGATCTTGATGAGCTGGGCGTCTACATGATTGGCGATGATAGTGGACCAATCAAAATATTGTCTGCCAGAGACAATGCCAAACAAGAAGTAATACATCCATGCTGAGAATTCCCAGGCATGAGGCTCTCCAAAGATGCTGCACAAAGTGATGATCCCCATTTGTATACTTTATTTAAATCCTATCTCAGGGATCTCCAACTTCATGTTTTTATAATATTTTCTTGGGGTCTTAAGCCAGTTGGAGTTGAGGTATTGCCGGGCCATTTGCGAGCGCTTCTCAAAATCATTTAATGCTATTGTCTAAGTGATAACTATAGCATTGGAAAACTAGGAGATCCCTAGCCTTGAAGAAAATATTGTTACATCTAGAGACACCATGGGTATTGGGTAGCCTGATAGAAGAGGAGCGACAAGCATGACAGTCCGTATAGTTGTGTTGTAGTTTTTCGCCAATGTTAGGATAAGCTCCGGAGCATGCACTGAGTAGGGGAAGTAGGTGGCCTTGAGGATTCTAGAGGCATCCACATTAAGTGCCATTAGATCTCTGGCCTTGCACTAAATAAACATTATTTTTACCAGGGCCTGCATTTTGGCCCATGCTCTGACACTTGTGTCGGTGATCAACTGCAGCTTGGAATCAACCTTTGATCCTAGAACAACTTCTCCCTTCAAATATTTCATTGTCAATGGGAGCTTCTCTAAGGCCTTCTTAGGCTTTGTCCTGATGGCTACCCTTGTCAAAGTAGTAGGGAGTTTTGGGCTCCTAGGCGGGGAAGATGCTGATGCTTCAGACATGATTGATAAGTAAATTTTAGAAACCTGCAAGACCAGATGAATTTAAGCCAATATAAAACATAATAGAGTTTTGGATCCTGAAGATTTCATCACCACCTTGCATCTATCTTGAAAAAGGTGTTAGTTTGCATCAAAACCCTAAATATATATATAAGTAAATGAATTACTTGGGAATTTGATTTATGCCTGGGGGTTCCAAGGGTTCTGGCTCATATGGTGAATGGAATGAAGGTCAAAGGGGAACTTGGGACCCAAAGTTCAGAAAAGTAACCGTTATTAACATGATTGGTAATTAGACATACTATGATGACATGGGGCATCATGTGGGCATGCAATAAAGGGAGTAATGGAAATAACATTGATAGTTGTCCGATCATGCGAGGGAATGAATGGCTCTTGGTCTGGTTTTGAATACTCGCATGTGGGAGAGTTAAACCCACCATTAAGATGGAAATGGTGGGGGAGAAAGAAAACCTGCAAACTCAACCAGGCGAGGTGCCAAGTTTGAGTTTGCAGACACCAGAAGGGTGAGCTCAAAAATTTGGATAAACACAAAAGGGCTTGGTGAGCTTGCCATCAGATGGTAAGGGAACATACAATAATATACATAAACTACAAGCACCTACATAGAGAGGGCCAAAGTACAAATCACAGGCCAACTAAAAATCAAACCTATTTACACCTACTTACAAATAATTTACAAATTTATAGGATATACACAAGAGCTACATTATTTTACAGCTACACTGAGGGTGGACAACCCTTTGGTAGAGCCATCCCACCAATGGGAGGCTAAAACAAGAACAAAATGGGAAACCAAAGACAAAAGAAAAATGCAACAGAAACAAAAAAAAAACCAGAAAGCACAAGGGAGAACTAGAAGGGCCTACCTTAAAACATGAGGAATGTAGGAGAACAAGCATGGGAGGCACTCTACAACATATTAGCTCCAAATGACCACGAACACACAACCTTCAACCACCATTAAGCATTGTTTAAGCTCTGAGAACAAATCACACTTAGTCACTTCTAAATCACCTTAATTTCCTTGAATTTCTCTAGGTAATTAATTCGCGGTAAATGTAACAATGACTGGTGAAAATCTATTTATACCCTTAGGGTAAAAAAAAATCCTGCTTTCCTTCTGCAAATCCCAAGAAAGGAAAACCTTCAAACTCTGGGCCCAAGGGTTCCATGCAATCATACCCTCTAACAAAAGAGGAAATGGTGACAGAGAATCTTGGAATCTGGAATCTAGAGAGAACACAGAAGACAAAAACACTCTAGGACCGGGTCCCAGAGGAAGAGAAACCAAAAAGGAAAGGAAAACACTGATCTCGCGGAGGGAAAGGCCGGAGGAAAAAAAAAGGAAGATTAACAAGACAAAAGAGAAAAGGGGGACCCAACATTTTTCCAACAAAATTTAGGGACAAGTATGCAGGGAATAACAAATGGAGACTCACTGGGATGAATGCCTTAGTGTATTTGAGAACTATAGAATGTTTGGTTAGCAAAAATAGAACTCACCTTTAACTAGAGTATTGTTTTTTCAAGGAGCAAAGTGTCTGAGAAAATATGAATCATCATTGATTCAATCTTTTGGTCTTTCGTCAGTTGTGTAGTGTGTGCTTTGGAAGAAAATCAAGTTGATGACTTCTTGGGGAAATAGAGAGGAGGCACTGAATACATCAAACCAAAATCATTATATCATGCATGATCCCCTGGATACTATAATTCTCTATTCTTCAGTTCTTTCTTTTCTTTCCTTTTGAAGATGGGGAAGGTGGTACTTCTTTCACCGTGAACCTTAAGCTTAGCTAATTTTTATGGTGGTACTTCTTTCACCTTGCTATCTGTTTTTAATTTCTAAATAGGAGAGAAATTTCAAACCTAGGATATTTTTATGATTTTCAAATTTGGCCAACAACCAGTACAACCGATCTTCCCTCAAGGACCATACGATTACTTTCTTCTTATATTTTCTGTTAACTAATGTCGAGACTTTCAAGATATGAATCTGATGAATGTTACCCATAACCCTTTTACCATATGCACAAAATGACTCTGGAGTGTGGAAAAATTCCACCATGCTAAAAATAGATTTCAGATTACCCAAAATGCATAAGGTATCATTCAAGGGACTAGATGTCATGCGAAGCATACCTGTCTACAAGAAGAGGAAAACACACTGGGAACCCAAAAAACAAAATGTAAAGAAAAATAAACCAAAAAACAAAAGAAAAAGGAAAGCGAGTGGCCCCAGAGGACCACCAAAAAATAACTTACAAGAATAAGGTACTCCAGAGGAGAACTAGGAAAATATATTTACAAGTGGGAAAACTTTACATATGACACAACTTTGGCCCAACTTACCACTCACCTCATTCGAAATAGTGCTTGAAAAACTTTCCATTGATAGGCAATGGGATAGCCTCTCCGGTCATGGTACTGAGGTGATAAGTATTTTCCCAATAGATCTCATAAATTAGATATGGTCTGAGCCAGAGCCTTTGAAATTTGGCGTGCTTTCCTTTCTTCTCCCGGGCCTTGTCCCACAAAAGGACTAGGTCCAAAATTTGAAAGGCTTTATATTGGGATCTCCTGTCAAACCATTGCTTAATGACCACTTGATGATGCAAAAAATGTTCTAGTGCCACATCTCTTTTTTCCTCCATTCTGACCAGGTTCAGGAGCCAAACCTCCATAATGATGTCCCAATTGTTAAATTTTTGCATAAACTATAAGACCAACATTTGTAAGTTGATAGGGAACACAAGATTTTGGCCATAAACTAGATGAAATGGGGAAGTCCCTGTTAGAATAAATTTAGAATAACTTAGAGGGGGAGGGGGGTGAATCAGTTATCCTCAGGTCTATATGTGCCCATTTAAACTTTATACCAATTTGAACAACTCGGATCTACTCAGCAGCAATAACATAAAATAACAACATACATATGCAGCTTAATGTTCAGATGTAATTAGCTTGTAGAAAATTTACAGTAAAACACAACATAAACATTCACACAAGTTGACACCAGTATTTAACATGGAAACCCAATATGGGGAAAACCACCAATAACATGCTATCAACTTTTCACTCTTCAGAAGTGGTGCCCTATTAGGAGCCAACCTTGTTAAAGGTTACAAAACACATTGCTAAATGTGACCTGGTTAAAGGTTTTAATCACCCTATCAAGAGTGGCCTTGTTAGAGGACTTAGGACATTCCACCTGAATGTCACCTTGCTAAAAGGATTTATACAATGACTATTAGGTCAACCTAGTTAAAGGATTTTGACTGATACAATGGTTAGAAAGTAATCAACATGTGTGATCTGATACATACAACTTACTTTAAAAATCTAGATCCAATTCAGCTCTAATGCTAATTCACTGATTGGTCTCCATTCTCATTTCAATCTTCAGATCTTCTTGGAAATCTGTCAAGCAATCACTCTCATAGCTCACCGCTTCTGTGTTTAGCCTTCTCTACTTTGATTAAGCCAATCAGTCAATTAACTATGCAATCCTCTTGCATGCATTACACACTTCATGAATAACCCCTTTAGGTTATCATATACCTCTTTATCTAGGTTAGATAAGTCTTTTGCAACTTAATCAAGATCGTAGATCTTAGGTTAGGTCAGATCCAATGGATCTTTCCATCATTACATTTAATTTATTTTTCCAAAGCAATCACTAATTGAATCTTTGATCCATGCATTAATTACAGTAACCCATGAATTTAAATAGTGTGGATCAATCATTCTTATCCTTAACTAACTTTACATATCCCAGTAAAATCAACTAAGTCAGCCAAAGATCTCAAATCTCAACAATTACCAAAATATTGTTGCTCAGCCAACACTGTGTTCTTCTGCAATTCTACTGGTGCTCGGTCATCACTATTTTCCTTGGCAATTTATTGGCCCTTGATCATCACTGACTTCGCTCGGCATACACTGTTTACAGTAAACTGTCATCAAAAGATAAACAACACATTACTTTTCCAATGTACCAACTGATCAAGTACCCTTGTGATTTACCATAACTCAACCATTCCACTTGGTCTTCTTGTTAAATCTCCTTCATCAATTAATAGATATGGTAATCAAATAGATAACAATAGTCTCACCAATTAAGGTTTGACATCAATGATAAAAAAATAATTATTTTCATTGTAGCTTTCCAACAATCTTTCCAATAGTCCCCATGGCTGCCTTGATTCTGGTACAATCTGTCCAGAGGGTCAATCTAAGCTTTTGGTGCCAGTCCCGGGGGTTTTGTTCTAACAAATGTTTGATCACCTCTAGAATATTTTTATTTTTAGATTCAACCACGCCATTTCCCTAGGGGTAATAGTTGTTGGATAACTTCAAGGTGATCTTCCTCTCATAGGTCCATTCTAGTAACTGTGCTAAAGAAAACACTGGACCATTGTCACACACTATGGTGAAAGGCATTCCAAATTAGGTGACTATGTTTTCATCCAGAAATTTGATAACTACATCCACCGTGTTGTTTTTCCATGGAATTGCCTTGGACCATCGGGTGTAGTAATCAATCACAATCAAAATATACTAGTGGCTGGATGATGATTTGGGGTTGATTTCCCTGATAAAATCAAATGCCCATTGGGCAAAGGGTCAAACTTCAAAGACCAGCTGCAAAGGCATGGCCGGGTTCTGCTCATGATGGGCTACAGTTTGGAAAGTGTGGCACTTCCTCATGTGAGTGTAGACGTCTTTGAAGATGAAGGGCCAACAATAACTGGCCTAGAGAATCTGGTGGGTAGTGGCATCACTTGAGCCATGCTTGGCTCCTAATTTCCCATGGAATGCTTCTATCTTTTTGGAAGCTTGGTCGTGATCTATGCACTAGAGGTAAATCCCTTCAAAATTCTTGTGAAAAAGTGTTCCATTTTTTATCATGAAATGTGCACTTTTCAACCGTAGGGTGTGACATTTGTTTGGGGGAATCCCCTCTAGGCATTTGTTGTTGAGAAATAAGTACACTAGATTGGTATACCATGGGTCTTGAGTGATGGACTCCACTATGTAAGTTTGACATTCAATGTTTGGAGTTATTTCCACCATTGCTCTACATAGTCCCTGGCATTAGACTATCTTTATGGGTTGCATTTCTAGATCATACTCTTGGAGGATGGCCATCCATTTCCCTTGGCATTCACCCAACTCACTTTGCAATAGTGAAGATTTAACAGCTTGGTCCAGAATGATAGCATGCACCTTGCTTTAGAGAATATAATGCTGAAATTTCTTCACGACCCAGACTAAAGAAAAATCCTAATTTTTCAAGGATGGATATTGGACTTTGCCATTATTGAAGAGGGAGCTCATGAAAGAAATGGGTCAATTTTCCCCTTCAACTTTCTGGGTTAGGACTGTTGCTGTCAAATGTGGTGAAGCGAAGGAGTATATGTGAAATGGGAGGGAATAGTCCAGACTTTTTAGGATAGGTACCTCCACTATGGTTTGCTTGATCTGAGAAAACTCTTGCTTCTCTATGGGGCTCTGCTTGATCTTTTTATCTTTCTTCATAATGTCATTGAATGGTTTAACTATCTCAGCGAATCCAGTGATGAACCACTGGAAAAAGTTTATCTTTTCGAAGAAAGATCTCATTTCCTTTTTAATACTGAGCATCTATAAATTTAGAAGTGCTTCAACTCTCTCATGGTCAATGGATATCCCCTTCTCAGAGACTATATGCCCAAGTAGCTTCCTTTTGGTGACCCTAAATATGCATTTATTAGGGTTGAGGGAGATACCATACCAAAAACATCTCTCACAAATTTTAGTGAGGTGGGCGGAGTGATCACGCCTGCCCTAGGAAAAGACTGTTAAATCATCCATGTAGATGATTATGCATTTTTTAGCTAGGCCCTCAAACGCAATGTCCATAGCATTTTGAAATGTGGTCCCCATGTTGATGAGGCCAAAGGGAATTCTTTGATATGTGAATTTTCCCCACTTGGTGGTGAATGTCATTTTATCTCGATCCTCATACTTAACCATAACCTGGTTATACCCGGAGTACCCATCCAGGAAGGACATCATTTGGGAACCATTGACAATTTGTAGCACCTCATCCAACAAGGGGAGAGGGTGATTGTCCTTCTTGGATGCCTTGTTTAAATTGCAAAAATCCACATAGAGGTGGATTTCACCATTCTTCTTTCACATAGGGATGAGGTTGGCAACCCAGGTTGTATGCCAAATAGGAAAGATAATCTGGGCTGATAGCAGTTTCTGAACCTCTAGATGAATTAGAGGTTTGATCAATGGGTTTACCGGCCTCTGCTTTTGCCAGAAAGGCTTAGCATTTGGTTTCAGTAGGATGGTATGAGTCATGATGGATGTGTCATAAGTTTTAAGATCTTCATACCCCCATGCAATAATGTCAATGTATTCTTGGAGAACCATGAGAATCTTCTCCTTCTCCTCTGGGGAGCAGGAGGTGCCAATGTTTACAAATTTTTCTTCATCAACCTAGCTGATGTTGATTTTTTCAAATTTTCCTCCCTTAGAGGAGGATGATATCTTATCTCAACCCCAGGAGTCCAAATCAAAGATGTTTTCAAGAGCTACCATCCCCTTTGGGATGGTGTTAGTGGGTAGGTTGATGATCTCGTCATCTTCTTCACCCTGCCCAGTATCGTCGTGATCCACTTCTTCCACTATCTGATCCTCAAAGATACCAATATTGGCCAAAATATGTTGGTCATCCTCAAAAACCTAAAAGTGAGTGATATTATCTAGGATGGATGGGGTGGGGACCATTTCAAAAGAAAACTTCTGCAGCTGGGATCTAGTCATTGGCTCAAGGGTGTTGGCGGACACATCAAGGGCATCCAAAACATAGTTACATTTCTGGGGAATAAGCTCCATGCCAAAAGCATCAAAATATTCAATTAGGCTCCATGCTTGGTTTTGATATATGACCAACCTTTTGTCATGACAAGTGTATTGGCTCTGGACTTGTTTTACTATCAACTCTGAATCACCCATTTCTTGGAGGTGGGTGATCCCTTTTCTCAATGAAAATAGGAGTCCAAGAACCAAGGCCTCATACTCTATGAAATTATTGGTGTATTTGAACTTCAATCTGTAAGATGCAAGGAAGGATTTCACTTGCGGGTTGATCAGTTCCACTCTGGCCCCACAGCCTTGTTTAGACAGGGATCCGTCAAACTTCAGGGTCCATAGGTCATTTTTTGTTCTCAGGGGCTAGGATGAAGAAGTGGCATTTTGATTGATTTTGGGAGGGTTGGGAGGTGATTCCTTCAGTTCTGATGGTGCATAGGTGAGGTTTTCCTCTGAAGAAGCCTTTGGTTGGGGTTCCTAGACAAGCAACACCTTAGGCATACCGCTAGATGGATTACTCAGTCTAGGTGAACCATCTTTCTATTCTTTCTCCCATAAGGCATTGATGTGGTGGGTAGTAGCGGCGATGCAAGGCTCACACTCCAGTTTAGAATATTTTTGGTAGTGTACCCGAAACCAAGTGTCAGACAAGAGTGTGGTGGGAGCTGATATATTACCTTGTGATTTTACCTTACCCCTCAGTTTTTTATCCAGGTCCTAAATTCTTTGAGTGACTATGGGATCCTCCCCAGGAGTAAAGTCAAATGTTAGGATCTCTAGAGGTCATTACACCCCAAGGGAAGATTCCAAGAAAAAGACTTCATTTTCCCTCCCTACTTTAGTGAGGGCCTTCTTCATTCTTGGTTCACTCTCCACTTAGATTTGGTTTGATTTCCCCTTCTAGGGGAGCCACAAGTGGGAGAAGTCTTTGGAGAAATACCCATTAAGGTCCTTAGACCAATTTTGACTTAGTAATATCCTGTAGGTTTTGGGGACATCCACCACTTGGATGTCTATTGTGCTTGATATCAGGGGGTCTTGGATAAGCTGAATCTAGACATTTTTCAACTTACCTACCATTTTCACAGTAGTTTTATCCAATTGGACTACTACGCCTTTGGATGGAGTGGGAGTGAGTCTGAGCTTTCGACATATAGATAAGGGCATGACATTGTCTGAAGCACCAGAATCTACCAGGTAGTTGTATAGGTTCTTCCCTTGTATGTTCAAGCCTAGTAGGAAGGGAGGATCCTATGTGTTTCTCTAGAAGATAGCTGAATTAGCATCGTCAAATGTGACAGTCTTTGTTGGAAAACTAATGGCTTTCAAGTTTCCCAAGAGCTTTAGAAGGGACTTCTTCTATTTGGGACAATTCAAAAAAACCTCCATCAAGGTCATAGAGGTGGTGGTTTTCTCTAACGCCTTAGTGATGTCAACCTTCCCTCTGGGTAAAGTTGACTTCCCTTGGCTGGATCCCTGGTTTGGTTAGAGCCAGGTCCTTTTGATGGGAAGGAGTGATTATTTGTGTTGTCCTAGGGAGGGGTGTTCTTGGGAGGCATTGGCGTGTAAACTAGCCTTTTTATAGCATGACTCTAGCTATTGTATGGAGTCCACAGGCTAGTGAAGGCATTGGCCTCAAAGGTCAAGATAGATTCATCAAAGAACCCCTGCAATTTGGGCTCTTCTTTGTCTTATTCATCTATCCTGAAGAAGACGGTCTCACATGTGAAGGCACTATGAGTAGGCTCTTGTGCAAAAGATTCTAGAGGAGAAGGATCAATAGGTTGTTATTTGTCTGACTAGGAGATCATAATGATCTTCTCTAGTGTGGTATAGTTCACCTTAGAATGAGAGCCAATGTCATGCAATCTACACCAATTGGTCAGCGGGTGGAATTTTGCAAGCTGTGTAGAATGACTGGGTCTAGCACCACCCTAAGTGGTGTTCTAGTTTGGAGGAGGGCCTTTTGTATTTGCATTTTTGTTCCATTGTTTTTAATTAGGCTAAGGCCTATTGTTGTAGCTCCTACCTTTGGAATTGGTATTTTTTTGTCTAGAGAAAATATTCCCTCTCTGGGAATTGGGATTATGAGGCACGGAAGGCCCCACCTTTAGTTGTCCCATGTCTATTGTTAGGGAGGACACAAACCACTGAAGGGATTCAACCTCGGTGGATAGCTAGGTAGTTGTATCATAGTGTGACAGTTGTTGTGGTAGCTTCCCGGGGAAAGTGGCAGTAGCTCCCAGAGTCGAGGATGATAGTCCTCCATCTATAGGTGATTGGAAGAAAGGTACTCCAGAGGGTTGTGTCAAGGGTTTTTGCATTTTTTGTGGCTGGTTTTAGGGAATAAATTCCAGACCTAATATTGTCTAGGCTTGAGATGGATATACATACCAGGCCTGCTATTCTATCGATGGTGGGCCCATGGCCATCGTCGAAGCACCCATTTCTAGATTGGGGTTGTATCCCCAGACATAGGAAGTTCCATCAGGTATCATGTTGAATGGTAGGCTTTGTCCAATCCCACCAGGAGCTTTGCTCAAACTGCAGGACAACTCTAGGGCTAGGTTGTAAACCTTTACCAGAGCATCCCAGTCATTTGTGGTGGTGGTTCTCCAAAGGAGAGTGGCAACAATGGGGTCCAAAGCATTCATGTATGTTTGGATGGTTACATCGGTGGATGGGATGAAGAGGCCAGTGCACCACTTCAATGCGCATTGGAGCTGATGGTTGAATGGGGTGATGGGTTCATTCAGTTCCTTCTTGATGGAGATAAACTAGCTATGGGACCATGCTAGATCCACATGAACATGGAAGGCTGCCAAGAAGGCATCTTCCATATCCTACCAACTATTGATGGAGTTGGCTGGCAAGTTGAGGTACCAGTTTAACTCATTTTGTCCTAAAGATAGAGGGAACATCCAGATCACAACATCGTGATGTTGTACCCAGTGTTAGTTCATGGCATTTTTATAGGCCTGGAGATGTTCTTCAGCAGTTCATGGACCTAGATGCTCATATTTGGGACAAATCTTCTTCAGGTGCCGAGGAAGATCGTTGGTAGCATCGGGGAACTGCCCCATTGGGGACCCGGTTTTACCAAAGTAATTTTCCATTAGGGCTGCTAGATTTTGGCTAGGTTGAGCATTGGTCCCCTGGATTATCTAAGGAGCTTGGGTATTCTATGGTGTGGTGAATCCCAAGATAAGGTTGGCTAGTTGTTTGGTTGCGAGGTACTTTTCTTTTGAGCAGGAGGCTGAAGTTCAACAAACATTCTGGGATTCGGGGCTGATCGAAGGATTCTTTCAAAATGTAAGGGCGAGAAAGACCCTAGCCCACTAAAAGATTGGTTCCTAAAAATACAGCTTGGGGAACCCTTGGGCGGTGTAAAATTAAAATCTTTCAAAGGGGATGAGCTCATGCTCTCCTTCTAGCGCTAGTTTCTATTGATGGGACTCTGTGACCGGTCCAATAAATAGAGATATGTTCTCACCGGGTACCGGGGTACCAGCCAACTTTTCCTATAAAGGTTCTCCAAAGAATGAATCCTTCGGGTCTTCAAGCACCTGAGTGTCAAGTCTCGATAGTGCAGGGAGCTAAGTTGGGCAAGTGACTATTTTTTTCAGGGGGATAGCTGGTTTTTCTCATCTTCTTTGAGGATTTTGACAATGGGGATGGGGTTTCTTTCAAGCACATTAAGTTTACCAAATAAACAACAAAAGATAGGCCAGAGTTAAGAGTTTATTACTTCTACTTATAGTCATGTAACATATTTCCAACATCAACAATGCTCCAATTAACTATACTAAATACTGAATTCATACAGAACAAGCAGTTCATACATATTCAATAGCAAGGGGAAATGAGATCATTTATATAAACCAAACATCAGAGAAAAGGAAATTAGAAACATACAACACAAAAATATATTGCCAACTTGGAGATCAAAATATCAACAACATCATTGCAAGAAAGTGTTCCTCCTTCTTCATTAACAGAGTGTTCTAGCATCACTGGTGTTTACATCAATGGCTCCAAGGGAGCATCCAACTACTAAGAACTACTGAGCATTGAGCTCCTACAACGACTAGAAATGAAATGCTAATAGTATTGGACTGCAAAATCATCAATTTTTCCAACCCTTGTTATGAGGTTGGACTTATTATTTATACACATAGTTTTTCCCTAAAACTAACCTAATCTAACTATACACTCAACATATAAAATATATTATCTGGTGGCCGATACTACCTACACCACTCACAGTTACCTCAAAAAGAAAAGAGGTCTAAAAAGATAGAGGAAGAAGACAAGAAAGGAAGTTGGAAGAATTGACATAGAGAAGAGCACCGAAGTAAACATAGAAGAAATCTGATCTTCCTGGAGTTCAAGGCAACATGCCTCATCAATTTAAAATGCAACTTACTATCTTTGATGCACTAGGTAGTTAATGTTGGAGTGACACCTTTGGAGAATCACTTCTCAGAGCCATCCCTCCATCTGACATGCCTTACCAGGATCACCTACTTGCTGACCCCATTTATTAACTGCTGGATAGTGATCGATCGGCTCTAGGGAACCTGGACATGGGTCACTATAAAAGAATACAAAACTCTAGATCTAGAATTCTTGAATCTGGGATTTTACGCTCAAAGAATCAATAATTTGCAAAATTACACCCTACTGGTGAAAATATATGGAATCCAAAGAACTCTATTGTGCCTTGCATGTTTTTAAAGCCTCCAAAAGCTGGGGAATTCCCTCTTCATTAAGGCCCTTGATACACGCTTGGCGATACATGGCTGCCCCCACTTTCTCACCCAAAGCTAGGGCATTCCCTTTAAATTCTATAGCCACCTTTGCTACATCATGGGCTCAGAGCATCATGCAAGATAATCATGACATTTTTGCTTCATCAAATTCTCTTGGGGACTGGAACTGTGACTCCATTAGTTCATCAAACTTCCCCACAACATAATCTATAAGAGTGCATGTATCTATGCTAAAGGGATCGACTCCTGAAACCCTTGTAACAAATGCCTTATATAAATTTAATGAGTATTCTACTCTGGGGACCTTGTCCTTTAGGGCCCCTACCAGTTGCTTGCTAATCTCCAATTTGAGTTCATGTCTAGAGTGTTGGACCTAGATAAAATTGAAGGACTCCTCCCCCAAAATTCCCATCTCCATGATGAGTTCCTCTCCAAGGTTCATGAGCTCTCCAAGCTTGCTCCTCCATGCTTCGTATTGCTCATTCTCTCCCTCCCATATAGAGATGGTATTTTTGGCATGGTGTAGAATGTTGGCAGCTGTATGTAGGTCCAGAAGAGTTTCCACTAGGAAATTCAAGACATTTCCTACCTACTTGGCTACCCAGTCTTTGACCGCCTACACCTTCTTCTTCATATTCCTTAATGCGTCGACGTCACCCTGTGTAAGTGGTGCTCTGGATGTAGAAGCTTCCAGACAAATTTCAACCAATGGCTATGCCAGCTCTGTCAATAACTCAATGAGATTTGCATTCTTATCCTTTTCTTCTTTAAGCCTTTGGGCTTCCTTATTGTAGTGGGCCTCAATTTCCCGACTGGCCTCTTTAAGTAGGTCTAGTTCACCCTGCTTATCCCTCTTCCCCAGAGGTACCTCTGTGACTGTGTATTTTGTAGCACTTATCACTGCTTCCTCTTTATTTGGGGGAGGGGTCACAACGACCGTGACTGTATCTCTTCTCAGACCAGTCTGAATAGAGTGGAGTGTCTGGGCCTTCTTCGCCTTGGGGAGGCTTTGACTTTGTGTCATCATCTCAGCTAGGGAGAGATGGACTTTTGCCACCACCGGGGCCTTTCTCTTCTTCACTTCCACCAACCATTTGGTGGCAGGGGCGGGCTTGTTGCTAGGGCCTGCTCATTTGGTTCTTATTCGGGGTTCTTTTGCTCATCCCTGACATTTATAGTCTCATCAGACTCTTTTTTCTGTATTCTTGGGGCCACCTTTATTATCCACCTTTGTGGCATCAATATCCTCTGCCTTAATGCTCCTATCCTTAGCAGCATCTGTTTAATCAATATTCATATCTTCAAGGTTCTCCCCTCATCCTATTTTTGCTACTCTTCTTCTCCGAAATCATCTGTCGAGACATCCTCCTCCATTGGATTATCCTCCAGAGGTGGCAAAGGTGTCCATCCTAGATCTATCTATAGTAGTACAGGGATCACCTTGCCAAATGTCACAATGCCCTGGGTGGGCAAAGGTGTATAGAGCACGATAGCTAAGGTTACGATTGCTCCCGTAGGTCCAATTTCCTTAGTTGAAGCCAAGTTCTCACCTTGCACTTGCCTCCCCTCTCCTATTTTGGTCTCTGGGACCAACATTTCCTAAACATCTAGGATGTCCACCTATTCTAGTTTCTTTTCTCTTTCTGCCCAGACTTCATGCTCTGCGGAAAATTCCTTTTCCAATATCTCCCCATCAATGGGGATTATTTCTTCTTCTTGGGTGACGATCTCCTCTTCCACTTTCTCTATATCCCCTTCTAGATTTACAAGCTCGTCCATCCTAAAGAGGTCATCAAAACCATCATGGAGAGGGGAGGTCTCCGGGGGATTCTCTAGTTGATTTTCTAGTTCAAGGGAGTCTAGGATGATCTCCACCTAAGGGATGTTTGGCATCCCGAGGTCTATATCTACCCTTGGCTAAGGAACATTTGTCTTTTTCTTCTTCCTCCTTGTTACCAGTGGGGGTCCGATATCCAAAATGGTTGCATGTTCCCCTTCCCCTCCTGTCGCTGCTACCTGAACCATAAGTTTTGCAAGTGAGGGGGAGACGAAAGGGAGGGAAGGTTCTACCATAGTAATTGGGATGCCTAGCCAAGTGCTTATAGCTTCCTTCATTTGGTGGGACACTGTAACCTGAAGGTGTAATTGTTTCACAATAGGAACTATGGATGAAATCTGGGGCAAGGTCCCAACTTTTCTTTTCCCTCTATCTTCACCTAGCGTAGAGGTTTTGGCCCCAGAAGTGGATCCTTGCAAAAATGGGCCAACTCTTCGAGTGCTTTTCAGACATACCTTCTAAAAATACACATGACTACATTCAATCACATCGTGGGTGATGTCCTCAATTATTGGGCCTCCTGGGGTGTCCCAGTCCACTAGAGGGAGAGCCATATTGTCTACTCCCTAAGCCTTGTACTGTGGATCCTCTGTAGACCCAGTATCTAAAAATTCCTTTGGGAAGGTCTGAATCTTGAGACACTTCACCATACCTTGCATCATTCTGACAAAATGTCAATTCCAGACTTCAAAATTGTCCTGGCAATCTACCCAAAAATCTTCAATATGAGGCTTGTGGGGGTTTGACGCCTAGGGGAGCGCCAACGCTATCTTATCTAGCGGATCAAAATTTTTTCGGTCAAAGTAAAACTCTGCCAGCCCCAGACACTTTAGTTCACCATCAGCCTCTTTTTCCACTGCAAGACTGCAAGTATAGTTCCTGCAGGTGATTGATAATGGAATATTGGTGACCTTCTTCAATGCAAACAATGCATGAAGCTCCATAATATATTTGAAATATTACAAAAGAATGATCCTATCCCCACAATTTTTGGGCAATAGGTAGGGTTTCCCTAAGAAGCTGATCACCCAAATGTAGTAGTGTTGTATAAATTGGATGTAGTGATTGCCATAGGTGTTGACCAAAGTCATTGCCTCCTTTGAAATTCAGTATCTGGCATCCCGAGTAGGTGTAAGAATGTTGTAGTAAATGAAGGTGTCATTTACTTTGCAAAAATTGAGGAAACTAGCCTCCCATTGTATTTGTGGGAAATAGTTCCACGGAGCATTCTGGCCCTTGCCAGTAGCTCACTGATAGTGAGTAATTCCCTGGTTATGGGTATTGTTGCACTAGTTCCCACAAGACATATGAGGTCATGTAAAATTTGGAGGACCGGGTGACCCTGACGAGCTGGGCATCCACATGATTGGTGATGATAGTGGCCTAATCAAAAGTGTGTCTGCTAGAGGCGATGCCAAACAAGAAGTAATAAATCGATGTCAAGAATTCCTGGGCATGAGGCTCTCCAAAGACCCTATACAAAGTGATGATTCCCATTTGTATACTTTCTTTAAATTATTTCTGGGGGATCTTCAAATTCATCTTTTTATAATCTTTTCTTGGGGTCTTAAGTCAACTGGAGTTGAGGTATTGCCAGGCCGTTTATGGGAGCTTATCAAATTCATTTAATGCTAGGGTCTGGGTGATACCTGTAGCATTGGAAAACTAGGGGATCCCTAGCCCCTAAGAAAATATTGCAGCATCTAGAGACACCATGGGATTTGGGTAGCCTGACGGAAGAGGAGCGGAAAGCATGACAGTCCGGACAGCTGTGTTGTAGTGTTCCGCTAGTGTGAGGATAAGCTCTGGAGCCTACACTAAGAAGGGGAAGCAGGTGGCCTTGAGGATTCTGGAGGTAGCCACATTAAGTTCCATTAGATCTCCGGCCTTGCACTGAATAAACATTATTTTCACCAGGGCCTGCATTTCGGCCCATGCTCCGACACTTGTGTCGGTGATCAACTGCAGCTTGGAATCAACCTTTGATCCTAGAACAGCTTCTCCCTTTAGATATTTCATTTTCAATGAGAGCTTCTCTAAGGCCTTCTTGGCCTTTGTCCTGATGGCTGACCTTGTTAAATTAGTAGGGAGTTCTGGGCTCCCGGGTGGGGAAGATTCTGATGTTCAAACATGATTGATAAGTGAATTTTGGAAACCTACAAGACCGGACAAATTTCAGCCAATATAAAACATACTAGAATTCCAGATCTTGGAGATTTTATCACCACCTCACATCTGTCTTGAAAAAGGTGTTAGTTTGCATCAAAACCCTAAATATATATATAATGAAATGACTTACTTGGGAATTTAATTTATGCCCGAGGGTTTTGGGGGTTTTGGCTCATATGGTGAATGGAATGAAGGTCGAAGGGGAACTTGGGACCCAGAGTCTGGAAAACTAACTGTTATTGACATGACTGGTAATTATCCATACCAGGCTGACATGGGGCATCATGTGGGCATGCAATGAAGGGAGTAATGGAAATAATTTTGATAGCTATCTAATCACACAAGAAAATGAATTCCACTTGGGCGAGTTTTGAATGCTTGCATGTAGGGAATTAAACCCACCATTAAGACAGAAATGACGGGGGAGAGAGAAAACCTGCAAACTCAACTAGGTGAGGTGTCAAGTTTGAGTTTGCAGACACCAAAAGGGAGAGCTTGACAATTTGGATAAACAAAAAAGGGCACGGTGAGCTCACCATCAAACATGAAGGGAACATACAAGAATGTACATAAACTACAAGCACCTACATAGAGAGGGTTGAAGCACAACGAGGGCCAAAGCACAACTCACAGGCTGACCCAAATACAAACCTATTTACACCTACTTACAAATAATTTACAAAATTTATAGGATATACACAAGAGATACATCATTTATAGATACACCGAGGGTGGACAACCCTCTGGCAGAGCCATCCCACCAATGAGAGGTGACAACAAGAATAAAATGGGAAACCAGAGACAAAAGAAAAATTCAAAAGAAACCAAAAAAAAACTAGAAAGCATGAGGGAGAACCAAAAGGGCCTACCTTAAAATATGAGGAATGCATGAGAACAAGCATGGGAGGTGCTCTGCAATAGATCAGCTCCAAATGACCACATACACACAACCTTCAACCACCATTAAGCATTGTTTAAGCTCTGAGAACAAATCACACTTAGTCACTACTAAATCACATTAATTGCCTTGAATTTCTCTAGGAAATTTGTTTGTGGTAAATGTAACAATGACTGGTAAAACTCTATTTATACCCTTAGGGTAAAAAAAACATCGCACTTCCTTCTGCAAATCTTGAGAAAGGCAAACCTCCGAACTCTGGGCCTGAGGGTTCCATGAAACTGCACCTTCTAACAAAAGAGGAAATGTTCATAGAGAATCTCAGAATCCAGAATCCAGAGGGAACAAAGAAGACAAAAACACTCTGGGACCAAGTCCCAGAGGAAGAGAAACCTAAAAGGAAAGGAAAACATTAACCCTATGGAGGCAAAGGCCAGAGGAAATCAAAAGGAAAAGAAACAAGGCAAAAGCAAAAATGGGGACCCAACATTTTGCCAACAAAATGTAGGGATGGGTATGCAGGGCATAATAGGTGGTCTCTAAGACTATCTACGAATCTCTATTTACATGAGCTTATAGGGTTACACTGAATATCTTGGGACTATTGAGATGATATTAGAGATGCAGGGGTCACACCCCAGTACAAGGATTATTTTGCACATCATCCCTTTTTGAGATTCATAGATCTGACTATGAGAGAACCTCAAATAGAGGAGGTAGATGTACCCCAGATGGCTTTAGGCATAGGACATAGGGTCTTGGAACATAGAGGAGAAGGAGACCCAGGTACTATTTCTAGTAGGGAACCTATAGTGGGTCATCAACGGCACCAGAGTGAGGGTGGGATCTTAGGTTCTGTTAGTGTTGGGGTCCCATATATAGGTGCAACAAATGAGGAGATGGTTGAGGCTCAGTAGGATCCCACTTTTGATGATGCTACCCGATAGGTCTTCCAATAGAGGGATACACATGGTGGAGAGAAGGAGGGTGTGCCGAGGGAGAAAAACCCGCAAGATGTGATCTATACCCTGAGAGGATGGGTCAGAGCATTGCAGACACAACTAGCAGTGACTCAAGCATAGATCTTAGAGTGAGACTATGCTATCAGTGAGTGTAATGAGAGGATCTAGGGGATGACCAAGGGGGTTGTAGCTAAGTGCATTTCCCTCCAGTGTGAGGTTACCAAATAGATGAGTATTGAATCCTAATACGTGGCAACATACAACATGGCAGTTCCCGTAGCACACTAGGTGCTACCTTATTCCCAGTATCTGGCGAGATTCAAGGGAGTAAGCCCTCCACCTAGAGTAGATGATCCTCTTCCTCCCCCTCATGATGGCGATGAGGGAGGGAGCGAGTCTTGATTGTCCCTTCTTCTTTCTTATCCCATTCTAATATTTTATGAGATTTTTTGATTGTATACATGATACATTTGCATCGAGGATGCTCATTCTGCTCGAGATTATCTGGGCACTCTTTTGTAGACACTCTTTGATATATATATATATATATATATATATATATATATGATAAAATTTGTGATCCATGTGATATCATGTGTTGTCATATTTTTCTTTTTCTTATTCATATGCTACTTTTGAGTAGATTATCCTCTTGTATTATTGCTTTGAGTAGCTCTTGTGTGTATCTTAGATGGAAACATGTCTCATTTTCCTTTTCAGGTCAATGTGTAATATGCTCTTATCAGATGTTCTATTTTCTTATGTTTGGATTCTTGCTTTCTTGATACTGACTTTCTATGTGCAAATAGGTAACCTGAAGAAGATTTAATGAAGTTGATCACTTCAATGAAGTATTCATCATTAAAAGGAATAGCTTGTTTTTGCATTGTTATAGTGCTAGTATGCAAGCCTAGGAAGGAAAATGCAGCCTATGATGCAAGTCTAGTCACCGATTCCTTTATCCATTGTTGTCATCATCAAGTGTTTGAGACATCAGAGCCAATACAACCCTTACTGGTGCCATTGCAACCATAAGGATATGAGTATGGATTTCATTAGATAAAATTTGGGAAACTAATGTAAAAATTAAGGTATAAAATCATGATGAACTGAACATTGTTTCCAGTTGATTTTGAAAGGATACACTAGTATCAAGGCATTCAGAGCCAATATATAACCATGAGTGTGTTATTACATAAACAAGTAGATTTAAAATTTAAGGAGATAGTTCCAACCTCACCTTGGTGTGCAATTAAACATGATCAAAGGATGTGATGCTTTTCCACCTTAATGCAAAAGCTCTTATTACATACACCCTGTTCAATTGATGTTATAGGATCATTAGAACCACACTGAGATGAAACAATCAATGAAAATATTATGAAATTTATTGATAACAACTAGCATTCAAGAAAAAGATCATCACTCTTTCAACAAGTCTTGATGGTTGTATGTTTGTCCATGTGGGGTGTTGAAAAACACCATTGTTCTTGTGGGTGCTAGTGTTGAAAAAGACTGGTGTGTTCTTGAGTGTTAATAAGCCAAGATTTTAAGTGCTTTATCCAACATGTGTTGAAAACATAGTTGTGTCCAAATAAGGTAGTGTTGAGAAACACTATTTGATTAAGGTGTTGAAAAACACTAGTGATATCAGTGGAAAAATGTTTGGTGGCTAGAAGACCAAGGTAGATAACTTTGATTAGCATGATGACTAAAAGGGTGTGCTGAATTGAGTACCAGAAGATGTCCCTAAAAGACCCTAAGACTTAAGATGTCAATCAGTTCCAAGCTAGGATACCAACTTCACTGTTTGCATAGGGTCATGAAAGGTTTTTTAAGTGCAATAAAAGCAAACTGAGACTTTTATAGGTGAGATAGTCAAGCTACACATTGATAGATGGAGTGTTGATTACAAGTGATGCATGTTTGCCACGTTTCCACCACTTGGTATAATTGCTATTTTTTTCACCAAGGTACCTGTTTATGAGGTTTTCACAGAGGCACTTTTTCTCTTTTCAATTTTTTTTTCTTTTTTTTTTGTATTTTTCTCTTTTTCACTTTTTTTGTTGATCCATCAAGGTGCTTTTTTTCTAGGTTTTCTCCAGGATGATAATTTTTTTAGTACTTTTTCCAAATGTTTTTGGCTTTTCTACTTTTTTCTATTAGTGGTATTTTTTCGGGATCATTTTCTCTGTACAGGTACTTCTCAGGCTATCTAGCTACATAAATTTTTCAGGTGGATCGTGTTGATGGGATCAAGAAATGTCTCCACTTCTAGAGTTGAGAGTTGATAGGCTCCAGAGCCAAATCCTACAGTAATCATGAAGGTGCCCATCCAGTTGGGTTCAAATTTTCCCTTTTGCTCATGATGTTGTTGATTCTTTGGATTTATCTAAGTACAAGATCTCCAACCAAAAAATCTCTGTGTCTTAACTTCTTGTTGTAACCTCTAGACATTATTTTCTGATAGACCCTTAGATGGTTGAATGCTTATTTCATTTGTTCATCAAGTATTCCTAATTCTTGGATTCTAAAAATCTGGTAATCTTCATCAATGATGAGTCCTTGTAGTGAGACTCTGAGTGATGGTATCTCTACCTCAATAGGCAATACTACTTATATGCCATATACCAATGCAAATGGAACTACCCCTAGGTGTTTAGATGATGGTTGGATAAGCCCATAAAGCTAGATTTAGTTGAAGGTGACATTCTTTTCCTCACTTATTCACTATCTTGTGCAAGATTTGCAATATGTTCCTAATGGAGGCTTTAGCCTATCCATTCCCTTGAGGATAGTAGATAGAGGAATAGTATTGGGTGATTTTGAACTTATCATACAATTCATCCGTATATTTTTTTTTGAACTTTCCTCTGTTATCTTTTATAATACAAGGTATCCCATACCTGCAGATGATGTAGTTTAAGATGAACATAGATAATTTTTTTCCAGTTGCTTTGATGAGTGATACTGCTTCAACCCACTTAGTGAAGTACTCAGTGGCTGTAATAATGAACTTGTGTCCACTAGATGAGGAGAGATGTATTTTCCCTATCAACTCAAAGGCCCATTATTGGAAAGACCAATGCATAATAAAAGGTAACAACACTCTAGTAAGAGCATGGATTAGGTTACTATGTAATTGATATTTCTTACATGACTTAGTAAATTGGATAGCATATTTCTCCATGGAAGGACAATAATACCCTACCCTTAGGAGTTTATTGGCTCATGAGAGACCATTTGAAAGGGACACAAAAATACCTTTGTGGACTTCCTTTAGCATATTTTCAGACTCTTCACATTCTAGACACCTAAGGAGAGTACCATCTAGACCTTGTATGTACAAATTGTTAGCGATGATCAAATAACATGTGGAATCTCTTGTAAGGTTTCTATTCTCATTTCTAGATAGGTCATCAGGAATTATTTGGTCACACAAGTAGGAGTAGATTTGGCTATATCAAGAGGATTCAATGCCCATAATTGAGCATACAATTTGGGATTGAGTCATAGGATGGAAAAGGGAGTTCTTTCACTAGGAATTCATAGCAAAATTGGTGCGCTTACAATTGTAACATTGAGGCCAAATTAGCCATGTCATCAACAACTTTATTTGCTTCCCTTGGTATTTGTTGAAAGGTGATGAATGCAAAATACTTCTTTAGGTCATCAACCATCTTTTTATATGGTGTGAGCTTCTTGTCCTTAGTTTTATATTGAAATTATGTGATCTTCCATTCAATGAACAACTTTAGTCCATTTGCTATAGCTTCATACTCAGCTATGTTGTTCATGCAGGGAAAGATCATTTTATATGCTTTTGGAATCTTGTATTTTTGGGGTGTTATGAAGAGCACACTAGCTCCAAACCCTTGTTGTGTGAATGAGCCATCAAAGAACATTTTTTAGGAGTGTTATGTCAAATGTAGAGTAGCTTCATTAGGAAATTCTATTCTTAGTGGTTTATTATCTTGAAGAGGAGCATCTGCTAGATGATCAAAAATGACTTGTCCTTTGATGGCCTTTCTATCTATATATTCAATGTCAAATTCACTGAGTATCATTACCCATTTTGTGATTCTTCCAGTCAAAGTTGCTTTGTTTAATAAGCACTTTAAGGGATCAATTTTTTGCAATTAATTTGATAGAATGTGCAAGTGTATAGTGTTAGAGTAATAGTATTTTGAGGTTACTAATTTAAATCAGTATGATCTAATTAGTAACTTCCCTATTCACTCTTGTTTGCTTAAGCTAATCTTAGGTAGTTTCTATTTCTGAGTTAGTTTCCCTTTTTAGGGTTTTGACATCCTTTATAAGGATTGTCCGCTTTGTAATTCATAAGGAGATTACTTTGTAAATCATTTAGTTAATAGAAATCATTTCTGTTTCAATGGATTTGCAGTCTCTTTCATTTTGGCCGCCATAGCTGTCTGATTACTTCTATCCTCTCTTCTGTCTTCT
>MU225246.1:1526358-1575205 GCA_018584345.1 Thuja plicata
TATGATCTAATTAGTAACTTCCCTATTCACTCTAGTTTGCTTAAGCTAATCTTAGGTAGTTTCTATTTCTGAGTTAGTTTCCCTTTTTAGGGTTTCGGCATCCTTTATAAGGATTGTCCGCTTTGTAATTCATAAGGAGATTAATTTGTAAATCATTTAGATAATAGAAATCATTTCTGTTTCAATGGATTTGCAGTCTCTTTCATTTTGGCCGCCATAGCTGTCTGATTACTTCTATCCTCTCTTCTGTCTTCTTCTTCTGTGTAATGGTCTTGCATGCAGGTGATCTTGGGTAGATTGCATTTTAGCAATCACAACATATAGTGTCAAAGATTTTGAGAAGCAAATACCACCACTAAGCAAGATTTTTCAATAATGGTGTAATTATGCTCATAGGAGACCATTGTCTTTCTTATGTAGTAGATTGCTCGTTCCTTTCTTGTTTCATTATGTTGTGCCAACATAGCTCCAAGTGACATTTCCGTAGCTGAAATATAGAGTAGAAGATGTTTTCCTAGTATCGGTGCCATTAATAGAGGAGGATTTGTTAAATATTCTTTGATCTATTGAAAATATTTCTCTCATCCTTCATCCCACTTAAATGTTATACCCTTGTGTAATGCTTTTGTGAAAGGTTCTGTCTTATCCCCTAGCTGTGAGATAAACCTCCTAATTGACTGTAGCTTTCCTTGTAGTGTTCTGATTTGACTGATGTTCTATGGTGGGTACATTTCCATAATCGTTGCTACTTTCTTGGGATCAAACTTGATTCCCTTTTCCGATATAATATACCTGAGGATTTTACTTGATATCATGCTAAAGGAACACTTTTTTGGATTGAGCCTTAGTTTGAATTGCTCTATTCTGTTAAAAAACTTTCTAAATTAGCCAAGTGTGTAGCTCTTTTTGCTGATTTTTCCAGAGCATCATCAACATAATCCTCCATATTCTTATGCATCATGTCATGGAATTGTTAGAGTAATCACTTATTAATTAAATCATGTTGATTTAATTAGTTAAGTTGTTTTATTACTCTTTAGTGCTTAAGCTTTCTCTTAGGTGCATCAATAATTAATTCTTTTTATTAATTATTAATGTGCAACCTAGATTTTACCTTTTAGGGTTTTATTCATATTTTTAAGGTTGAACTTTGTAATTATTGTTAAGGAATTCATAATATATTTTTTCTCTATTCTTTTCGAGTTTCTTTGAGCTTCTAAGTTCTTCATCTTTTTCATTCTTTATGCTTTCTTCCTGTAACAAGTATTTTGCATGCAGTTGTTCTTGGGCGTAATCAAATCAGTATTTCTCAGATCCTTCATGGTATCAGAGCCCCTCTGCTGTTGCCTGTTCTAGATATTTTGAAGTTATTTTTGAAGGGGAAATCTCAACTTTCTCAGGGTTTTTATCTTCAATCTGTGGGTTTCATTTTTCTTTGGAGCCTTTTGGGCCCAAACAGACCTCACTATTGCGTTCAGAAGGCCTGAAAAACAAAAATTTCATATAAAGTTTGTCCATTTTGTGAAAAGTTGAAATTTGGGCCCTATTTTTTGCATTCATGACCCTTAACATGCTTTATGAGGCAAAAATTTGCCTAAGTTTCCTTGCCACCTCATTTTTGTGCCACCTCAGTTTTTGTGTCGCCTTGATTTCCATGCTGCCTTGATTTTTGTGTCATCTCAATTTCCATGCCACCTTGATTTCCCTGCCAACTACTTGCATGGAGGAGAGGGAAAATGACAGCCCTATTTTTTTTTAAACAAAAAATATAATTTTATTTTTTTATGTTTTTTTCTTTAATAAAAAAATTTATGTTTTTTTAAATATTTTTTTAAAAATAAAAATATATATAAATGTTTTTTGTGTTTTTTTCTTAAAAAAATATATTTTTTTTTGTTTTTTTTTTCAAAAAATACATGTTTTTAAATTATTTTTATTCCAAAAAATAATTGTTGTTTTTATTATTTTTTCATTAAAAAAATAATATTTTTTTCTGCCATTTTGGAGGCAGTCCTTTTTTTGAGGTTTTTCGTGAGTTTAGCTGGGCTCCGCCAATTTTTCCTGAGGTTCTTCCAGATCATTTGGTTTTTGACCTACTGGTGGGTTTTTGCTCATAACTTGAGCAAACAGAGACATTTTTTGCCAAATGAGATATCGACGGAAAGCTGGTTTTGAGACCTTTTTTATTTTTCTAGTTTGGTTATCTGATTTTTCCATCTTGCAAGGTTTTTTTCCAATCAAAGTTAGGGTTCCATTTTGCACCCAGGTCACTATATCTCGCTCCTCTGAACTCCTTTTTTTGACTTCCGCATGGCATTAGAAAGTTGATTCTGTTCTCTTTCTTCTTCTATGGGTCTCACACCTAGTTTCTGCTCCTTGTATCTATGTATTTAGTTTTTTCCTTTATGGCATTCTGATGGATATCTTGGATGTTTCAGGTCCTGGGATCATTTCCTTTTCTAAACATTGTATACATCTTTTTCTGTAGCTTGTTATGCAAACACATTGAGATAAAGTGCCATCTGATGCATGCTTTTGATTTTATTATACTTGCACTACATTATAAAGTGTCATGGGGGGGCTTGATGTTTTCTTTATTTTCCATCTACCTTTGTGAAGTGAGTTTCCCTTCCATGACATTAGCCTCATTTGTGTTGGCAACTGATCATGCTTGACACATACTTTATTTGTGCTTATACATTCTTCATCATGCAGTGTTTCTTGGCAATCTATTTTAGTGTACCTTTTATACCTCTCCCTACTCAACATTATGGGGGGTATATCATGTTGGTTCTAATGCTTCCCTAGTTTGATGGAGTGATCTATGTATTCATTATTTTTTCCTATGTACTAGGTGCATGCAGTGGCTGGGTACCTATGCATTTCAGTGAGATAGATTATTTACCATATGTACACTCTTCTTTCATTCCTATTTGGAGGCATTCTTCCATCTTCTATTGATCAGCTCTTCAGGATTTGTTTACAATCTTCTCTACTTGATCATGTTCTATTACAGTGGAGGTTCTAGCAGTTACTTTTTCGATAGTGTTTGCAGCTTCTTTCTTCAGAGGTGTTCAACATGTTCCTTCTTTGTTCCTATTTTCTGGGACATTCTCTAGTTTGAAGGCTTCTTCAGTCCTTCTCTAGGCTTCATCTCTTTTTGGAGTAGAGTTTTTCCCATGTGGTTTTCTTTGTTTCTCCTCTTTACAGAGATTTTTGTTGTTGGGTACCTGATCAGACCTTGTTCTCGGGACCCATTTTTTTCCTGCTTTCATAGCTGTGCTAGGTTAGCTTACCTCCTGAGCTTCACTTAAGGGGGGTGTTAGAGTAATCACTTATTAATTAAATTATGTTGATTTAATTAGTTAAGTTGTTTTATAACTCTTCAATGCTTAAGCTTTCTCTTAGGTGCATTAATAATTAATTCTTTTATTAATTATTAATGTGCAACCTAGCTTTTACCTTTTAGGGTTTCATTCACCTTTTTAAGGTTGAAATTTGTATTTATTGTTAAGGAATTCAGAATACATTTTTGCTCTACTCTTTTTGAGTTTCTGTGAGCTTCTGAGTTCTTCAACTTTTTACTTCTTTATGCTCTCTTCTTGCAACAGGTATTTTTCATGCAGTTGTTCTTGGGCGTAATCAGATCAGTATTTCTCAGATCCTTCAGGAATATGGTTGTCATAGCCCACTAGTATGTTGCTCCTAGATTTTTGAGGCCAAAGGGCATAACATTATAGCAGAACGTTCTCCAAGCACATGTGAAAGTTGTCTTCTCCTGATCTTCAGGTGCTATTTTTATCTAGTTGTATCTAGAGAAACCATCCATAAGATAATACATTTCATATACTACTATAAGATCCACAATCATGCCAATGTTGGGAAGTCAAAAATCATCCTTTGGGAAATATTTGTTCAAATCCCAGAAATCTATACAGATTCTGATTGATTGATCAGTTTTGGAAATAGGCACTATGTTAGAGATCTAACCGGCATATGCAATAGCTTGAATGAATTATGTTTTCAATAAATTCTCTAGCTAAACTTTAACCAATAGTGATACATGAGTGTGCATCATTCTGAGCTTTTGTTTAATTGGCTTAACATTGGGAGAAATTGACAAGTTTTGCATTATCAAGTCTGTATTGAGCCCTGGCATGTCTGAGTAAGACCAAGCGAAGTTGATATTCTTGTTCCTAAAAAATTGGGTAAACCATTATTTCTCCTCTTCAGACAATGATTGTGCCAGATATATCAATTGAGGTACCTTTGTTGTCCTCATGTTTATTGATTATGTAAGTTGTATTAGCATTGAAGATCATTCTTGAAAGTGATCAAGTAAGATATCAAGTTTCCCATCCTCTAGTGCTTCTCGGAGGTTTTCACCAATGGATACACCTTTTTTTATACTATTTTTTGTTCTAACACTGCCACAAAGTGTTTTTCACTACCAGAACTTTTTTTATTTTTATTTCTCTTTTTTAGATTGAGAAACTTGAGATCCCCCTCTATCATATTTACACTCATTTCACTGGTGGAAGAAGTGAGGGGCTCAATAGCATTTAGGTAACAAGCCAAAGTTTAGTCATTTGGAGAAGAGATTAGGTTCAAAGGCTCATTTGAGTTCCAATAAATAAGTTTAGGATGAACTAAGGATAATGATTCGGTAGGTTCTAAGGATAGCATCACGTTATCATGGTCAAGATTTTTGACAGGTAAGAAAAGATCTATCACATTACTCTTTGAAGGACTCCCTAGATCGCGAAGCACCCTAACTTGACTATTAGAGTCATTGTTAGTATTTTGTGGATTTAACCTGTTTGATCTAATGCTAGCATGTTGATTCTCCTCTCACCTAGCCATTTTATCAAGGTAGATTCTCATAGGGACCCTCACAATTCTAGACATGAGTTTGGTTCCCATATTGGGAATTCTGACATCATTCCCAAAATTCCAATTGATGTTTTGAGGAAGGGAAGTTGTTTAGGAATCATTTTAACTCTATCCTTTCTCAAATTGATGTGTGTACTTATGGATAACTTCCAATTTAATATCTAATATAGTATTTGAGAGATAATCCCATTCATATTCATTGGATCTTATCCCCACAGAATGAGGTATGTCTAAGACATGAGTAGGAGAAACTAGTTGCCCCCAATTTGGATGCCTTCCTTCTAGATCATTCTTTGTACCTTGACCAAATTCATATTCATGAGAGTCAATATTACTCTCATTAGACCTTCCTAGGTACTGCGCTATGGTCATGAAAACTCCTTTGTCTTCACTAGAATTGCCTTCTTCTAGGTCATCTTCATCTTCTTGCATTGTTTCTTGTTCTTCACCTTCTTGTATAGATGTAGGGATGGATTGAGAGGCTCAATGGTGTGTACACTTGTATCCATTAAGTATGGTAGATCTAATATGTGAGAAATAGTGACTATTTGCCCCCATTTCTAGTGTCTCTCATCATCTTCACCCTCCGATTTTAATTATAGCCCATCTTGTGAGTCTACTACCTCTTCCTCAGTCACTTGATTCATTATAGGAAATAGTTGGGACACCGAGCTATTTGGTTCAAAGGAGGTTCTAAATTGAGGTGGGATATACAATTCCCCTTGGCAATGAGGATTTTATTTTGGTATATTTAATAGTCTTTTAGATGATAACCTTGTGATCTCTACTTCTTCTTCAGTCTCATCATCAGAATATTTTGATTGGTTTCTTATAGGTCTACTGCTAGAGGAGGGATGAAACTGTTTTTCACAATATCCTATCCCTATTTTGTCTATTGGATTCCTAAATTCCATGTCTATAGGATTTGTTAACCCTTTATATTTACCTAGGAGTCCTTTTCCTTTATACCCCATTCATTCCATGAGTTGATATCCCTTACCATATTTTTGTGGAGAAATTTAGACATGTTTAACTTCTTGATCAAGCTCTTCTCCTTTATACAACCAGAAAAGAACAACCTTCTCTTCATTCTCTTCTAAGAGAGGCACACAATATTTTACCATACCCCTTCATGTATTTCCAATTTCTGAGTGCTAGTACGTGTGAATGATGATAAGGGAATGCACTTGGAAAATCGCATCTCTCTCAATGGGTCCAACCCTGATAGGTAATACAACCAATCCTTTTGATGACCTTTCTTCTTAATCATTGGGCTTTACAATTATCTTTCTTTTGGGATCTATAGCTTGTTTTGAAAAACCTAATACTATCATGAGCTTAAGAGTAAAAATGTTCAAAATGACACCTTCATCTATCAAGATGTGTTTAACTATATGTTTATAGATCAAGACCTCTATGTGTAGGGATTGGTTATGCAGATGATTTAATGATTTATCATCTCCTTCTGAAAAATATAGGTAGTGAGGTGAAGTTATATGGACTACCATAGTTTGGAACCGATCAACAATAAGGTCCTTGGGTAGAATTGTCTCTAAAAGAACCATTTCAAGGATCTCCTTATGCGATGGTGAAATCTTAAGTAACTCCAAGATAGAAATTTGGGCTGGATTTCTCTACAATTGATCAACCAAACTGTAGTTCACAATGGGAATTGATGTGTTTGTTTTCTTTGATGTCGAGGGTTTTGATGCCATAGTCTTTTTTAATGATGAATCCACTCCCTCAAGAGTAACTTTAGCTTGATTTATTGTTAGAACATTAGCTGATTCAGGCTCCTTTTTGTCTTTAATGATGATCACATTAACTAAAATATTAGATGGTTCAAGCATGTGAATCACATTGTTGTCATTGGGATAGGTGTAATTCACTTTATCACCTTGGTTCTTTAAGGAATCTCCTTGTTCATATGAGGGTAAAGGTTTCTTAAAGGTGTTGTGATCACTATTTGACTGGTGCCCACCAATCAGGATGGTCTCATTATCAATAAGGTCTTGGATGAAATGCTTCAATTTCATGTATTTGTTAGTCAAGTGTCCTTTGTTTTTATGATATTTACAAAAGTGATTTCCATTTCACCATTTAGGTTTAATTGTAGGTTCCCAAGGCTTTGAATCTGGTATCGTGATGATCTTATGAGCCGCTAGAGTTTTTAATGCAATTTGAAGAGGTTATCCAATAGGAGTGAAATTTTTCTTAGGTCTTGGTATCCATGGTGCCTTGTCTTTATGTGTGTCTATATTATTTTTGAGTGGTTTTGAAACATTTGTGTTGTTCTTAGCGGCTTGGATACTGTTAGATAGATTGAACACTAGCTCTTTGAATTTGAACTCAGATGAGTCAACCACTTTGTCATTGACCATATTCTTGTGCTTGTTCCAATACTTTCTTTTGTCTTTGCCATTGTTATTATTAGGATTGTTGGAGGGTTTAGTGTTCTTATATAAGGTGAGTTCACCTTTCTCTACAAGAACCTCCTTAATGCGGATAATGCTTTCCACCAACTCAATAAAGGCAGTATGCTTTTAAATCTGAATTGTGTATTCATTTCACGTACCAAATTGTTGATTAATATGTCAATTTTATCAGTTTTTGAGATTTTCTCAGGATATCTCACAAATATATTCCTCCAATTTTGGAGGAAATTGACAAAAGGTTCACCATTATGTTGTTTAGTATTGCAAATATTAAACATGGTGACCCTATGTAATATGTTTTAGGAATAGTGTTGGATGAACTTTTGAACAAGCTCATGGAATGTTTGAATACTAGGCGAGAGTTTTGTGAACCACTCCAAGGCTTGGATTCTAAGGCTTCATGGGAATAAATGCATTAGATATGTCCTCTCTTGTATAAACTCCATGCTAAGGGTACAAAATACACACATGATCTTGAGGGTCACCTTCGCCATTGTATTTGTCATATTTTTGAATTTTAATCTGTTACCCAAATTTCCTATCCTATGCAATTTTGGCTAAAAGTGGAGTAAATGAGGCTCCCACAAGGGTAGAGCCCAGCTTGTATGTTTTTGGTGCATTTTTATGGCCTTGTCTTCAAGTTTTGCATGTTATAGGTCAGGTTTTAAACCCTTCAAATGCAAAAAACCCTATAAAATCTCTTAAACCCTAATTTCTTTGGTGGATATTCTCATCCTTCATTACCTTTTTCCACCACTTAAGTTCTAAATTCATCATGTGTTTTAATTCATCCATCGATTGGGGCCAAAGTTATTTTCCTAAGCCAGTTTCTTTTCCTAAGTTTTATTTCCTAAGTCCTGACTTAATTTATTTACCCCAGGAAGTAGAAATTTCCTTTTCATCGGATGGTCGGCTTAAAGGCTTAAAACCAAGATGATCAAGATCTAATGTTCAAGCCATTAAGATTGAATGACACGTGTCCATGGCGGGCCCAACACAGTGGTAAGGATGAGATTATGTGTCATGCAACTCAATTTTAATTTGATGGTCAACTTCTAGAATTAATGCAGAGATGTGCACAATCTAATCTTTAAGCTATTAAGCCATTGTGAAACATGGATGGTGGGGTCACCTTTATGCAGGGTCTTTGGTTGATTAATTTGTGGGTAGTTCTAGTTTAACCCAATGATGGGCTTAAAGGCTTAATGCAAAGATGCAGTCAATCTATCACATAATCCATTATGTTATTGTGACATATGTTCATGGTGGAGCCAGGCTGGGCAAAGAGAGGAAAGTAGATACCGATCAAGTCCTTTTTGTTCGGACGGACAACTTAAAGTCTTAAAGACAAAATTCTCAAAATCTAGCGATTAAGCCATTAAGCCATTAAGACACGTGTCTATGGTGGAGTTAGGCTGAAGTCAGAAAAGGTAGTGATCAATGAAGTTTATTTTGATCCAATGGTCGGCTTAATGAATTAAAGAGAAGGTGCTCAATATCTACCCATCAAGCCATTAAGATGTTGTTCCAGGTGGATGGTGGGGTCCCTTTATGCAGGGTTTTTGGCTTATTAAATATTGATCAAGTCCTTTTTAATCAGATGGTGGGCTTAAATGCTTAAAGAAAAGTTGATCATGATCTATCCATCAAGATATTAAGCCATGGTGACATGTGGTAGATGATGTCATGGGTCTCAGGTTGGAAAGGTAAGATAAAGGCACAACAAGTTAAGAAGATCGAATCACCAACTTAATGCCTTGATGGTAAAGATGAATTTGTTTAACCTATATGCTACCATGCCATGGTGACACTTGGAAGATCTGATCTTGTGCTCATGGGTAACTTAAAGGAGATAGGTGGTCATATTTTAAAGTTAGTAAAGCTTCAAATATGGTTCGTTGATCAAGAATTTCATGCCACTTATGACTGTGTGAGTTTGAATTTGAATATTTAAATGGTGTTTCTTAGGTTTTCATGGTGGTGGCGACATTTTCAACTTGCAGAATGGGTAGTTGGATCAAGATGACCTGTCTGCTCAAATTTATGGTGAAGTGGGATATTTTCAAAGACATATATGATCTCCTGAGATATTTCCTAAATGCGTTAATGAGAAGAATTAACAGTCTTAGGGTTTCTTCATTTTTTTATGTAAAATCTATTTTAACCCTAATTTGGCCCTAATTTATTGAGGAATCGACTCTCGAGCCTGCGTGCTAGGGGAGGTTGTATATAAGCTATGTTTAGTTCCTTTCTAGTTAGGTTCAAGATATGTAAGAGTTTTCTGAGACATTTTATCTATCCTCCAAATTTTCATAGTCTCTAAGTCTCAATTTTCCAATCTTATGCAAGACTTTTTGTGGTATTTTTCCTACCCTCAGGTTTTCATATGATTGGGATGTTTTTGAAGAATGATATATTGATTGACTATTGAAGAAATTTTTGGATAATCTCAAGTTTTCCTTCTTTTCTGCATCTTTGTGTACCATTGTGAGTGATCTGATAAGGATATTTTTTGTGAATTTTGTTCATTCCTAGATATCTTGTCTCATTCTTGTACCTATTTGCTAGAGTGGATGTTTGTTTGTAGGTCATAGTCTGTGTCTACTTCTTTGAAGCTATTTCTATGAAATTTTTTCTTTCCTCCAATAGTTTCATCTCAGACCTCTCTATGAAACATTTTTGCAAACCTATCTAGGAAGTTGTACTTGCCATAATTCAGATATTTCATATTAATTCTAGGTCATTATATTGGGATTCATGTTACCTTCGGTGTATCACCTAGTAGGATAGTTTTCTTTTTCAGCCATTTCCCTTCAGTTCTCCTTCTATCCCTTTCCCTACCAAGTTTACTTTCATGTTTAAAAGTAGATTAGGTGATTATCCAAGAGGAATCAAACTAGAATCCAGACGCTTCACTTCAATTAGCAGAGGTCCCAAAACCTAGAAGTGATTCCCATGTTATACTAGATTGTTAGGGTCTAGCGCTTAATAGGGTGAAAAATTTAGTGTATAACACAACCTTAGGGGGAAACAGAGGCATGTGTAAGTTTTTTGAAAATGGAAAGGGACATATAGATTTCAATGAGTACTTGTTGGAGGTTTGTTCTTTCACTTTTTTCAATTCTCTAAGTTCGCATCTCATGTCTCGCAATTGTTGATTGAGAATGGTGATGGGAGATGCTTCCTCTTGTTGTATAAGTCCTTTGATATCAAAGTCATGAGGAATTTTAACACCTGTAGATGCTAGGTGCATAAAGTATCTATCCTTGTCCATCTGCATAAGTATTTGCATCATCTCTAGAAAGTGTTTGTCTTTTTGACATATTTGTATTTCTTCTTTAGTAGGTTCCTCAACCGATGAGAAAACACTAGTGTGGTGACTTTGTCATTCTTGGATAGATCCCCAGTCGTAAGATGACATTGTTGATGTGTTTTGATGTGTAGTATGAGTCGATTAATGTTGGGAACTTGATGTTTCAAAGAAGGGTATTAATTGATAAATTGTTGGTGTGTCTTGATTTGGGATCTTTTGAGTAGACCTTGGTTTTTGATAAGATGAGGGTCTCAAAGTAGAATCATCAATAACTTTTCCCTTTGAATCAAGATCAAATTTTTGTTGTTGGCTTCTAGTTTGTACCATGAAAGACAATTGTAGTTAAGACTTTAGAATGAATAGACTGATGGGTCAATGTCAATCACTTCCAAATGATCACTTTTTTGATAGCTTGGTAAGAGATGTATTGATGAAAGATCATTGAGCTTGGTACAAGGTATCATGTTTTGAGACCTAAATGTCTGTTGGATGACACTTGTCACCTAGTTGATTGTGATTGACTGTTGATGAGATAGCATATAGAAAGTAAGATCATTCAAGAAACAAGGATGAGAGATGATGATGAGCTAAGCCAATTTATTTAAGAACTAGCAACTATTGTGATAGGGTACTATGATTGATTTCAACCACATGGATAATAAGTACATATACCAAAGATCAAGGTAGCTATCTATTTTCTGATACAAGCTCATACGACAATTCCCAAGTTCCTAGATGAGTTTCCGTTGTTACAATGTTTTTTCATACAAAAATTTTAGTCAGTGAAAATGATAGTGCATAGTAGAGATAGTTTTCCACTTGTTTTGAGTGGAATTTGGACCAAGTTTGTGTAATATTGAGGTGAAAATATTAGTGTCTGAAAGTGTTTATGTTGTTTTAGTGATAGTTTAAAGTGATTCAAGCACATCAAGCACAAAGGAGTGAAAATCAAACACTTCTTATCCCTAGAGTCAATCTGGCTTAGTAAGAAAATCTATTCTCATAGACTTAGGTACACACCCAATAGATAATCAGAATATGACCATCACCAAACATGCAATGGATCCAGTCAGATGAACTATAACTGATTGAATGCTTGAAGATGATAAGTTGATGATCACCGAGCTGAAAAAGTGAATGCAAGACATTAAATCAGTTAATGTATTGTATTGTCATTGATGTCAAATTGATATGGTTTTATTGTTCATACACATATTGTCATAAACTTGAACATCTGAAAAGAAAAAGTTTATGTGGTCAGTAAAACTTAAAAGCTCTCCATACACCGAGTGACAGTGAGCACCGAGTGACAGTGAACACCGAGTAGTTCACAGTGTATACCGAGCACAATAGTAACTAAGAAAGTGTATACCGAGCACCATAGTAACTAGAGTTGTTACTGAGCATAACTAGAGTTGATGACCAATCAAAATTGAAGTTAAATAATGATAACATTACTTAGCTGGCAGAGCTATATATAGGGATTGACTGATTGATTTCTTTATTTTCAATGATTAGTTAAACTAAATAATGGAAAGAGATTTAAAGTGAGTTTTATTCATAGCTATCAAGGAGATATTTACAGAATAAAACTAAAGAAAAGATTTATAGGATAAAGTAACGCATGGCGATTTTTATAGATCAAGAAGAGATCTACGACAAAAAAGGAGATTGAGCGACTAATCATGTCTATATAAAGAAACAAGGAATTCATTATAAAAAGAGGAATGCTTAAGTATAATTTGTGTGAAGAGATAATTATTCATACATATCTGATCATACAGGCTGAAGAACAAAGCCAAGGAATTTTGCAGACACCAAGAAATAGAGGACAGAGCATTCATCGAGCAGAAGAAAGAAAGGAAGCAAAGGAACTGAAGTGTACATTGATTAGAGAGGTATTATTGAACTAACAATAGATCTAAATATTTGCAAATCAAAGTTGTATATTTTGAAAAATCATTTATTGTATCAGTTTAACCATTTATTCAGAAAATCTCTTAACCGAGTGGGATTTAACAGTCCTTATTGTATTGAGATACTCAAGAGTATCAAAAGGTTTTATTTTTGACAACATAGTGAGTGCTAGGTAAAAAGACAAAATGTTAGTTTTAAATCCTATAACAAGGTCGTGCTTAACAGTTTGTATTGTAACCTTTAATAGGGTTGGATCTTCACCAAGCTCACTTCAGAAGAGTGAAAATATTTTGGGTTACCGGTCCCAGGTGGTTTTTCCCATATTGGGTTTCCACGTTAAACTCTGTGTCAAATATGTATATGTTTCATTACATTGATATTTTTCTTTACACATTATTGAAACTGGATTGGTCAGTTAACAATAAGTTTATTTACTGCTATTCGATAAGTCTAGAAAAGATAAATAGTATATCTTACCGAGCAGCTTATATTTGTTAAGTTTATTTATGGCATACATCTTGATGGACTGAAAGATAACTAGAGGGTATTATATTTGAGAGATAATTATTTGGTTGGATTTTTGGAATTATTATTAATGCCACTGATTCACCCCCCCCTCTCAGTTATTCTAACAATTGGTATCAAATTTATGGTGCTTGGAAGAAAATTTTAAAGGGACTTAAGCTAAATATCACAAGATGAGTAAAAGGGATGTGCCTATGTTGAACAAGGACAAATTTGCATCATGGAAAACCATGATAAGACTTCATCTATATGGTATTGGAAATTATGTTACACAACACTTGGATACTGAATATGTTGCACCTACTGTACCTTTGACTATTTATCAATTAAGAGGGAAACATGAACACAATTATATGATGATAAAACTCTCTTCTTCACTAATCAACTTTGAATTTGAAGATGTGAAATCATGCACCTATGCAAAGAAAATGTGGGAAAAACTCAAGCTAGTACATGGAAGAGACACTAATGTGTTGAGAGCTAAACCTGAAAGCCTAAGAGGAAATTTTGATGACCTGAGAATGAAAGGAGGAGAGAACATCACTCAGTATAGTATCAAAATCAAAGAAGTTGTTAATGCTATGCGTGGAGTAGGAGTACTTGAGGAAGAAACAGTTGTAAGTAAAATTATGAGAACCTTACTAATTGTTTATTTTATTAGAGTATATGCAATTCAAGAAATGAGAGTAGTAGAAAATAAAAATGTTACTCTTGATAGTTTGATTGGTAGACTTATTTCATTTGAGATGAAAAACTATGAAAATGGTGTCTTACCTATTATTGAGTCAGCATTTAAGTCTTCTCTGAAAATAAATAAATCTAGTAACAAACACACTATGAGAAATGATAGTGATAGTGATAGTGATGAAAAATAAATTGATGAACTTGAAGCACCAATGGCTCAAAGATTACATAGAGGTAAAGGAAGATATAAAGGTAAATTACCATTGGTCTGTTTTAATTGCAAAGAAATTGGACATTTTGCTACTAGATGTCTGCAAGGTATAAAAATGGAATGTTTATTGAAATGTAAGGGGTAAATAAGTTGTTCCTTTTAACCTCAAATACAGAAAGGAAAGAGCCAAATTGATTAACCCCAAAGGAAGGATCAATGCATAAATGAATCAATCGATTGGAAATGAGAGTAAAGAGGAAGACCTTAGATTCTATTTTATAGAAAAGAATGTGTGATAGATTTAGGAATATTAAAAAACTTTAATTGAAATGAATAGAAGAAAAGTACTAACCTCAAAATGCTACAAATTTGAAGAATGTTGTTTTTGGGGGTCTGCACTGAGTTTCTAGAAAATCTGAAACCAGATCTGGAACAAAAACATAGAGACAAACAAAATCCAGAATTTTTTTTTCAATCTAGCTTAGTTCTAATTTTGACCCTAAAGTTAATGTCACCTTTGACCCATGATTTCTGATTCTGACCTAGGGTAGAATCAACCTCCAATTCTGACCTAAAATCTCTAACAAAAAATATGTTTCCAAATCCTGATAGTTTTCTGAAAAGGGTATCTGAATCTACACTCCAACTCACTATTCTGAACCTGTCCCTACAAGAAAAATGGTTTGTTTGTTGGGGGGAAGGGGTTTACCTTGGTCAAACCACAGTTTTGGAATTAACCTCAAAGTATAATTTAAATTGCATAAGTAAAACAAAGTAAATGAACAAGTTCACCTTACTTGTATGGAAACCCTTGTGGTGGATTTGAATCCGTGGATCCACAAGTATGTATGCACCAAATGGATGTAGAATGTAGAATGTCTCAAATCAATTCCTTGTAGATCTTCAACACCAATCTTGAATGGATCTTTGGATAGGAAGAGGCTTGGAGGAATATGGATGGAGAAACCTTCAACAAGAGGGATCCATAGAGCTTGAATCCTTCAATGGCTACCAATGGATCTCCTTGATGAATTGAGTGCTTGAAAAGTGCTTGAATGATTGGATGCTTGAGAGTAGAAGAATGATTAGATGCTTGAGAGTAGAAGAATGCTTCAATGGATATTTATCTTGCTTCAAATCTTTCTTCTTCACCCTTAGAATTCACTTCTTAAGTCTTAGATGGTTATCAAGTCTTAGAGAAAATGAGAGGAAAAGGCTTCCTTATATATGAATCTAAGAAATCTTCTAGAGAGGCCTACATAGGAAAATTAAATTCCAATTAGACCTATATCCCTAGAAGAGGACCTATATTAAATATAATTTAATAATTGTTTCTTTGAAGACTGAAATAGCCGACCCAGAAGTGGGAATTAAATCTTTCCGAAGCTAGACATCCGGAAACCTTGAAAATTTGAAATCTGGACCTTGGGTTAGAAAAATGTCAATTCTAACCGAGGTCAAGGTCGAGGTCAACCTTGATATAGAAAGGTTGATTTTGAACCTAATGTCAAAAGTCACAACTTGTATTTTAGGGTGCCAGAAATAGGTCGAAGAAAAGTGGGAAATGGGGAAGAATAGGGGAAAAAGCTAGATCCAAGTTAGAGACCCATTCAAGGTGCTTGAAATGACCCCAAACAACTTACTTGGAAGGCTAAACCAGTCTACAATGGAAATGATTGATCGCTCGTTATAAAGGCTCAAAATTTAGGCATAATCCTTTAACTCAGGGATTGGACATCCAACTAAGCACTTCATCCTCTTTATAAGAAACTCATTTAATATGTCAAACCCAGGGATGTGTTACTTGAAATGGGATAGAAAAATATATGCACCAAGCACTTTCTCAACCAATCATTCTATAATTGCTACATGAAACAAATGCTGGAAAGAAACTATTCTATGGCTGCAGGAAGTAAATACTTTCAAAGGGAAACTATACTATTACTGCATGAAATGAATACTCAGAGGAAAGCTAAAATATTGTTGTGAAAGTAAATACTTGAAATTAAATGATGGAAGTGAATTATACTAGCAGAATGGAAGAGTGCACAAACTAACTATAATGCCTTAGTTACTCTGTTGTTCGGTCGTAGGAAGCGGTAGCTGTCCTGTGGCTTTGGCTACAGAAGCTATTCAGCATAGGAATTGAAATAAAAAAAATGTAGGGAAGCAAAATAAACTAAAATGAATCTAACTATGGATTCCTCACCAAGTGGCCCCCCTTGGGTGAGTACCCAGAACACTCAATTACACAGAACTAATCTCAACACTTCATTTGTTAATTAAAATAAATAACAGAGTACAAAGATTCTCATCAACAGTAAAACAACATAATTGAAATATATTGCAACTATAGTAATAATGCCCTCCTTCTCACGCAGGAGTGGGGATTTATTTAAAGGAAAACATCTAAAGGATAAACTCAACATGCCCTAAGAAAAGGCAGAGCTTTTATTACAAACAACTAACAGAAAGGAAAGCTAGAAAGTATGAAATGGAATCGGTCCAAAAAAGAGGAAAGAACTACTTAGACAACAGATCTAACTTCCCACTCTCTCCTAGATTTCATCATGAAACTTATTGCATTTTCCAAGTCTTCACTCAACCGTCTCCACCTGGATTAACCAAAAACCTTCCACTACTACTACGCCGATGTTCCATCCGTGTGCGTCCGTTGCAGGACCAAGTCAAGCATCCAGCACATAGATGTTCTCACCTGAATAGTACAACAATTTATACTTTGATGCACTACATTTAAACTTTTAGGATAAAATAATTCATGAAAAATAATCATTAAAGTACATATGCATTATCTATCACTCAATCAATCAATTCATTCATAAAACATGATCATGATTCCATAGTAATAAATAGAGCATATTCATCCAGATAAAGCATATTATGTAAGCATATGTCCATAGCATAGGTTCAGTGATTGAATACCACATATTAACAATTTTAAAGCATAAATTCTTGGAGTAATAAAAGAAAACATGGCAAAGGACCTATCAAAAGTTCTCCTAGGGTATCTAAAGTATGCCATTAAAATGGCCTATCATTTTTCCCCCTAAAAATACTAGTGCCAGTCCTCAGGCACTAAGATGTTCTAGATCTTTATGAGAACTCGGAGGTCTCCTTCTTGTGTTTCTCCAATCATGGAGGTTCCCACTCACCAGTAGAACCCATTTGTCTTCTCCACCTTTATGTGTCTGCTAAGTTCCTGTTGCTCATCCAATTCTTTATCCACATAGTTGTATAGTGGCCATAAAAGTAGAGGAGGTTGAAAGGTGAGTGGAAACCATCTTTTAGGTCGTGGATGACATCCCAGGTGTATATACCAGTCAACATGTTGACATTGCATTGCAGCCCGTAGGTTAATCATACTATGGGGTTCTGCCTTTTTGAGTACCATAGTTAATTTCCCCCATCTCTGCCTTAATCCCTCAGCTTCTCTATCTCTATTTAATAGTGACAATCTTTCAAATGCTATAAAAACTTCCTCACGGCTTTCCAGAATCCTTTTCTTGGGTGTAGAATCATAAACCCATAAAAAATTTGTATCCAATCACAATAAAGTCATCGAGGTGACCGTATTTCAAGATGAAGGGGCAATGAAACATATTGTTCAAGGATTTTGTAGCTATGCAATTTTCCTCCATAATTAATTTTATTCTGGGTCCAAGAAAGGAGGGAAGACAAATGTATATCACTAATAAAAAGAAGGGGATTCTAATCAGTGTTAAAAGGATAAACATAATTGTGAATATATAACTCACATAACAAATTTTAGACATAATCAGGTGATGTATTGTATACGGCCACAAATTCCTGTGGGGTTCCTATGCCTGAGTTGAGATCCCGAAGGACTCTCATTAACTTAAACAGTATAAATTTCTCCTTAAGGCATAGGATATAAACCTGCGGTGGTGGTCTACATTATATCAAATCTAGAATTATGTCTGTAATGTCATTTATTTTATTCAGTAGGAATTCAATTTATTATTGTTTCCTCTTGAGTTCTCTTCTCAATTGTTTCTTTTCTAACTCCCACATTGACTTTTGATATTGTATCTCATTAAAATAGTCAACTGAGAGAGCACGAACAATTACCTCTTTTGGTTTCCTATGTGGGACCAACTTGGATGCTTGTTGGCCTTCCTGTTTCTTTGCACAAACTGGCATGTTATCTAGAACAAGGGGCTTTTCCCCATGATTGCCTTCCTATGGAGAAGAAGATTATCTTCTGGCTCCTTTAGGTTTTTCTACTTCTGGAATTACACACTCTACTTCTTTAACCACTTCAGTGGCTACAGGATCCTCTTCCCTTATACCCTGGTGTTCTGCAATCAGACTGCCTCCTTGTGGCTATTCTCATAAAGGCTCCTCAGAGGAGACATGAGAAGAGTAAACCGTAACAGGGGAATCCTTTCTCTCTATTTGTGTATTTTTCAAACAAACACTTCTGCGCAATGGAGTATCAATAGAAGCTGCAAGATACTTCTGTGAAAGTTTTCTTTTCTTGATAGGTGTGGCTACAGGAGAAACAATAGAAATAGGAATATCTTGACTCATATATTCTTCCATCTTGGCCATACCCTTACCCTTTTAATCTTTTTTTTGAGAAACTGTGGGAACCTCAGTTTCTCCACTCCTTGAGGTAGGGTTTGGATGGCTAGATGTCATATTCTCCATATTAATTCCTGAAGGAGAAGGATTTCTAAAATGTTCATCTTGCTCAATAAATTCTTCATCCTCATCAAGGTTATTCCCTTGTTGTTCTTGAATTTTAGGCCATGGCCCTTCTCCATGCAAGTGAACATGAGGCGCTATAATAAAGTTGTCCCAAGACATGGGAGAGACATCCCATAGTGACCTTTCCACCAAAACATTGATTAAACCATGGTGGGTCACTGCATTCTATTGCCCCTTCCATACCTCTTCAATACTTAAATTTAAAAGGGAATAAAGAAAATTGGGAACATTTACTAAATGGTCATGTCGTAAATGGATCAATAATTTAAAGTGTACTACATGTAGGAAGGAAAAAAGGCCTTCACAGGTAATGTACCTGATAATATGAATGGCCAAATGAGGATACTATCCTAGAAGATATATCCTCTTAACACCTTGTTTGTTGCAATATATTGGGGCATCTGCTGGTAAAGAAAATTTTGCCCTGGCTGTGCGTGGATCATGCCCATGCGAAAATGCTTCTCTCGTGGAAGGAACTCTAAAGACTTTAGAAATTCTTTCTTTAGAAGCTTCAATTCACAACCCTTTAAAATACACGACTCCATTGTTGTAAGTTCTCAAGAATTCTAGTGTCGTAGCTTCATCATAACCATTTAACCTTACAAAATAGGTCAGCCAGCCAACTCTGTTAAAAACCTGAACACTATCCTAGTCTTGTAACAATGCCAAGTGGTTTGCTGGTTCATGCTGTATAGGAGAACCACCTATCATGGTGTTTGAAAACTTCAACAATTTTTGAAAAAAAAAAAAACCCTCTTATTTCACTATTACTGTCAATTCTATTCACTGAAATGCTACTACTGTGCCCAAAATTTTGAATAAAGATTTCTAGGTTTCTGGGTAATGCAGACAAGACGCAAAATAAATTTTTGAACTGGTGCTATAAATCTAAGCTAGGATTTTGAGTTAAATGCAGGGATTGTCAAATCATCATTTTTGACATGACGACTTAGTACAATTCTGGTAGCAAAAATATTAATGACAAAGGATGGAAATTATGACAACAAATTTAAAATTGATGAAATATTTGAGCTAATTGGATATTTCATTTATTACACACAAAACCTATTTACTGCCCCTACAAAAAAGGTGACAAGTGTCCACACTTGTATAGAAAAGTACAAAAAAATTGTGGATGAATCACTAAATTAATTAGAATGTATCATAATGATATTTAAATGAAGCAAAAAAACTTTTTGAAACAATAAAGTAATGCGTACCTTAGAATATTATACTGTTAAATACCTAAATCCAGAAATATTTGATGATGTAGGCAGAGCATAAATTTAAGTTGGCACAATAATGAGGTGACATGAATGTAATGATGGTAGAAAAAGGTGATGAAAATGATGATGAGATGACATTTTTATTATGGACAAGAAATTTTTGTGGGAAGCAAAATTTTTATTATGACTGCATGTGGAAAATTATCAAAGAGATGAACGGAGCAAATAATTACTCCAGTTGGCTACAAGAAGGCTTTCAGTAGCAATAGTTCCTTCGGCTATAGGAAAGTCTTTAACTGGAGGAGGTTCTTCAGCTGCAGGAAATTCTTCAGCTAGAGGAGGTTCAGCTGGGGTAGGAGAAATCTCAAATTGCTACAGGAAATCAGCCTTTGTCTCAGGTTTATGGTACAGGTGAAGCCTATGAACATTCACCAGTAACTTGAAACATACAGGGTTGATGGTAGATAATTGAACTGCTTCATTAGCATAAACATGTATAATCTCATAAGAGCCAAGCTAGCATGTAAGCTTACCTTGGGTTTCTTGGAATTTGGAGTCATACAAAAGAGCCTAGTCACCAGGAGAAAATTGTTTGGTAAGGATATGAGAATCATGCCGCTTTTTTCGTTGTTTCTGAACCAATCCAGTGTGTTGGAAGGAAGATTTCCTTATCTCATCTAGCTGGTTAAGCTATAGGATCCTATCAATTTGTGCTTTAGTAAGATCAATGTTGAGTTGTAATGCAGTGCATAAAGTCTTATGTTCAAACTCAATAGGCATCACAACTATTTTTCCATATACCAACTCAAAAGGAGTAAACTTTGTTGTTGTTTTCCATGTAGTTCGATAGGCCCATACAACTTCTTGGAGGTGACTGCTCTAATCTCTCTTGTGTAACTAAACTATCTTGGTGAGGATAGCTTCTATCTCCCTATTGGTGATTTCTTCCCAACCATTCCCCTATGGATGATAGGGGCTTGATTTCTGGTGGAAAATATTATACTTGTTCATCAAAGAAGTAATCAATGTAGAGGTAAATTGAGCTCCTTGATCTATGACTAACTCTCTGGGTACACCATAGCATGTGAATATTTTTGCATATAGAAATTGTGCAACTCTATTAACCTTGGCATGCTTCATGGCTCTAACTTCCACTCACTTAGTCACATAATCAGTACATACAAGTATGTACAAATTGTCATCAGATGCAACACTAATGGGATTGAAAAAATTGATTCCCCATTTATCAAGTGGAGTTACCACTACCTAAGGAAAGAGTGGCATTTCATCAAATTTAGTAGGCTTCCCTATCCTCTGACATTGATCACACTTCCTGGTGTAATTGGCTGCATCCTTGTAGAGTGATGGCCAGTAATAGCCAATGTTAAGTACCTTCATGGATGTCCTTTTGGAAGCAAAATGTCCCCCATAGGGATCATCATGAAAAGCCTGTAGGAGGTCATAATTTTCATCCTCTCAATTACATCTTCTCAATACTTCATCAGGGCCAGTATAGAACAAACAATCAACAATCCATGAAAAGTTGAAAGTTTTCTCTATTAGTATCCACTTTTCCTTTGGAGAGAAGTGTGGAGGTACTTTTTGAGAAACTAGATAGTTAGCAATACGAGCATACTAGGGAGCTTGAGCTGCAATGGAGAATAGGTGGTTTTTCAGGAAAAATATCATCAATCACCATAGGTTCATTAGCATTTTGTAGGCATGAGAGAAAATCTGCCACCACATTTGACCTGTTTGGCTTATCTATGATGGTAATGTCAAACTCCTATAATAGAAACAACCACCTAGCTAACCTTCATGTGATTACAGGTTTGTTAGCCAGGTATTTAATGGCTGCATGGTCCATATGCACTAAGATTTAATAACTAGTGACATAGTGGAGGAATTTCTTCAGAGCATAGGTAACAGCCAATAGCTCCTTTTCGGTAACTGTATAATTCAACTCGGCTCCTTGCATATTTTTGCTAATGAAATAAATAACATGTTCTAGAGTACCGTCCTTTTGTCCAAGAACTTCTCTAATGGCATGATTAGAGGCATCTATATGTATGTATGTGGAATGGTAGGGTCCAATTAGGACCTCACAAAATAGGCACCTGAGTCAGGACATACTTCAGTTGCAGGAAGGCTTCATCATAGTATGTCATCTAGTTGAAGTCAGAATATTTAGTGAGCAGTGAATACATAGGGCTGGCCATCTTGTTGAAGTCCTTTATGAGTCTTCTGTAATACCCAGCATGTCCAAGAAATCTTCTAACATCTTTTTGTTTGCCTGGGGTAGGCAGATTCACAATCACTTCAATTTTGGCTAGGTCTACCTGTATGCCACGAGAAGATATATAGTGACCAAGCACTACTCCTTCCTGCATCATCATAAAACACTTCTCTCTATACAAAGACATGTTGTGTTATTTGCACCTAGTAAGGACTTTTACTAGATTTTCCAATGCTTCCTCATAAGTTTCTCTATAAGTTGTAAATTCATCTATGTAGATCTCCATATAGTCATGGAAAATGTTAGCAAAAATGTTGATAACAACTCGCTGAAAAGTAGCAGGAGCATTGCAGAGGCCAAATGGTAAAACTGAATAAGAGAAATCCCCCCATGGGAAGGTGAATGTGGTCTTTTCCTGACCCTCTGGGAGAATCTAGATTTGATTGTATCCACTGTACCCATCCAAGAAAGAAAAGTATTTCTTTCCTCCTAGAGAGTCCAAAACCTAGTCAATGAACGGATGAGGGAAATGGTCCTTCTTAGTGGAATTGTTAATCTCTCTATAATCCACACACACTATCCACTTTTCACCTTTCTTAGGAACTATAACTAGTAGGGAAATCCACTGGCTGTCTGATATAGGGTATATGATGCCAACTTTAAGCAGTTTTTGGAGTTTGGCTTTAGCTATCTATCGGAGGGCAAGGTTGACACATCTTTGAAATTTCCTGACTAGGGGTTTATCTTCCTTGAGGAAGATCCTATGAGTGCATAAATTTGGGTCTAGTCCTTTCATATCAGCATAATCCCAGGCAAAATCTATAGTGTGGTTCTTCAATAGCTTGGTCAATGATGTTTGCTACTGAGGAGTAAATTTTCTATTAATGTTCAAGTAGCATTTAGGGGAAACTTCCAGTTTCTTAGTGAGATCAACCATAGATGTATCGGTCAATGAGGGCACTTGGATCTTAGGGAAGCATTTAGTGATAGAGCTGATTAGATATAGGGGAAGATAATTGGTAATCAGAGTACAATGACTACAGGGAGTGGTTTTTGAAGGAACTATCCAAAGGGTCTAAGTTTGATCCATACTAGTTATGCATGATGTTGGTGATTACTTTATCTTCCTCCTGAAGCTACAGGAAGGGATCCCTTGTTAACATCATTAATTCAGACACTGAATTAATAACTTCTTCTTCCTCTCCTACATCTAGCCATATGGGAGAGGCTAAATCCATCTAAGGTTGAGAAGGAGGATACAAGGCCAAGGTTTTGGTGTGCTGGTCATAAGAAATGGTCATATCTCAAGACCAATAACCGATGTAGGAATCAGTGGTAACTAGCCAAGGATGTATAATTGAATAGCCTCCTAGGATAGCTTTTGGCAAGAGGATCATGAAATCTGAAAGGTAGGACCAAGACTCAAGGTCTGTTAGGAATAAGGTGTCTCAACCTTGGATAATTCCTATTCTTAATATTTGTTTTATAAAATGTATTTCTTGCAAATAATGTAATTAAGTGTGAGTGTTCATGTCTAGTTGGCATGTTGATGTGTCACTCCACTTGATGTGTCAGCATCTTGAATTGTGTGTAAGGAGATCATGGCTGAAACGGTTATGATAGTTTCCTATGACATGTAAGAGCTATTTCTAGAAGATTCAATGACGGGTGAAGACATGTAATGACATGTGGCAACTGATAAAGTTGAGTACTGTACACTCTTCCACAATCGTGGGGTTCGGGGTCATAATTTCCTTGGTCATAAACTTTTTTAGGGTTCCTATTTTCTCAGAGAATGGTAAAACCCTAATATGGCTATCTTTGGAAGTTACCCTAAAAATGAAAGTGCATGATATAAGCATTTTTTAGGGTTGCAGAAAGATATAGAAAAAGAGTGTATTTTTGGTATGATCTGGTGCTACTGGATTTGTCTTTGTGTGGTGATTGTCTCCTGAAAGAACTTGCATTGCAAGTGTGTTGTAACCATTGTGTTGAAGATAATACATTGTGCAGGTTTTGGAGTGCTGGGGTTTTTACCGAAAGGTTTTCCCCAGGGTAAATCATTGTGTCATTCTTTGGTTTTTGTATGTATGGTATATGGCTACAATATCTTTGTTAAAGTAGTTAACGAATCTGAAATTGTAAGGATTTAAAAGAATTTTCACAATACTTTCCTTTAGAGATTAGTGTGGGAAGTTGTTTCCGCACCTGAGTTTCCTTACAAGGTCAACCATAATATCCTCCACCACTCCATTAGGCTTTACAGTCAAACTGTCTACAAGCTGCAAGATAGTAGGTGTATTGTGGAGGTTGGCGATACCAAGGCGTTGCATAATTTCCTTGGTCATGACATTAATGGTGGCTCAAGGGTCAATCAAGACATTTTTATAGCAGTCCCATTAATAATGACCATGATAATAGGGCTTCCAAGGTCAAAATATTTTGGGATGGTAAGATTCCCTAACATGATGTCTGCCAATTTGCGTAGGACATGGACAGCCTAGGGATCCTTCTTCTTGCGACAAGGATTTTTAAAGAAAGCTTCCTTGATGGATTTTGCATAGGTGGGAACATATTTGATTGCCTAGAAAAGGGGTATTTGGACACTGGCATTATTTAGTTGGTCAAGGATATTGAAATCTTCTTCATCAGTGGTTTTTAGATTGCTATGCTGCAATATTTGCAAAAAAGGGGGAATGGTATGCTAATTAGTTTTAGCTAGTGGTGCAGGGGATACTAGAGTAGATAGATTGTCAGGTTGATTGGGTTCCTCAGAAGGAATTTTAGTAAATATAGGAGGCTTAGGTGCAGGTAGAGTGGTACCAGACCATAATTGAATATCATCAAGGTTGATTTCACATGTAGGGTATTGCATGGGATACTGCGATGAGTTTGTAGCATACACATTTTGCTAAGGTGGAGGAGGTCGATTGTTGGAGTTTGGCTGTGGCTATGTAGGTAACTAAGTAGTCTTAGGAGGTGGGTTAGTGGCTATAGGAGGTGGAAAAAGAGCTTGTTGTTGTGGAGGTTGCATAGGTGGTGGCAAATATCCTTGTGGTTGATTTGGCCATTACTGGTCACCTCGCCACTGTGGGTTTTGCTGCCAATTATCCTGTGTTGGCTTCCACACCCCTTGAGGTTGTTTCCAACCTCCTTGAGGGCTTGGCCACTGTGGATTGGGGTAATTTTTCCACTGATTCTGGGAATTATTCCAGGGAGGTTTTTGATAATTCATGGGGGTTTCCATTGATTATTGTAAAAAGGAACACTAAATGAAAGAGGGTTCTGAGGCATTCCTTGTCTCTGTACCCATGGTCGTCGCTAAGCGATGAAGAATAGATACTCATCCTCTGGTTCAATTGGTTTGTAATCAGTTGAAATTTGTGTAGTCTCCATGTTAGCAACCAGTTTGCATCTATAGTTTCTCTTCTTCTATCTACAATGTGGACAAAATTCTGCTAGCATGGCCTCTGCTTCCTCATGTTTCTTCTTAGCATGCATGGTGTCCAGTTGAGTGACCATGTTGTTAATGATATCTTGCTTAAAATTAGATAAGATATTGGTTATCTCTATCCGTGAAGTACCAACACCATTGGACTTCCCCAGGGTGGAGCTATATCCCCTTCCTTTCTTAACAACAACTCTTGATTACCTAAGGAAGATCTTCCAGATATCATCCCATGATGCCTAGGTGATATCTCCTCTAGCCATTAGATCTAGTGCCTCTATGCATCCATCATGAATGCCTCACAAAAAGAGACACTTTTGAGATTCTTCATTAAGCTCATGCTGGGTGTTCTTCTATAAACTAAACATGAACCTTGAGACATAATCCTCAAGACTCATCAATATTTCCTCAACAGTACTCCTTGTATTTCAGCAAGAAAGCATCCTTCATTTCATCCCAACTGTGGACAACATCCTATCCTAAACCCATAAACCATCGCAATGGAGACTCTTTAAGTGTTGGAGGAAAAATATTAAGTCTGTAGGCACTAGTGGTGTAGTCATAGCTCCTACAAATGATATCAAACTCAAAGAGAAAGGTAGTCGGGTCCTCTGTGATAAGGTCATAAAATTTTGGAAGAGCAGAAGAGGGAATATTCTTAAGGTTGTTATTATCTCACTGATTAGAGATGGGAAAAGGAAACGTAGTAGGATTTCCCATCCTTTGTGGTCGCTGAGGTGGATTTTGAGGTGGGTTATGAGGTTGGTAGATGACTAACTACCAAGGATTTTCTTCTCTAGGATTCTGGAGTTCTAGGTTGACAAAGGCTTCAGCAAATAGATTGGCTTCTATTTTTTCCTGGAAGAACCCATGAAAGTCACCCTCAGAAGATTAGGATGATGAAGGGGCTTCCGGAAGCTCAACAATAGAATCAATGAACTGGCTTTCTTCTTCAAATAGGTTACTAGATGGATTTGGCAAGTACCTTCCTCGGGCATCTCTTTATCTATTATGCATGCAGATAGTATGGAATGATGTGAACTGTGGTTTGTTTTATCAAGATGAGGCTTAATCTACTTAAAGAAGGAAATGAAAGAATGAAAAAAATCCTAGGAATGGTTGAATAAGAACCAGGCTTGGCACCGTCCCTGGCAGTGATGCCAAAAATGATCGCTCATTATAAAGGCTCAGAAACTAGGCATAATCCTTTAACTCAGAGATTGGAAATCCAACTAAGCACTTCATCCTCTTTATAAGAAAATCATTTAATATGTCAAATCCATGGATGCGTTACTTGAAATAGGCTAGAAAAATATATGCACCAAGCACTTTCTTAACCAATCATTCTATAATTGCTACATGAAACAAATGCTAGAAAGAAACTATTCTATGGTTGCAGGAAGTAAATGCTTTCGAAGGGAAACTATACTATTGCTACATGAAATGAATACTCGAAGGAAAGATAAATTATTGTTGTGAAAATAAATGATGGAAGTGAATGCTGCTAGCAGAATGGAAGAGTCCACAAACTAACTATAATGGCTTAGTTACTCTGCTGCTTGGCCGTAGGAAGCGGTAGCTGCCCTATGGCTTTGGCTGTAGGAGCTATTTAGCATAGGAATTGAAATAACAAAAATGTAGGGAAGTGAAATAAACTAAAATGAATCTAACTATGGATTCCTCACCAAGTGGGCCCCCTTGGGTGAGTACCTAGAACACTCAATTATATAGAACTAATCTTAACACTTCATTTTCTCATTAAAATGAATAACAGGGTATAGAGATTCTCATCAACAGTAAAACAATAGAATTGAACTATATTGCAACTATAGTAATAATGCTCTCCTTCTCATGCATGAGCGGGGATTTATTTAAAGGAAAACATCTAGCTACTAAGATCAACACACCCTAAGAAAAGGTGGAGATTTTATTACAAACAACTAACAAAAAGGAAAGCTAGAAAGAAGGAAATGGAATCGGTCCAGAAAAGAGGAAAGAACTGCTTAGACAAGAGATCTAACTTCCCACTCTCTCCTAGATTTAATTAGGAAAATTATTGTGTTTTCCAAGGCTTTTCTTAACCATCTCCACCTCAATTAACCTGAAACCTTCCACTACTACTACACTGATGTTCCATCCATGTGTGTCTGCTATAGGACTGATTCAAGCATCTAGCATATAGACATGCTCACCTGAACAGGACGACGGTTGCTACTTCGATGTGCTACATTTAAACTATTAGGATAAAAGCATTCATGACAAATAATCATTAAAGTACATATGCATTATCTATCACTCAATCAGTAAATTCATTCATAAAACATGATCATGATTCCATACTAATAAATAGATCATATTCATCCAGATAAAGCATATTGAGTAAGCATATATCCATAACATAGGTTCAATGGTTGACTACCACATATTAACAGTTTTAAAGCATAAATTCTTGGAGTAATAAAAGAAAACATGGCAAAGGACGTATCAAAAGTTCTCCTAGGGTGTCTAAAGTATGCCATTAAAATGACCTATCAGTGATTCCATTTTATGACTATACAATGTCATAACAAGAAAAAAGATGAAAGAAACAATGATAGATCTTGTGAAAAGAAGTATGACAGACGTGATGACTGAGACTACAAAATAAATCAACACTCTGGCAGAAGAGATAACCGAGATTCTAAGGAAAAAGGCAAGAAGGATTGTTATCTGGTTGAGATCAAAGTTGAAAACTCAGACACGGATTCTGATGAAGATATTGAGGTAGTATTTGTTGCTATGAAGGATGACTGAGATGAAGAAGAAAGGTATGTTGAAAAAACACTCATATCTAAAGTTAGCAAAAATGATGTTTGGATTATTGATAGTGGATGTACTCATCACATGAGTGGAGATAAAGAAAATTTTGAAACTTTTGAATATTATAATGGTGGATCAGTTAGGATGAGTAATGACTCACCTTGCCCAGTTGAAGGAAAAGGTACCATCATGTTGAATAATCTGATCAGATGTGAAAATGCAGATTGGGTGAAAGGACTTAACTATAATCTATTGAGTGTTTCACAACTGAACAATGCAGGACACCGATTTGCATTTGAGAACAAAAAGGAAATGATCTATAATGGAAAAGGAAATTTGATTGGTATTGGTGAACAAAAAAAAGGTAATCTATTCTATCTTGATGATATTAAGACCACCTTTTTATTGGCTATAAATGAAGACATTTGGTTGTGTCATAAAAGGTTATGTCATATGAATTTTGACAACATGTTTAAGATAAGTATGAAAAGAAAAGTGAGAGGCTTATCGAGTATTTCAAAGCCCGACCATGTTATGTGCGAGAATTGTCAAATAGGAAAAATGAAAAAGTCTAGTTTCAAGAGAAAAACATACACATCTAATGCTATTCTAGAGTTAGTCCATACTGACTTATGTGGACCAATGAGAACAAAGAGCTATTATGGTGATAGATACTTTATTCTATTTGTTGATTACTATTCTAGGATGATGATTGTCATGTTATTAAAAGAGAAATTTGAAGCATTTAAGATGTTCAAATGGTATAAAGCTAAAGTTGAAAAAAAGTGGAAAAGAACTAAAATGTTTAAGATCAGATAGAGGAGGAGAATTTATTTATGATGTATTCACTAACTTTTGTAATGAGCATGGGATTACAAAATAGGTTTCTGCACTGAGAACACCACAACAAAATGGGATTGCTGAAAGGAGGAATAGATCAATTGTTGATTGTGCTAGAACACTAATGATTGAAAAAGGCATCACACAAACATTCTAGAGAGAAGCTCTAAGTACTGTTGTTTATACACTAAACTCAGTTAAATTTAAGAAAGACACAAATAAGACACCTTATGAGCTATGGTATGGATACACATCAAATGTGAGTTACTTTAGAATCTTTGGAAGTCAATTTTATATACTAAAAGATGATAGAAATGGGAAACTTGACTCTAAAAGTGATGAAGAAATATTTCTCGGATATTCTACTAAAAGAAAAGCTTATAAATGTCTAAATAAATCTTCTAACAAAATCATTGAGAGTGAAAATGTTAAAGTGGATGAATTTTCTGAGAAAAATGATGATGAAAGAAGAAAGGAACCTGAAGATTACAAAATATTTGTCTACATTGAAGAACCTAACACCTTTCTCGAGCGACAAAACAATGCAACTGAGCAATAGGCTGCACACACCGAGAATCAGGAAAATGCTCACAATGCTGAACTGAGTGATAATGAAGATCAAAATGAAGAACAAAGATTTGAACCTATACTTTCTAAATATGTCAGAAGACACCATCCATAGGACTAGATCATTGGAGACAAAAGAGAAGGAATGAGAACAAGAAGTAAGTCTCTTAACAATATATGTTTGATTTGTGATTTTAAGCCTAAATATGTTAATGTTGCACTTGAGAATAAAGAATGGGCTAGTGAAATGAATTAAGAGATTGAACAGATTGAGAAAAATAAAACATGGACATTAGTACCTAGACCGAGTGACAAAAATGTCATTGGCACCAAATGGATTTTCAGAAACAAACTTAATGAGAATGGAGAAGTCACAAGCAAAAAAGAAATACTGGTATGCAAAGGGTATGCACAAAAAGAAGGTATTGATTATTGAGAAACCTTTGCACCCATTTCTTATAGACTAGAAGGAGTAAGAATTCTACTTGCTTATGCTACTTTTAAAGGATTCAAAGTATAGCAAATGGATATTAAATCTGAATTTCTGAATGGAATACTAGAAGATGAGGTATACATTGAACAACCTGAAGGGTTTGTTGATCCTAACAAGAGGAACATGGTTTTTAAATTACATAAAACCTTGTATGGATTGAAACAAGCACTGAGAGCATGGTATGAAAGACTTCACTCTTATCTCATTAGTATTGGATTTGTTAGAACAAGTTACAACAATAATCTATATTTGAAAGGAGATACTGATGATAAGACTTTGATTGCTGAGATATTTGTTGATGATATCATATTTTGAGGTAGTGATATGCTATGCAAGTCATTTGCTGATGAAATGAGAAGAGAATTTGAAATGTCAATGTTTGGAGAGATCAAAAATTTTCTTGGTCTATAGATTCTACAAAAGGATGAAGACATCTACATCACATAATCCAAATACATCAAAGAAGTTATGAAGATATTCAAAATGGAGGACTCAAAACCAATTGGAACACCTATGGAAACCAGATGCAAATTTACAAAGGAAGACAAGACAACTGAGGCAAATTAGACCTTATACAAATCTATGATTGGCAAACTAATGTATGTTGTACACACCAGACCTGATATAGCACATGCAGTTGGTATAGTGGAAAGATTCTCTACTAATCCCAAGGAATCACACATGACTACTATTAAAATAATTTTGGTATATCTGAAGAATACTGAAGACTATGGTTTGTGGTACAAAAAAGAAGGCAAATTTGAGCTACAAGTTTATACTAATGTTGATTGGGCTGGAAACATAGATGATAGAAAGAGAACTACAGGAGGAGAATTATTTATGGGTGACAGACTTGTCACATGGATAAGTGAAAAGGAAGGATCCATATCTCAATCAACTGCAGAAGTAGAATATGTATATGCTGCTACAAATTTCTCTAACATTGCATGGATCAAGCAATTGCTGAAAGGTATGAATGAGGAAATTCTTGACCCAGTAATTATCTATTGTGATAATACAATTTCTATCAACATCTCAAAGAACCCTATCATGTATGCTAAGACAAAGCACATAGCTATTAAGTATCATTACTTAAAAGAAAAAGTACAAGAGAAACAGGTGATACTGGAATATGTACAATCCAAAGAAAAACTAGCATACATATTCACAAAACCATTGCCAAAAGATACATTTGAGTACCTGAGGAATAGACTAGGGTTTCATCCCTTGTCTACTGGGCACTAAGATGACTAGAAGGTTGCATCAGCCTACACATTATCAGAAGATTAATCATATTGATGCAAATTGAGATATGGACTACAATGATATATCAGTACACTGAAGGTACTTATCTGAACCGCACACCAGAAATATTGTTGGCTACTATAGAGCTATAAATGTTTTTGGAATTTCTGTCAAAGGGAGAGAGAAATTCAATGAAATATCTATAAGGGAGAATAACATCTAAAGGGAGAGAAAGATTCAATGAAATAACCATCCATAAAAGGGAGAGAATTGGAGAAAGTAAACACTACATATCTATCCAGAAAAGGGAGAAGAGATTATAAAAGAAAGGGAGAGACATAAATTAGAAGACATAATTTCTACACCTATCCATTGAAGGGAATGAAGAAAGGAAGAGCACACAATAGAATCAAATCTAAGCTAGAAGAGCTTACCCAGATTTAGATATTTGTATTGGTTATAGAAAAATAAGTTTGGTATGTTATGGCATATTTGATATTGCATATTTAATAGTATGTTTCCATCAATGCCAAAGGGAGAGATTGATGAACTTCAAGCTCACTTCAGAAGAGTGAAAATATTTTGGGTTACTGGTCCCAAGTGGTTTTTTTCATATTTGGTTTCCACGTTAAAATCTGTGTCAAATGTGTATATGTTTCATTGCAATGATATTTTTCTTTACACATTATTGAAACTGGATTGGTTGGTTAACACTAAGTTTATTTACTCCTATTTGGTAAAGTCTAGAAAAGAAAAATAGTATATCTTACCGAGAAACTTATATTTGTTAAGTTTATTTATGGCATACATCTTGATGGACTGAAAGATAACTAAAGGGTATTATATTTGAGAGATAAGTTTTTGGTTGGATTTTTGGAATTATTATTAAGGCCATTGATTCACCCCCCCTCTTTGTTATTCTTACACAGTCATGATGCCATATTAGGAGACTCCAAATGCTAATGAGGGCACAATATGATGAGTATCCTGGGAGAGTTACCATCTCCCTTGCACTTGGATTATCTACTTTTGGATGTGAATCGGGTGGCTTCTACTCTATGGATTCTAGTATGGGTCTCTGTTTAGTTGTATCCCTTGTGTTTGCACAAGCGCAATCGAGGCTACTAACCCTACAAGGCCTCTTAGCACAAGCATTCATGTACAATGTGATTGAGACTATGAGGCCCTAATTTTTGTTATACATGAACCATGTAGAATCTCAAACACATTCGACTCCCGAGGCTTTGATCCCAAAGAGTGAATGTTTTTAATGTGATTTGGAGTGGTGTGGCTTACACTTTGTTTTCACATGGGTCATTCTTAAGAAGTTTTTCCTCAACTGTTAGGCCCATCTAAAAGGTGTGCAGAAATTAAAGTGGGTAGAAAAGATAAGGTCAAGATTTTTTATTCTCCCTCAAAGAGAAGAAGAGCATAATTTCCTACTTTTTTTGTCTCCCAAACATGCCAAATACTCCATTTTTTTCCAAAATGATTGCTTTCCTAAGATAAATACTACATGTTTGGGTTTCTAATTCTTCCTAAAAGGAAGAAGAGCATAGTCCCCTAATGTTCAATTTAACTTATACAAACAATACCTTAATTAAGCTAGGTGCCTAAGAAACCAACTAAGAAGACAAACATTTTGTTTGGTTGATGGAGTCAAAAGGCAACCTGCAAACACAAAGATTTAGTAGTTTCCACAAAATTTTCTTCATTCTAGTGTCCTACAAGCATAAAAGTGTTAGTAGTTTGATGACAATGTGTGCTAGTATAAATTTGGCGAGCGATTCTTCCACTAAACGTCCTGCAAAAAACCAGTTAGGTTGTCAAACCAGAGAGTAAAAAGATCACCAAAAATATGTTAGAGGTTAATAAATCAAGATCAAATCAAATATACTTCTAAAAAAACTCTCTATTTATGAAATGACAAAGTAAAGAAGACAAACTTGAAGTAAAAATTGTACGACAAATCATATAAGACCATATGACAAAAATAAGGGAAAATGACCTCTCGTATGAAAGAACTAATAGCCCCATATGAAAATTAAGGTCAAGTACATACTCATACAACAATATAAATATTATTAAATGAAAAATTAGTAGCCAATGTTTTTTCGTACAAGCGGGTATGAAATATAGTATGACATAAAGCACAGTTTCATCAAAAATATAAAATTAATAGAAAATTAGGGAAAAAATGAGTTCAGCCCCACAGTGGGCACCAAAAATGTGTGTGGTAAAATGTGAAATTCAATCTACAACACCAAACACTTCAATAAACTATTAATTTAAGGGCTTAGTATCAAATCTAAATCAAAATTACTACACAACTACCCTCAAGAGCGGCTTATTGCTTCCTAGTTGAAGCAAGTTTGATTTCATAAAAATGCTCATCAGATTGGCATAGGAAATCAATGACTAGTGGTGAAACCCAAATTTGCATATCAATTTTCATATTCAAAAATCTCAGGGAAGTATTCTTTTACCTATGTCAAATAAACTCTTATCTTTTATGCTTTAGTCTTATTTTCATATTCATAAATATAGCCGTTATGTTTTCGTGGGCTTTTCCTAAATTTATTCTTTTTATTATATATTTGTGTAGCTTTGTGTTATTTTTTTGCAGGTTGTATCCCCATAGTTATGCCACATCTCCTATAGAGGTTTTTGTTTGCATCACCTTGGTCGTAGCAGATGGTTTCTCTGATTCAATGTTTTATTAAGTATTATACTCAACAACATTATTCCACATGGATCTAAGATTTGAAGTATCAAGCTTATTATATCAGGCCTTTTGGAGGAGGCGATTAGTGGTTAAACCTCAATAAAGATCTATGGCTGGCTTAATCCCATGATTGGAAGATGAACGTCCTTTAACCTTCAAGAGAATGCACCTAGTTGACATGTGTCTGCTAAGATATCGACTGGGTGAGGTCAAATTAGGAATAATACATTGAGAAATTCAAACTTCATTTGACGGCTAGTGCTATCCCACAAAGCAGAAGATGAATGATCTTTACTCTTCAAGAAATCATGCCTGAGTACCATGTGGTTTGGGACCCACAGATTCTGAGCAGCAAAGAGAAATGATTGATGGTTAACATTTGGTGAGGATCTATATTTGGCGTGATGCCTCAAAGTAGAGATGATTGTTCTTTATTCTTCAAGGGATCACAGATTTACACCACATGTCTTGGTCCCACAAGATTCAAGAAGTGAACGAAGGAGATCTACGGTTAAAGACTAGTCTTTGTAAATGGTCATTGTGACCCCACAAACAAAAGATACACAATCTTTATCCATCGTGGGATCACGAATGATCACCACGTGTCCCAAGCCCACAAGCAGTTTAAACAAAGACAAGTTGATTGGTAGTTAAAGCATGATAGAGATCTATGGCTAGTGTGATCTCACTATTAGAAATTGAATGACTTTTCCCCATTACGGGATTGCGAGATGTTAACACGTGTCTTAAATGATGAAAAGGATAAATGCTTGGGTGGCATTGTCAACTAGGATTTATTTTTGTCATTTTTATTTATTTTAGTCATTTCATGTTTGTTAGGGTTTTTATCTATTATTTGATATGTCATTATCATCTTCATGTAGGGTTTCAAAGGTGGTGAGTGCTATGGATCTGAATTGTGATGAAATAGTATGATCTCCAGCAACTGAGAAAGATGATTACATGCAGATATTCTTGAAGGAATATTTATGAGGATAAAGGATGCCAGATTATGGTCTACAACATCAACGACTCTATTATTAATGCTAAAGTATCCATTATCATGTAGATTTTATAAAAAGAATATATATGAACATATGGTCAAAGTACCATAATGATCTTAACACAGAATTAGTATTTTGAATTGCCTTTAACAAATTACAAGTGATTTCTTAGTGACCATTATTTTGAGTCCTTATGGTCGACAACCATTTTTAGACAAGGATATTAATTATTCCTTGATTGTAACTGTGATTTTTTAGTTGTTGATCTTAAGGTTAGGTTGTTTATCAAGAGACACATTGGTCTAAAGCTTGTACACATCCCTTGAACTTTATATAAATAGGGATTCCAAGACTATGTGATAGGGAGACAATAACAACATATATTTTTTTTACAGATTGGATAGATTTGGATCAACAACTGTAACATGAACCTTGATGTACCATTTTTAAAAAATCAATAAATATAAGTGTTTTTTCTTTCATTTGCGGGAATTGATTCAGTTTTGTTTTGAATTATTCCCTTGGATAAAATCTTTTGATTTTCTTCAAAGTGATAGTTAGATATTGCATACTTTTGATTAAATTTACAACTTTATTATCAATTGGTCTTTTCATCTTGCATGGTTAAATTAAATTGATTTGTGGCCACAATCAATTGGTCTATCAATTGAAAAGTTAAATTCAATTGAAATAGTTGTGGATTTATCTTGAGATACATGCTCATTTGAACACCTTTGAAGTGATATGTTTCTTGCAAACTATCTCTGAGGTTGTACATAGGGTTGGGATGATTTTGACTCTATTGTCCATGATAGAATAAGGCACTGATCTATTCATTTATTGGATTATGGTTATTCAGTTCATTATTTAAGTTTTTTGGCATCCTATCCATCTATTCATTTCAATTTATACATATTTACTAAGCATTCATACAATCTCACAAAGTATTTCAGTTTTGCAGTTTTTGATATGTTGATTTTAGTTTGATTTTCTTTCAATTGCCTTTTCCATACCTAAGAGAGAGAGGATATGAAGTATGTTCTATCTTCTATAAAAAGTCTTAAGACTTAAAGGAAAATTTTAAGGTATAGGCCTACCAGCCTTGGTCCTGCAGAGCTTGAATTGTAGAAGTTCCAACATTGCTTTGGTTGTGACTTGTTAGTTGGCCAAATCACTTGGGTTTCCCAGCATTGGATTGGCAAGTACATAGGAAATCCAATCTATTGATTTGATTACCAACAACTAGATTAATCAAAAATGGAAGATTCCATGAAAATGAGAGAGATGTATGAACTTGCATACTTTCCTCTCAAGAGCCCTGCAAATGAAATGCATGCATAAGAAAACTAAGTGCATATTAACCATGAAATGAAGCTAAGAAAACCATTAACAACTATTAAATGAATCTAATAATGAAGTTACCATTAAACTAGAAATGCAAGCTAGAGTCTAAATGAAATAAAATTAAGCTAATATGAAGATGGAGGCAAGAACAATCCTCAAAACCTAGAGAAAAACTAGCATTATAACCTTACTTCTCAAATTTTTCCTCTCCTTTGAACAAAGAGAGCTATTCCTTTTATAGGAAATTTGGAGGAATGAACAGTCAAGATTGAACCAAGAATAGTGGTAGAGATACAATTTCTCTCAATCCATGTGTGTTTGGTCCAAGTGCGATGATTTTGATTGGTCAACTTCGTGCTTATTTGGGGGAGAATAAGACAAATTTGGAAATCTCCCCATTTAATTACTTTATTTAAATTTTGAGTTCTCACACATGTGTGAGGATGTGTGAATGGGTTCACTTAATTAAAAGGGATTTAGAACTTTTAATTAAATTCCATGGTTCAAGAAATTAGATTATTTGTGCTTTGATTAATAATTTGATTCAACAAGTGATGTTTAATTATGCAAGCAAGTTTGATTAAATTCTCTCATAATTAGGGGCTAGTAATAAATGCCTTTGATTTAGGGGTTCTTAAGGCCAATTAATCAAATTAGGGGCTATAGATTTACTAGACCAATTTTAGGTGATTACAGGAATGCTCCACTTTCTAGCAGAACAAATCTGAGCACACCTTGCCTACAGGACTACTTCAACCATTTCCAATCCTCGACCAGAAGTGGGATAACATCTTGATGAATTTCATTACTCGGCTTGCCAAAGTGCAAGGGAGGGATTCCATATTCTTCATGGTAGATTATTTGACCAAATGCCCATTTATTTGTCATATCCATAGGATTCCATGCAGCTCAAGTGGCCAAGATATTCTTTCATGAGGTATTCCACTTGCATGGTCTTCTGTGGAACATAGTGAGTATAGGGATAGTCACTTTCTCTAAACCTTTTGTGATGAACTATAACTGATTGAATGCTTGAAGATGTTAATTTGATGATCACCAAGCTACAGAAAAATAATGCAAGACATTAAATCAGTTAATGTATTGTATTCTCATTGATGACAACTTGATATAATCTGATTGGTTATATACATAGTGTCAAATACTTCAGAGAACCAAAAAGATTAGATTATTCTATCAGTAGTGCATAAAAGTTTAGTATGTACTAAGTGCCAACAAACACCAATGGTCACTGCACCCCGACGGATAGAGAAACCCAAGAGGAAAGTCACAGTGATACCCGAGCAAGCATTACCGACAAGAAGAATCAATGAAACCTAAGAAGAATCACAGTGTTACCCAACAGACATACAACCCCGACAGAGATGCCCGAGGAGAACTGAAGTGTTGACCAAGCTAACAAAGAGTTCAAACACTAAAAATAACTGAAGTTCAGAAATGAAAAAAGACTTAGCTGGAAGGAGCTAAAGATGGATTTAACTGGTTGTTAATATTGTTTTCATTGACAAGTTAAAACTAGAGATAAGTGAGAGATTTAAAGATATTTTATTCCAGTTGTCAAAGAGAAATATGGGGGATAAAACTAAAGTATAGTTTTAAGGCAAGATTGGCTAGAATTGTGGATCACGCCAAGAAAAAGAAAGTCAAGGACTAAGAAATAGTGAAATCATGTATATAAAGAGATACTCTAATTCATTGTGAATTAGGGGAGTGAATAGAGAAGAGGATGTTGAAGAGAAACTTATGAAGAAAGAAGTATTCAATCAGACTTGATTAAACAAGCTGAAGAATAGAGCTATATTTTTTTGGACACCAAAAAATAGAGAAGAACGACATCACCAAGTAGAAATAAGTGGATAAAAGGTATTGAAAAGATACATTGATCAGAAAGGTATTATGAGCTTAGAATAGATCTAAAAATTTGCAAAGTATAGTTGTATATGTGAACAGATTATTTACTGTTTCAATTTAACCATTGGATCAGGAAGTCTCTTAACTAAGCATGACTTAACAATCCTTTATAAATTGAGATACATCCTAAGGAGTATCAAAAGTTTTGGTCATGAAGATAGCATAGAGATGCCAGATATCAAGTGACAAACTACACAAGGTTTGGTCATAAAGATAGCATAGAGGTGCTAGATATCATGTCACAAACTATTCTATTTGAATCCTCTAACAAGGTCACACTGAAGAGTGTGTTTCTAACCTTTTACAGGGTTGGCTCTTCACTGAGATCACTTCAGAAGAGTGAAAATTTTGGGTTACTGATCCCAAGTGGGTTTTTCAATTAACAGGGTTTCCACGTTAAAAATCCATGTGTCAATGTGTTTATGATTCATTACTTTAGTGTTTTTCATTACACATAACTAATCTGGTTTGATCAGTAACACTAAGTAATTTATTATATTTCACTGCTAATCAGTAAACAGTAAGAATAAGGTTTAATAGTGAACTATGAGCACTAGTTATTTGTTGAGATTATTTCAAGGCATTCATCTTGTAGGACTGAAGATAACTAGAAGCTTATAATTGTGGTAATAAGTTTTTGGGTTAATTTATTGGAATATTTTTGAGGCTACTGATTCACCCTCCCTGATTTATTCTAACAATTGGTATTAGAGCTTGTGTGCTTAGAAGGAAGGTTTCAAGACCTAAGCAAAAGATTACAAGATGAGTAAACAAGATGTGCCCAAGTTGAACAAGGACAACTTTGCCTCATGGAAATGAAGGATAAGACTCCACCTATCAGGTACTAGAAATGATGTTACTCAATACTTGGATACTGAATATGTGTTTCCTATAGGACCTCACACACTTGAGAAATAAAGAGAAAAGCATGAGCATAATTCTATGATGATATAACTTGCTTCCTCACTCTCTGATTCTGAATTTGAAGATGTCAAAACCTGCACCTCTGTAAATAAAATGTGGGACATATTGTAGCTATTACATGGAGGAGATGCTAATATACTAAGAGCTAAGGCAGAAATCCTAAGAGGTAAATTTGATGACATAAGAATGAGAGAAGGAGAAGATATCACTCAGTATAACTATAGAATAAAAGAGGTAGTCAATGCTATCCGAGGAGTTGGAGGCATACTTGAAGAAGAGATAGTAGTAAGGAAAATCCTAAGAACCTTACTGCCTATATATGCTATTAGAGTATCTTCTATATAAGAAATGAGAGCAGTAGAAAACAATAATGTCACTCTAGATATTTTGGTTGGTAGACTGATTTCATTTGAGATGAATAAATTTGATAAAAGTGTCTTACCATCTATTGAGTCTGCATTTAAATATTCTTTGAAAATAAGTAAGTCAAGTCATAAACACACTATGAGAAATGATAGTGAAAGTGATAGTGATGACCAAGATCTTGATGAGATTGAAGCACTAATGGCTAGAAGATTTCAAAGAGGCAAAAAGGTAGATACAAAGGTAAATTACCACTTGTATGTTTTATTTGTAAAGAGATTGGACACTTTTCTACTAGATGTCCTAATAGAAAAAAAGATGACAGATCATATGAAAAGAAGTTTGACAAAATGACAATAGAGATTACTGAAGAAACTGATAATCTGAAAGAAGAGATAACTGAGACTACAAGGACAAAGGGAAGAAATCTTGTTACTTGACTGAGAACAAAGCTGGAGATATTGACACCGAGTCTGATGAAGACATTGAGATGGTATTTGTGGCCATGAAGGATGATTTAGACAAAGAAGAAAGGTATGTAGAGACTACACTCATATCTAAGGTTAGTAAAAATGATGTCTGGATTATAGATAGTGGCTGCACTCACCACATGATAGGTGATAAACAAAATTTTGAAACTTTTGAATATTATAATGGTGGTTCAGTAAGAATGGGTAATGACACCCCTTGTCTAGTTGAAGGTAAAGGAACAATAATATTGAATAACTTGATCAAATGTGAAAATGCATACTGGGTAAAATGACTTAGCTATAATCTGTTGAGTGTTTCATAGCCAAATAACATAGGTCACCGAGTAGCATTTGAAAATAAGAAGGCAAATATATTTAATGAATTAGGAAGGTTGATCAGAACTGGTGAATAGACAAAAGGTAACCTATTCTATCTTGGTGATATAAACACCACTTTTTTAAAGGCTAGAGATGAAGACATATGGTTGTGGCATAAAATATTATGTCATGTGAATTTTGACAACATGATAAAGATAAGCAAGAAAAGGAAAGTAAGAGGCTTACCGAGCATGTCAAAGCCCGAGCATATCATGTGTAAGAATTCTCAAAAAGGTAAGATGACAAAGTCTAGTTTTAAGAGAAAATCCCATACATCTAATTATATTCTATAATTATTCCATACTGATCTATGTAGACCCATGAGAACAAAGAGTTACTATGGTGATAGATATTTCATTCTCTTTGTTGATGATTATTCTAGAATGATGACAATTATGTTCTTAAAACAAAAATCAGAAGCATTCAAGATGTTTAAATGGTATAAAGCTATGGTAGAAAAAAAAAGTGGTAAGGAATTGAAATTCTTAAGATCAAATAGAGGAGGACAATTTGTTTCTGATGAATTCACTAAATTTTGCAATGAGCATGGAATTAAAAGACATGTTTTTACACCAAGGACACCACAATAAAATGGGATTGCTGAAAGAAGAAATAGATCCATTATTGATTATGCAAGAACACTGATGATAGAGAAAAGAATCACTCAAACATTCTAGAGGGAAGCTATCAGTACTGCTATCTACACATTGAACAGAGTACAATTGAAGAAAGACACCAAGAAGACACCCTATGAGCTACGGTATGGATACACACCCAATGTAAGTTACTTCAGAATTTTTGGAAGTCAGTGTTATATTTTGAAAGATGATAGAAATGGAAAGGTTGAATCCAAAAGAGATAAAGGTATCTTTCTAGGGTATTCTACCAAGAACAAGGATTATAAATGTATTAACAAGTCCTCTAACAAAATCATTGAAAGTGCAAATATTAGAATAGATGAATATACAGAGAAAAATGATGAGGAAAGCATAAAAGAACCATAAGACTACAACAAGTTTGTTTACACTGAAGAACCTGACACTCTACCCAAGCAATAGTGTATCACTCCCAAGAAACAAATCATTGTACCTAAGCATCAGGCTGCAAATACCAAAAATTAGGAAAATCCTCAAAATGATGTTTTGAGAGATGAAGATTAGAATGAAGGTCAAGATGATGATCAAAATGATAAACAAAGAGCTGAACCGATACTTTCCAAGTATGTCAGAAGACACCATCAACAAAACTAGATCATAGGAGACAAGAAGGCTAGAATGAGAATAAGAAGTAAGTCACTAAATACTAGATGTTTAATTTGTGATTTTGATCCTAAATCTATTAATACTGCACTTGAAAATGAAGAATGGGTTAGTACTATGAATGAAGAGATATAATAGATTGAGAAGAACAAAAAATGGATATTAGTACCGAGACCAGATGGAAAGAATGCCATTGGTACCAAAAGGATATTCATAAACAAGCTAAATGAGAATGGAGAAGTCATAAGGAATAAAGCAAGATTAGTATGCAAGGGGTATGCACAAGAAGAAGGTATTGACTATGGAGAAACCTTTGCACCCATTTCTATAATAGAAGGAGTAAGAATTTTACTTTCTTACGATGCATTCAAAGGATTCAAGGTATACTAGATGGATGTCAAATCTACATTCCTAAATGGAATACTAGAAGAAGAGGTATACATTGAACAACCAGAAGTGTTTGTTGATCCAGATAGGAGAAACATGGTATCTAGACTACACAAAGCCTTGTATAGATTTAAAAAAGAACCTAGAGCCTGGTATGAAAGATTTCACTCCTATCTCATAAGCATTGGATTTGTAAGAACAAGTGAAAATAGAAATCTGTACTTAAAAGAAGGTTCTAATGAAAACATTCTGATTGCTGAAATATTTGTTGATGATATAATTTTTGTGTTAGGATTGGGTAATACTGAGAGGGGGGGGTGAATCAGTATTATAACACTTGTTAAAAAATTTCAACCAATTAAACATTAACCATATACTTGCATAAATGAAAAGAACATAAGCAAATAACACAGTACTCATAACACCATAATTTTTTTGTCAAGGAAACCCTAGCCAAGGGAAAAATCCAGTGGGGATGGTACCCACAAGAATCCACTAAAGTATAGTGTCCCTATTAGGAGACCTGTCCTTGTTAGGAGATGAATATTACATAGTAAAATTCCTTGTTAGAGGAATAACAACCCTGGTAAAGGTATACAACACCCTGTTAGGGGCCAACTGAGCTTACAACTCTTACAAAGTAATTCTGTTTCAAAATGTTCTCAGTAATAAACAAAACAAGCATTTCTAATGCTTAGATAGTTCCTATCATAGCTCATCAATGATCTCTGTCATCTGCTGCTCTTCAATTTTCATGTCATTGATCTCTCTCTCAATCACACTATCTTCGCTCAAAAAAAAGATCTTATATATATATACATTCCATCTTTACCAAGTCGGCTCTCAATTACAATTATCACATAGTCGGCTCTCAATACAAAATTCATTTAATAAAACAAATATCAAATGCATAGTTGGCACTCTTACATAATAAAAGTGTAGGTTATTAACATTAAACATAATCCAACTCCAATTTCCAGGAGTCCATGTCATACTCTCTGAATCATCGCTTCTGTCAACTGCTCTGTATCACTGTTCTACTATTGTCTATCTATCTCCAAATCTCTCTAACTTGCTATAAAAATTACAAAAAAAAAATCCATCTTAGGTGGAGGTCACACATAACCCATACTATCTTCCTCTAAGATCACTTTCCTTAACTCATCGATCTCAATCTTCAATACCCAAAATACCTTTGTATCTCTACTTTGTACTTTGTCGATTTCAAAGTCACCAAAACTCAACTTTATAGGAATCGATCTGTAACCTAAATGTGTTGCCATAAAAAACCAAAAAGTGAATCTCATCATACAAAATAGATAACTTTCCAACAATCTCTTCCTTTGGCATTGATGACAACACTTATAAAAAAAAATGACTAAGTGTTCCAACAAAACAAAACCGTCTCTCCTTCTTTCTCTATTTTGTTTTTCTCTTCTTCTCTTATATATTATCTTCTCATTCTCCTTATTCTCTCTCCATTAATTTTTCTTCTCTTTCATTTTTCTTCTCTTCTCCCCCTTTGACAACAATGAAAAAGGTTCATATAAAGTAATTAAATTAGTGCTTGCTCACCAGTTTTAGAACATCTTGAAAGGAATCTTCCAAGATCTTCACTTTAGTACTCCATGATTTAAGCAATAGTTGACTAACATGAATTAGTCTATTCAATACAAATTATGCAGTCTTTGCTTCCTTCAAATTTGTAGGCATAGAGTTAGTCAATGAATTTGCAGTCTTCTCCAAGTCTAATAAGTGTGCTTCAATTATGGATAGCTTAGGAGTGATTAAAATCTTCAACAAATTGAATCTAGTCAGTACTCTCCTTTTATCAATATCCAAAACATCTAGTTTTGCCAAAATTATTTTTACTTCCTCGTCCAATTTTGTTACAGATTGTGAAGAGGTTTCACAACTATTATGTTGTTCAAATTTGCCCTATCCTTGGCAATAATGTCTTTAATGTTCTGAATGTGCCTGATAGGATTCATGCATTAACTAAATAGTTTCCTTCCATGTCCAATGAAAATCTTAGCATTTGCAGTAGTAGTTTTCAAAATTCTCAAGTCCCATGAGATAGACTTGCAAACTTCAGATAACCTCTTCTCCAAGTAGTTCTTTTCTACCTTCTCCTCTGCAATCTTTATCAAACTCTCATAATAACCATCAAATTCATCAAGTGTTATCTTCATATTTTCAATATCATCTCTGTGCTGGGAAACAATAGGTACTGGAAGCATTTTTTTCATAGTATCAATTTCTCTAGTTATTACCTTAGCCTTTTTATCACCTTTTTTCTCCGATCTCTCCTTGGCTTTGGTAAGTTTAGTAAAAGCCAATTTCACTAGCTCATCCTCATCCATGTAATCAACATCCACAGCTGTTGTATTGTATTTCCTTGCCAACAATGAAATAGAAGATGTTTTTACCTCTTTTTTAGTTTCATCTTTTTCCTCATGTTCTTTCTATCCTTCATCCTTTTCTTCTTCACTCTATTCTTTCTTCTTCTCTTCTTCCTCTTTCTTCTCTGCTTCCTTAGAAATTGTGTTGTCCATACTTTCTGCAAATGGGTCCTTCTCATCTTTAGAGGTGTAAAGTGTTATAGGTACACCTGAAACATAGAAATCTAGTTGTGTATTAAATTATTTCTTCTCATTACTTGCTTCAACTGGTTTCAAACTCTCTCCCATTCCTAAGTTTGTAGGTGAAGTAGTTTTAGGAAGTGGAGTCTCTTCAGGAGTAGGGTTCATTAGTATTTTCTCCAGTTCTTTCTGAGTCTCCTTAGTGATTTCATCATATCTTCTTTCCATAATTTTTAGTATTCTAATTATATCCCTTTCTTGTAAAGATATCATAGGTACCATATTATCAATTTCTTGATTTTTGATTGTTTCATCCTCAATCTGTGCTAGATGTTTCCTAGTCTCTAATATCCCATATAAATCTTCAAGTACACTACCCTCAATTTCCAATAGAGTCATTTTGAAAACATGTAAATGATTAACCATAATATCTTCAATCTTAAGTTTATTTGTCTCCCCATAACTATCATAGTATTTGTTTATTGTAACTAGATTAACCTGCTTAATAGCTCTCTTCTCAATCATCTTCAAGTTAGGCTTCCATATGTGTCTGTCACTTTTAGTTTTCTTCTCTTCTCTCACAGTGCTCTTCTCTTTAGGTGGTGAATGTTATCTTCTAGATCTAGTGTTTACTCTAGGTGTAATATATTTTTCTTACGATTATTCTATGATGGAGGAGGTGGACTTTCTACCATTACTACTTTATGAGTGGGAAGGGTTGTAACACTAGTACTTATCAATCTAGATGGTTGGTTTGCCATTTTCCTTTTCACTTCTTTTCACTCTTCCTCTGTCAGTCCTCCCTTAATGCCACATTCATGCACATGGTTGTCAACTTTTCTTTTCCTCAGACCTCTAGTTTGTTCCTCTCTTACCTTAGTAGATTTATCCTCATAAGTTCCCTATCTTTCTTCAGTTGTATCAATCTTAGATGCAAGAACATGTTCACCTTGCATAGTAAGTACCGCTTTCACGCTGAATTCTGAGTTTTTACTTCAATCAATCATGCAAATAAAATGTAGGATAGACTGAATCTCTCTACTCTCTGATCTCCTTAGTTCACTCTTTGTCAAATGGTAAGGAAATAGATCTTCATATGGTGCTTTATACAATGTTTAAGTTATAAAATTTAACTTTACCGAATATTGTCCAGTCAGCTGTAGATCTCACAATCAAAATATATGTGTCAGCTAAAGTTGCACTCTTAATTGTATACTCCATGATGTCGGCCATGTTCATACCTAAGCTCACACGAGATCAATCCACAAGTTACAGGGTGGGACATATTTTGATATTTTTATCTAATGCTCCCCCTAAGGCCATGATCACACTAGTACATTTGAGACCTCTTTTTGATGGCTATGCATCTCAATTATGACACCACTCCATCGAGAAAGTGACACAAACTGGTGTTGTAGTTTTGGTGTCAAAATCAATGATGATAGCTATGTCTATCATTATTACGACGGTCATGATTGTTGCAATATGCATTGGCTAGGAGGGTTATTATGCCACCGTTACACATTATGAGTGTTTCCATTATGATGGGTATGCAACAAACATGCTGTACATGTGACATCCAGCTGTCAAATTATTCTGACATCTAGACATCGTGTGTAGTGTTTTCACTTCAATCATCCTCTGAATACCGTCGCAATTGCGACGGTATGCTATGTTTAAAAAAAAAAAATTCGTGTGCATGGAGTGAGACCTTAAAATATTGAGCTTCTCTTTTTTTCAAGAATAGTTTAACATTCTCTACTTAACAGGGCCAACCACGTGAAGGTGGAAGCTCATCTAGGCCCACCTAGGAGCCTCTTATGACCCTTTACAACACTTTAAGATGTCTAAGATGTAATCTTAGGGATCATAAAGGGTCATAAGGGATCCTGGGACACAAACGCTAAGAAACATAAATGTAGGCATCATGGTCATAATTGTTTGGAGACACAACATAATTGAGTGGTATACCCAGATGATGCAACGCAACCACTACTCCAGTTCTCAGTTGGCACTGCAGTATCCAAAAACCATAGATAAGGAATAAATTGTTCCTTATCTATGGTTTTTGGATAGTGCAGTGCCAACTGAGAACTGGAGGAATAGTGGTTGCATTGCATCATCTCGGTACACCACTCAATTATGTTGTGTCTCCAAACAATTGTGACCATGATATCTACATTTATGTTTCTTAGCTATTGTGATATCTACATTTATGTTTCTCAGCTATTGTGAGATTAAAAGTCTTCTAAGGAATGTGTCGTGTCTATGTGGAACTTCATAGGATCGTCACCAAAGGGGGTTCCAAATCAGAGAACTCCCTTTCACTTAATAATTATGAAGCCATCAATGGTATACTAATTTTTTAGGATTGTAAGTTTCCATTGATGGCTTCAAATTACAAAGAAAAAGGTGTACAAAAGACTTAGCAGCCTCCAAAGCCTTTTGCTTGAATGCATTATACCCCTGATGTACTTCATGGAAACATTTTGCATTAGGATTACAGGGAAATGTAAACCAAGATTCATATAGAGAAAGGTGTTGCTCTTGGAAAATGGTTGATGGTGATTGATGAAGAAGATTTGAAAATGATGATTGATCCAATTCAGATTGGTGCAACATTTCCAAATCTTCTTCGAACTCATTACTGTTAAATAGTATGTAGATGGTAATAAATAGTGCTCAGAACATATGATAAATTTGTATATCACATGCTGAAGATCATAACATATGAGAAAACAAATGAATTTTTTGTACTCACAAGTGTAACAGATTCATCTTCTCGCTAAAGAATTCAGCTGGAATTTTGCCTAAAATTTTGTTTAGGTTGAAGTAAAAAGGGAAAATATCTTATAAAAGTATTGGTATAATTTGGATAGAAAGGATCACCCAACTTCATAAAACAAGAATAGAAACAATGCAACTTAAAAGTAGAAGACATACAAACCTGTCTAGTGATCATATTGTGCTAAAGGTGGCACCTGATGCTACTGCAACGACTATAGACAGTAAATTTTGCATCACTTCTTGATGTCATCGAAGTGTTGACCCAGGGTTGAATCCAGTATGCTCTTGTATGATCCAGAACCTGCAAGGAAGTAAAATATGGGGTTCGATCCAAAGGATCTAAGCAATGCATGACACCCTATTATTGATTCTCGTAATTATCTGTTAATTCATAACAGTTTAACTGGGATCTTTTAGCCTTTGTGCATTAAGTTTTTTTTCCCCTTAGCTTTTTCTTTTTCCTTGCAAGCCTCATTGGCGTAAGCTGTTATAGCTTTCTGCCATTGCATGCAAGTAGATTCAGTTTGATTTAATTCCTCTTCGCATTTCTGTTAAAGTTTTTTGTCTAGTTCAGATTTCATAGTTTATCATGTCAACTTTAATACCAGAAATCAAATTAAACAGCACCAACTATCATGCCTGGAAAACCCACATGACCTGGATATTCAGATTCTACCATCTGTTAGACGTTGCCACCATTGCCAGCACTAAACCCGCTACCACTGCTTCTCAAGCTGACCAAGATGCTTGGCAAGAAAAGAATGATGAAGCCCTTGGTTTAATTGGCATATCCTTAAGCCCTAAATTATATGTCCTTATCTCATCCTGTACAGAAGCCCATCAGGCTTGGGACATCCTGAAAAACACCTATGACAGTGCAGATGAGACCCGTAAAATCCAACTTTAAGACCAGCTTGAAGACCTCAGGTATATAGATTTTAATTCTGTTGATGATTTCTTGCTCAAGTTCGATTCTATTAAAAATTTACTCACTGGATTACAAGTTCCTCTTTCTGATTTAAGGATAATTCATATTATAATTCGTAAATGTTTACCTAGGTAGTTTCAGCAATTTATTACAAATATCTATTCTCAGTTAGCTATTCCTTCT
>MU225246.1:1586236-1603076 GCA_018584345.1 Thuja plicata
AGCAACGATGCCCTAGCTCTCAAAGCTCGCAGGTCATCAAGCATTCCAAATGCAAAGATGTAAATGAATGCCAGTATTAAACAGTGAGCTCATAAACAATGCATGATGCCCTAGCTTGTAGCCCACGAGATATCAAGACATTTCCTCATGAAATGATCATAAACAGGGAGTACCACATAGTGAATATAAACAACAAAACAAATAAAGAGAGATCAAACACTTCACACAATGCATTGAAGGTAATAACAACGATGCCCTAGCTCTCAAAGCTCATGGGTCATCAAGAATTCCATATGAAAAGATGTAAACAATGCCAGTATTAAATAATGAGCTAAGACACAATACATGATGCCCTAGCTTGCAGCCTGTGAGCCATCAAGACATTTCCTCATGAAATGATCATCAACAGGGAGTACCACATAGTGAATATCAATAGCAAAATAAATAAAGAGAGATCAAACACTTCACACAATGCATTGAAGGTAATAGCAATGATGCCCTAGCTCTCAAAGCTCGCGGGTCATCAAGCATTCAAAATGCAAAGATGTAAACAATGCCAGTATTAAACAATGAGCTCATAAAAAATTCATGATGCCCTAACTTGCATCCCACGAGCCATCAAGACCTTTCCTCATGAAATGGTCATAAACGGGGAGTACCACATAGTGAATATCAACAACAAAAAAAATAAAGAGAGATCAAACACTTCACACAATGCCTTGAAGGTAATAGAAATGATTCCCTAGCTCTCAAAGCTCATGGGTCATCAAGCATTTGAAATGCAAAGATGTAAACAATGTCAATATTAAACAGTGAGCTCATAAATAATGCATGATGCCCTAACTTGTAGCCCGCGATCCATCAAGACATTTCCAGTATTAACAATGCCATTATTAACAATGCCAACAATGCCAGTATTAACATTCATATTGTGCCATTAAATCAACAAATGCCATCAAAATAAAGTTGAGTTAATGAGAATACAAAGCTCGAATGCCTACCTGATCAATTCGTGGCTACCATATACCAAGATTCCAATCTTCCACAGTTAGGCCCTCTTTGCGCATGACAGTATGTGATCACGCTAAATTAGAAATGAACCTTTATTTTTATTTTATTTTTTGTTTATAATCACGTGGGTGTTGCAATTTTGAAAGTACCATCATTATTACGACAGCATCAAGGGCACTTGAAAAAAATACAAAAATACACACAAATGGTAGTGCCATCACAAATTGGCTTTGAAATTTGACCCCAAATGTTGTAGTGTCAGCTAGTTAGGTTGATTATTCTTTATTACCATCAGGAAAAGATCCAGTAGCATCTATTGTCTCTCCCTAAACCAATGTCTCACTTGTTTCCTTGATCTTCCATATCTTTCCACTGCTGTTATCTTTTGCTTTCTTAAAACAACTGTCAAAATCATTCTTCAAATCTGCAACACTCTTACCAATATCACTTCCATTGTTTTTTGTATTCATAGGAGGTGGTACTCTTCTGTTGTTTGCTCCATTATACCTGAAAAACTTCACTATATGACTTAGATTATTGCATTTGTAACATATATGAGGTCTTCTTTCTTGATTTACTTGCAACTTACAATACTTCGCAATGTGTCCAATGTTATTACATTTTTAGCATGTAGGTTACACTATAGGTTCTCTTCCATTGTCTTGTCTATATCTAGATTGATTAGGTTTACTGCATTCTGCTTTCTTGTGCCCATATCCATTATAATTAAAACAATAACCAGAAAAGGTCTTAAAAGGGGCATTACCTTTGTAGTCTCTTTTCATGTGTCCAAACTTGTTACAACCAAAGCATCTACCTCTGAGAGGTCTGATATGCTCTCTAGTTTCTTCAATAGTAGGTTTTTCAGCATCAATCTTTGCATCAGATTTCTCTTCCTGATTCTTTGAGCATTCAACATCATTGAAGCCAATACCAGCCATATCACCTTTAGGTTTTTGTCTATCTCTTTGTTCATCGATCAAATCACTGCTGGTGTGAAGTTTCTCAATGTGTTTCTTTGCCTCAACAAGTTCACCTTTTACAATCTAATTGTATTTCTCCAGTTCTAGATACTTTTTCTTGTTAGTAATAACTGAGAGGGGGGGGGGGGGGGGGAATNGGGGTGAATCAGTGGCCTCAAAACTTAATCCTTAAATCAACCCTTAAAACTTATTACCACTTTTTAAGCCTCTAGTTATATTCAGTCCTACAAGATGAATGCCTTGAAATAATTATATCAAATTGCTACTTGTCAGAATGCTTTGTAAAACCTTCTTCTATATGTTTACCAATAATCAGTCTTACTATTTACCGAAACACAACAAATAACTAGTGTATACCAATCAATCTTGATTTACTTAAGTGAAATGCAAAAAAATAAAGTAATGAATCATAGACACATTAACAAATGGATTTTTAATGTGGAAACCCTATTAAGGGAAAAACCACTGGGACCGGTACCCCAAATTTTCACTCTTCTAAAGTGAGCTCAGTTAAGAACCAACCCTGTTAAAGGTTACAAACACACTGTTAGGTGTGATCTTGTTAGAGGATTTAAATAGATAGTTTGTCACTTAGTATCTAGCATCTAATGCTACCATCCTTGATCAAACACTCACTTGGCTTGTCAATAGGTATCTGGCATATCCAATGCTACTTTGTATGATCAAACTTTTTGATACTCCTTGGGATGTATCTCAATTACAAAAGACTTTTAAGTCCTACTCGGTTAAGAGAATTGATGATTAAATGGTTAAACTGAAACAACAAATTGATCTGTTCACATATACAACTTGATTTACAAATTTTTAGATCTATTCTAAGTGCATTACCTTTCTCATCAATATTATCAATTCAATACCTTTTCTCCACACTGTTCTTCTCTATGATGTTGTATCACTATTCATCGGTGTTCGCAGAATTTATCTCTTTCCTCAACTTGATTGATCAGGTCTGAATGAAGACTTTCTTCTCCTTTAGAATCTCTTTAGAATTTATTCTCTTGTCACTCCCCCTCTTTTCATAATGAATAAGCTTGTCTCTTATATAGACATCATTTCACCATTTCTTGGCTTTCTTGATCTTGGCGTGATCCACAATTCTTGCCAATTATATTTAAAGAAAAACTTTAGTTTTATCTCGTAGAGATCTTCTTTCCAACTAGACAAAGCATCTTTAAATCCTTTACTTATCTCTGGCTCTATCTTGTCAATTAAAACAATTATAAGTATCAGTTAAGTCTATTTTTAGCTCTTGATAGCTAAGCATGTTGTCATTTCTGAACTCTCTATTCTGTCAGTCAATAATTTAGTTAGTCATCAGTGATAACTGACAATTCTGTCAGTGTGACTTTACTTTTCTTCAGGATCTCTATCCATCGGGTAACACTATAATTCTATCCATCAGGTTACACTAAAATTTTCTCGTCGGGAAACACTGTGACTTTGCTCATCGGTAATGTTCATTTTCTCATCGGGTATCACTGTGACTTTGCTCTTTTACTCTGTCTGTCGGTTTGCACTCCATCGGTGTATATAGTCACTTTGTGAATACTTGACTTATGTACATTACTAATAGCATAGCCTTTGATTCATCGGTTCTTTGAAGTCTTTAGCAATATGTTTATGATCATACAAATTATATCAAGTTGATATCAATGACAATACAATACATTAACTAATTTAATGTCTTGCATAAAATTTCTATGTCTCTGTGATCATCAACTTAACATCTTCAAACATTCAATCACTTATAGTTCAACAATCTCTCCCTTTGGCATTGATGGCAACACACTACACTATTACACTATATTATTACTAATACAATATAAAATATAACATTTGAAGTTCATCAAACTATCAATCTTATGTGCTATAACCGATACAAATATCTGGTCCTTGGCAAGCTTATATAGCTTGGATTTGATTCTTGCAGCTTTCTCTCTGTCTTCAATCCCTTCACGGGATAGATGTAGAATCTTTCTTCCTCTGATGTGATGTGTTCTTTTCCTATGTCAAACTCTCTCCCTTTCACTATTCTCTTTTCTTTTGATGTCTCTTGTCAGTAATTTTCTCCCTTTATATGTACTCTCCCTTTCTAGTTACATCTCTCCCTTTGGATAATGTGATGGATATAATCTCTCCTTGAGGGATATAATCTCTCCCTGAGGTGATAATGGATATAATCTCTCCCTTTGACAACAATTCCAAACAAATATTTTTACAGTAATGCCAAATAAATATTTTGATAGTAATGTCAAACAAATCCTTTCTATCCATAATATACTCCTTCAATTTCCTAATCCATCAGCAATATAACAAATTTGGTGCTTGGAGTAATAAATACCTTGTTGTGTATAGATTTATCTTTGAAGTTCATTTCTCTGCTTGCATCAACATGAATAATATTCTAATAATATGTAGGCTGATGCAACTTTCTAGTCATCTTATTGACCAGTAGACAAGGGTCTGACCCCTAGTATTTTTCTCAAGTACTCGAATGCATCCTTGGGTAGTGGCTTGGTGAAGGTATCGGCTAATTGTTCCTTTGATTGCACTTACTCAAGTATCACCTCCTTTTCTTGAACTTGTTCTCTCAAATAATGATACTTGATAGCGATATGCTTTGTCTTAGCATACATGACTGGATTCTTGGAAATTTTTATTGCATTGGTATTATCACAATAGATAATTACTGGTTCAAGAATTTTCATATGCATACCTTCTAGTAACTATTTGATCCATGCAATATTTGAGCAGTTTGTAGCAGCAAAAACATACTCTGCTTCTACAGTAGACTGAGAGATGCATCCTTACTTCTTGCTAATCCATGTGACAAGTCTGTCACCCATAAAGAATGCTCCTCTAGTTGTGCTCTTACGGTCATCAATATTTCCAGTCCAATTAGCATCGGTAAAGACCTTAATTTAAAATTTTCCTTATCTTCTATACCATAAGCCATATTCCTCAGTATTCTTGAGATAGCTTAGGATTCTTTTCACAACAGTCATATGTGATTCCTTAGGATTAGCAGAAAATCTTGCAACTATTCCTACTGCATGTGCAATAACTGGTCTAGTATGTACAACATACATGAGTTTTCCAATCATTGATCTATATAAAGTTTGATTTACCTCTGATGACTTGTATTCCTTTGTCAGCTTACATCCAGTTTCCATCGGTGTTCCAACTGGTTTGGAATCTTCCATCTTGAATATTTTCAACACTTCCTTGATGTATTTGGATTGTGTAATGAAAATAGCTTCATCTTGTTGCATGATCTGTAGACCAAGAAAGAACTTGATCTCTCCAAACATAGACATCTCAAACTCTTTGCTCATTTCATTTACAAATGATTTTCATAGTGTATCATTTCCTCCAAATATGATGTCATCAACAAATATCTCAGAAATCAAAATGTTAGCATCAGTATCCTCCTTCAAATAAAGATTACTGTTTTCACTGGTTCTTACAAATCCAATACTTATGAGATAGGAATGAAGTCTTTCATACCAGGCTCAGGGTGCCTATTTCAATCCACACAAGGCTCTGTATAGTCTACATACCATGTCCCTCTTGTCTAGATCAACAAACCCTTCTGGTTGTTCAATGTATACCTCTTCTTCAAGTATTCCATTTAGGAATGCAGACTTGACATCCATTTGGTATACCTTTAATTATTTACATGCAGCATAAGAAAGTAATATTCTCACTCCTTCTAGCCTAGCAACAAGTGCAAAGGTCTCTCCATAGTCAATCCCTTCTTGTGATGCCCCTTGCATACTAGTCTTTCTTTGTTTCTGGTGACTTCTCCATTCTCATTCAGTTTATTCCATGTCTTGTTTTTCTCAATCTACTCAATTTCCTCATTCATAGAACTATTCCATTCATCATTATCAAGTGAAGAATTGAAATATTTTGGCTCATAATCACAAATTAGACATCTTGTGTTTAGAGACTTACTTTTGGTTCTCATACCAACCTTCTTATCTCCAATGATCTGGTTCCATGGATGGTTCCTTCTGAAATATCTGGCAAGTATAGGTTCAATTCTTTGTCTATCATCTTGATCATCATGTTTTCCTTCATTCTAATCTCCATTGCTTGGTACATTATCTTGAGTAATTTCTTGATTGTCGATATTTGCATCCTGATGCTCAGGTGCAATAATCTGTTGCTTGGGAGCTCTACATTGTTTCTCGGGTAGAGTGTCAGGTTCTTCATTGTAAACATACTTTTTGTAGTCCTCTAGTTCTTTTGTGCTTTCCTTTTCATTCTTTTTTGTAAATTCATCTATCTTTATATTTGGACTTTCAACAATTTTGTTAGAGGCTTTATTGAGACATTTATAATCCTTTCTCTTGGTGAAATACCCTAGAAATATTACTTCATCACTTTTGGATTCAAGCTTTCCATTTCTATCATCTTTTAAGATATAACATTGACTACCAAATATTTTGAAGTAACTTACATTGGGTGTGTAACCATACCATAGCTCATAGGGTGTCTTCTTGGTGTCTTTCTTCAATTGTACTCTGTTCAATGTGTAAATAGCAGTACTGACAACTTCCCTACAAAAGATTTGGGTGATGCCTTTCTCCATCATTAGTTTCCTTGCACAATCAACAATGGATCTGTTCCTTCTTCCAGCAATTCCATTTTTTTGTGGTGTTCTCGGTGCAAAGACCCATCTTTTGATTCCATGCTCATTACAAAAGTTAGTGAATTTGTCTAAAATAAATTCCCCTCCTCTATCTAATCTTAAACATTTCAATTCTTTACCACTTTGTTTTTCTACCATTGCTTTGTACCATTTAAACATCTTGAATGCTTCAGATTTATCTTTTAGAAACATTACTATCATCATTCTAGAGTAATCATCAACAAAGAGAATAAAATATCTATCACCATAATAATTCTTTTTCCTCATGGGTCCACATAGATAAGCATGTACTAATTCTAGAATGGCATCAGATGTATGGGTTTTTCTTTTGAAACTAGACTTTGTCATCTTACCTTTTTGACAATTTTTGCACATGATATTATCGGGCTTAATCATTGTTGGTAAGCCTCTTACATTTCTCTTTCTACTTATTTTTATAATTTTGTCAAAGTTTACATGACACAATATTTTGTGCCACAACCATATAGCTTCATTTCTAGCCATTAAGCAAGTGGTGTCAGTATCATTTAGAAAGAATAAGTTACCTTTTGTTTGCTCATAGGTACCAATCAGACTTCCTGATTTATTGAAGATCTTTGCCTACTTATTTTCAAATGCTACTCTATGACCTGAATTATTCAATTGAGAAATACTCAATAGATTATAATTCAATCCTTTCACCCAATAAGAATTTTCACATTTTATCAGGTTATTCAACATTATAGTTCCTTTACCTTCAACTGGATAAGGTGTGTCACTACCCATTCTTACTCAACCACCATTGTAGTATTCAAAAGTCTCAAAATTTTGTTTGTCACCGGTCATATGGTGAGTGTAGCCACTATCTATTATCCAACCATCATTTTTACTAACTTTAGATATTAGTGCAGTTTCTACATACCTTTCTTCATCATCATCTGAATCATCTTTTAGTGCCACAAAAACCATCTTGATGTCTTCATCAGATTTGGTGTTAGTATCTTCATCTTTGCATTTAGCTAGGTAATTGGCCTTCTTTCCTTTGTCCTTGTAGTCTTGGGTATCTCTTCTTTCTGATTGTCGGTTTCTTCTGTAATCACCTCCGTCAAACTTCTTTTCAAATGACCTGTCATTACTTCTGTCATCTTTTCTCCTGTTAGGACATCTTGCAGAAAAGTGTCCAATCTCTTTATAGTTAAAAAATACAAGTGGTAATTTACCTTTGTATTTACCTTTGCCTCTCTACATTCTTCTTTCCATAAGTGCTTCAATTTCATCAAGATATTCTTCTTCACTTTCACTATCACTATCTTTTCTCATAGTGTGTTTGTGCCTTGATTTACTTATTCTCAAAGAAGATTTGAATGCAGACTCTATGTTTGGTAAGACACTATTATCAAAGTTATTTATTTCAAATGAAATCAGTCTTCCAATCAAACTATCTAGAGTAACATTGCTATTTTCTACAACTCTCATTTCTTGTATGACAGATACTCTAATAGCATAAGTAGGAAGTAAGGTTCTTATAATTTTTCTTACCACTATATCTTCATCTAGTACACCTCCAACTCCTTGGATAGCATTGACTACCTCTTTGATTCTTGTGTTGTACTATGTGATGTTTTCACCTTCTTTCATTCTAAGATCATCAAACTTTCCTCTAAAGCTTTCTACCTTGGCTCTCAGAACATTTTTATCACCACCATGTACAAGCTTCAATTTGTCTCACATATTCTTTGTAGTTGTGCATGCTTTGACATCTTCAAATTCAGCATCGGAGAGTGAGGAAGCAAGCTCTATCACCATGTAGTTGTGCTCATGATTCTCTCTCATTTGTCCAACTGTGGGTTCTCCTATGGGCAACACATATTCAGTATCTAAGTATTGAGTAACATCATTTCCAATACTTGATAAGTGGAGTCTTATTCTCCTTTGCCATTAAGCAAAGTTGTCTTTGTTCAACTTGGGCACATCTCGTCTATTCATCTTGTGATCTTTAGCTTGAACTATTAAACTCCCTTTCTAAGCACACAAGCTCTGATACCAATTGTTAGTAATAACTGAGAGGGGGGGGGGGGGGGGAATCNGGGGGGGGGGGGGGGGGGTGAATCAATGGCCTCAAAAATTAATCCTTAAATCAACCCTTAAACCTTATTACCACTTTTTAACCCTCTAGTTATATTCATTCCTACAAGATGAATGTCTTGAAATACTTATATCAAATTGCTACTTGTCAGAATGCTTTGTAAAACCTTCTTTTGTATGTTTACTGATAATCAGTCTTACTATTTACTGAAACACAGTAAATAACTAGTGTATACCGATAAATTCAGATTTACTTAAGTGAAATGAAAAATAATAAAGTAATGATTCATAGACACATTAACACATGGATTTTTAACGTGGAAACCCTGTTAAGGGAAAAACCACTGGGACCGGTACCCCAAATGTTCACTCTTCTAAAGTGAGCTTGGTTAAGAGCCAACCCTGTTAAAGGTTACAAACACACTATTAGGTGTGACCTTGTTAGAGGATTTAAATAGATAGTTTGTCACTTAGTATCTAGCATCTAATGCTACCATCCTTGATCAAACACTCACTTTGCCTATCAATAGGTATCGGGCATATCCAATGCTACTTTTTATGATCAAAATTTTTTATACTCCTTGGGATATATCTTAATTACAAAAGACTTTTAAGTCCTACTTGGTTAAGAGAATTGATGCTTCAATGGTTAAACTAAAATAGTAAATTGATTTGTTCACATATACAACTTGATTTGTAGATTTTTAGATCTATTTTAAGTGCATTACCTTTCTTATCAATATTATCAATTTAATACCTTTTCTCCACACTGTTCTACTCTGTGATGCTATATCACCGTTCGTTGGTGTCCACAAAATTTAGCTCTTTCCTCAGCTTGATTGATCAGGTCTAAATGAAAAATTTCTTCTCCTTCAAAATCTCTTCAACATCTATTCTCTTGTCACTCCCCCTCTTTGCATAATGAATAAGCTTGTCTCTTATATAGACATGATTTCACTATTTCTTGGCTTTCTTGATCTTGGCGTGATCCACAATTCTTGCCAATTAGATTTAAAGAAAAAATCCAGTTTTATCTCATAGAGATCTTCTTGCCAACTGGACAAAGTAGCTCTAAATCCTTTACTTATATCTGGCTTTACCTTGTTGATTAAAACAATGATAAATATCACTTAAGTCTATTTTTAGCTCTTGACAGCTAAGCATTTTGTCATTTTTGAACTCTCTATTTTGTCGATCAATACTTAATTTAGTCATCGATGATAACTGACTATTCCGTCGGTGTGACTTTAGTTTTCCTCAAGATCTCCATCCGTTGGGTAACACTATAATTCTATCCGCCAGGTTACACTGTGCTTTTCTCATTGGGAAACACTATGACTTTTCTCATCGGTAATACTGTGCATTTGTTTGTCGGGTATCACTATGACTTTTCTCTTTTATTCTATTAGTCTGTGTGCACTCTGTCTGTGTATATAGTCACTTTGTGAATGCTTTACTTATGTGCATTACTGATAGCATAGCCTTTGATTCATCGGTTCTTTGAAGTCTTTAGCAATATTTTTATGACCATATAGATTATATCAAGTTGAGATCAATGACAATACAATACATTAACTGATTTAATGTCTTGCATAATTTTTCTATGTCACTGTGATCATCAACTTAACATCTTCAAACATTCAATTAGTTATAGTTCATGAGTTCTTGTAGTTGTCAGCCTCATTCTTCATTTGTTCTAATTCACTTCTCAAAGTTTCTTCAATCTTCTTCTTAGCATCTTTTTGTAACTTAATCTCTTTAGTCATAGCTTCATTCTCAAGTTTCAAAGTTTCATTTTCTTCTTCAAGTTGCTTCATCTGATCTGAATTGTCTTTGTCTGAATCTTGTTTTATCTAAACCACAAGATCCTGTCTCTAACTTTTGGAAAGTTCAAGCCAGTCTCTAAGTGTCTTTATAAATTTCTCAGCTCTTCAGGCATGTTGAATCTCAATTCTCCATTCTCTACTTTTTCTTTGTCAAGGTCTTCTAGTGCAGCATCAAATTTTTCTTGTAAACTATCCAAATCCATTATGATCTCCCTTAAGATGTTATAATTTCTCTCCAAGGGCCAAAAGCTTTGATACCAATTGTTAGGGTTAGGTAATACTGAAAGGGGGGTGAATTAGTATTACAACACTTGTTAAAACTTTTCAATCAATTAAACATTAACCATATACTTGCAGAAATGAAAAGAACATAAGCAAATAACACAGTACTCATAACACCATAATTTTTTTGTTGAGGAAACCCTGGCCAAGGGAAAACCCTGGTGGGGATGGTACCCACAAGCATGCACTAAATTATAGTGTCCTTGTTAGGAGACCTAGCCTTGTTAGGAGCTGAATATTAAATAGTATAATTCCTTGTTAGAGGAATAACAACCCTGTTAAAGGTATACGACACCCTGTTAGGGGCCAACTAAGCTTACAACTCTTATAAAGTAATTCTATTACAAAATGTTCTCAATAATGAACAAAACAAGAATCTCTAATGCTTAGATAGTTCCTATCATAGATCATCAATGATCTCTATCATCCTCTGCTCTACAATTCACATATCATTAATCTCTCTCTTAATCACACTATCTTCGGTCAACAAAAATATCTTATATATATACATTCCATATTTACCAAGTCATCTCTCAATACAAAATTCATTTAATAAAACAAATATCATATGCATATTTGGCTCTCTTACATAATCAAAGTGTAGGTTATTAAAAAACATAATCCAGCTTCGATTGTCAGGAGTCCATGTCATACTCTCTGAATCATTATTTCTGTTAGCTGCTCTATATCACTGTGCTACTGATGTCTGTTTATCTTCAAATCTCTCTAACTTTCTCTAAACATTACCAAAACAAAATTGATCTTAGGTGGAGGTCACACATACCTATACTACATTCCTCTAAGCTTGCTTACCTTAACTCATCGATCACAATTTTTGATACCCAAAATACCTTTGTATCTCTGCTTCTATACTTAGTCAATTTTAGAGTCACCAAAACTCAACTTTATAGGAATCAATCTATAACCCATATGTGTTTCCATAAATGAAAACCAAAAAGTGAATCTCATCATACAAAATAGATCACTTGCCAACAATTTGGTGGTAATGATATGTTATGTAAATCCTTTGCAAATGAAATGAGAAAAGAGTTTGAGATGTCAATGTTTGGGAAGATCAAATTATTTCTTGGTCTACAGATTATTCAAAAAGATACAGGAATATATATCACACAATCCAAATACATCAAGGAAGTGTTGAAGATATTCAAAATGGAAGATTCCAAGCCAGTTGGAACACCTATGGAAACCAGGTGTAAGCTGACAAAAGAAGACAAATCAAATGACGTAAATCAGACCTTGTATAGATCAATGATTAGAAAACTAATGTATGTTGTTAATACTAGATCAGATATAGCACGTGTAGTTGGAATAGTTGCAAGATTATCTGATAATACAAAAGAATCACACATGACTGCTGTCAAAAGAATTCTGAGATATCTAAAGAACACTGAGGAATATGGCTTATGGTATAAAAGAGAAGGAAAATTTGAGCTTCAAGTCTATACAGATGTTGATTGGGCTAGAAACTTAGATGACCGAAAGAGCACAGCTAGAGGAGCATTCTTCATGGGTGACAAACTTGTCACATGGATAAGAAAGAATCAAGGATGCATCTCACACTCTACTGTAGAAGAAGAATATGTGGCTGCTACTGCAAACTGCTCTAACATTGCATGGATCAAACAATTACTGGAAGGTATGAATATGAAGACTCTTGAATCAGTAATTATCTATTGTGATAATACTAGTGCAATAAACATTTCTAAGAATCTTTTCATGCATGCTAAGACTAAACATATTGCAATCCAGTATCATTACTTAAGAGAACAAGTTCAGGAGAAAGAGGTGATACTGGAATATGTTCAATCCAAGGAACAATTAGCTGATATATTTACAAAGCCATTACCAAAAGATACATTTGAGTACCTGAGAAAGAGACTAGGGGTCCAAACCTTGTCTATTGGTCAGTAAGATGACTAGGAGGCTGCATCAGCCTATAATAATAAGAAGATCATTCATGTTGATGCAAGAAAAGATATGGACTACATAGATAAATCAGTACACAGAAAGGTACATATCTACACCAAACACTAGAGTCATTGTAATGTTGATGGATAGGGAAATTCAAGGAGTATATTAGAAAAAATAAGGTGAAAGGTTATAAATCTGGCATGATCAATGTTTACTTTGGCATTGTTGTCAAAGGGAGAGAATATACTAAGAAGTCAAAGGGAGAGAATATCCTGAGAAGATCCAAAGGAGAGAGATTATATACATATGAAATATCCATCATGACTATCATAAGAGAGAGATGACTTAAGATGACTTGAGAGAGATCTAACATGTAAGGGAGAGAATATCAAAAGGGAAAGAAGTATCATAAGGGATAAATGACTTAAGAGAGAGAGAGAGAGAGAGAGAGAGAGTACTCTATATTGTTGTCAAAGGAAAAAGAGATGATCAAGGAGAGGAACAGTCAAAGGGAGAGACAACATCAAAGACACAATCAAAATCTTCTACATCTATCCAGTGAAGGGAATGAATATTGAAGAAAGCACTCTACAAAAAACAAATCTAAGCTATATGATCTTACCGAGAGCCAAAAATTTGTATTGGTTATAGAACAATAAGTTTGGTAGATTGATGAACTACAACTGATATATTTCATATTGTATTAGTAATAATTTAGAGTGATAATGTAGTATATTGCCATCAATACCAAAGAGAGAGATTGATGAACTATAACTGATTGAATACTTGAATATGTTAAGTTGATGATCACCAAGCTGCAGAAAGTTAATGCAAGACATTAAATTAGGGTCTCTGCAGGATCATGGTATGCCAAAAAATAGCGATGTAAAAAAATCAGTTTTTCACTCGTCCAAAAGTGAACCCAAAAGTTTGTTGACTTTTGAGTAGGCCTGGGTGTCAGTACACCTAGCCAAGCCAAAAGCCAAAGCTAAAGCATTATCAGATGTCCGATAATATCGGATATCTGATATTCACCAATAATAATATATTGTTGCTCGTGGCTACGTTCAACATTTTCATTGTGAAAATGTTGAAGCAACAAAGCCAAGCCCCTAAAATCACATATTAGATACCTATCTGATATCAGATTTTCTATAGTACACAAGGTAAGTGAAATTTTGTAGTTTCACTCCTTTTTTTTTGTTTTTGCATTGAAATTTTTTTTTTAATTTTAAAACTAGGTTTTATATGATATTGTGTATTGTTTTTAAAATTGATTATAAACTAGAGTTGAAATTTATATTGTTTATTCCATTTTGTTTTTGAATCAGACATGGATTCAGACCAATCCAAAAACCCTCCCTCTCAATCTGTGAACAATCCATAATCACCTCAAAACAATCCCCCACCTTCAGAAGACCAACCGTTCTCAAACCCTCGACCAATACAGGATCTCATAGGAGATAATCTAAATCATCTTAGAGGATATTAGAACACATATGCGAATATCCCCACCTTGCATCCCATGTTTTCCACATTGAACTCCATTATTGAGAGCATGGAGAAACTCACAAAATAACACAATGTTGCACTTATTTGGCGTGAATCCATGCATGCCCAATTTGATGATGGGCTTGACTACGATCAAGTTATGGATCTAAACATAAAAAAACATGACATATGTAACATTTTTTTTATCCCAAAACCGGTTTAAAAGTGGACCCTAAAAAAACCAAGTTGTCAATTAAATGGTGTACAAATGATGCAATACGTGACAACTTTTGGGATCGCTGGTGGATGGTTTTTGATAGACCACCCCACAGCAATTTTGATGTCCCATTCTATTTAATTCAAAAATTATATGCTAAGTTTGTGCTTGGTCACAAAGTCAATTATTGGAGCATGAGATAGAACCATGGCATGGGCTTAGGCACTCCCCAGGATAGGCTAGGGGCACAGCGGGTGAAATCCCACACATATGTCCCCCCTCCTGAGATTTCACCACCTCCCACTGTACAAAATCCTAACATTATTGCCAAGGCTAGCTCATAGATTATTCAATCCATTCATGCCTTGAGTGATCTACTCGTTAGGCAGAGTGCGACATTTTTGCCTCCTCATACTGATGCTTTTGGCCCTTCCACATCCTCCATGAGCTCACATGTTTGTGTGCCTCATACTTGCGTTATGTGAAAGAATATGTGCTTGGGTCCCCTGAATGATAGTGATACATATAACTATGTGTTCGAGGTGGATCATACTACACAACACACTAAAGGCACTGAAGCACCCCATGGAGATGTGCATCAAAGGCATACATGGCCATGGACTTCTACTATTATGGTAAGAGTAAACAATTAACTTGTTACATTGTATTTAATTTTAAACGTTCATATTTTTAATAGAATTTTCTTATAATGATTGCCCACTTATGTTTTTTATACATGTTTCATTTATGTCCAGTTGATGATAGAGGAGGAGATGGCATAGGTGGAGGGGTACATGCTTTTGGCCATTTCATTTGGCCTTGACACTTCCACGGTACATACATTTTAATGTACTCATTGGCTTCCTTTTATTATAATATTGCATACATGTATTTTATAATTTTTATGATCATCTTATTACATACTAATGCAGGTTTCACCAGTTGCCACTAGAAGGCAATGTGAGGGGGTTCAGGTGTCTGGTGTTCACAAGGGGAGCGTAATTAAGTATTTTAGATTGATTAAGAATACATGTATACTTGTCACTTGTGCATACTCATTTTTAATTATATGTTTTATTTGACTGAGGGTGGTGTCTGATGATGTCGTGAGATCGGTTCGCCATGATAGAGTCACAGACATCTCAATTCGTAGTGATAGCCCCATAGTATGTATATTTCTAAATTTATTTGTGTGTAGTTTACTATCAAGTATATATTTAATATGATCAAGTAATGATTGTATGAAACTTATCTGTTTGACTTTGTAGGTCACCCCTAGTTTGAGGGAGGTACCATGCCAAGGGTTTGTATCACTAACGACCCAACTGACATTTCCTAAAGAAAGTTTAACAGAGGTAAGTTTTGATGTTAATTGAGTTATATTTAAAAAATGTATGCTACCAAGGATTTAACGTTAAATAGTACAAGTCTTATATCAATCTCATGTTCAAAAATATATATACATGTCAGAGTTGACATTGGTGGCATTGTCCCTTCACAACTAAAGACATTTATTAGGTCTCTTGACTGCATGAGGAGACCGAGAGGCAAGGTACATGAGAGTTCAATTTTAAAATTTTTATTTATTATTGTTGACTATGATTTTAAATTTTTATTTATTATTTGTAGAGACCATATAAATTAAGTAATCTAACTTGGTGTTTCACTTTTGTGTTTGAATGCAGGATCCATCAGAGCCAAAGAGTAGTTTGAAGAGACTTCACTTTGATCATCCAATGGTAGAGTAGAATGTCCTAGAAACATTTGTAGTTGAACTTCTTATGTTGAGATGCCATATGGCACATTTTGAGATGGTGTATGCCATATTGTATCTAGATATGAACTAATATTGTAAATTTTTGGAGATGGCATGTGCCACATTTTGTACAAAACTATTTCATACATACATATCAACATGTTCATTTCTGATTATTTTATCTTTTTTCATGTGTACTATGTATGTATCATTTCCATATTATATCTTTGGCATGTGTTGTATGTATGTATTATTTCCATATTATGTCTTTGTCATGCATTATATTTATGTATGTATGTTCATTTTTATATTATATATTGTCCATGTGTTGTATGTATGTATTATTTTCATACTGCAGATCTTCATTCTCCATTAGCCATCTGGTGCACTATAATTTTGAGATTAGCACCAAAATGTTGATTGCAAAATTCATGGTAGATAGGAGTGCAATTGATTAATGTTTTTTCACATGCATTATATTATTTAACATTTATTTTACATGTGTTTATTTGAAATACTCCATTGTTGTGATGTTGGGATAACTAAACCTCTGATTTGGTTTTCAATCTCCTTCATTCATACATGTGGCATGCCCACTGA
>MU225246.1:1628085-1638224 GCA_018584345.1 Thuja plicata
CCGGAGGAAGAAAGAAAACAGGAAAGACAAGGCAAAAGCCACAACAAAAGCAAAGCAAAGGAAAAAAAAAAGGGGGGGGACCCAACATTTTGCACACAAAATGTAGGGACGGGGATGCAGGGCATAAAAAATGGCGACTATCTGGGACAAATGCCTTCGCACATCTGAGAACCACATAATCTTTGGTTATCACAGACCAGAGCAAAACGTCCTCCCAAAGCGTTCAACGGGTAGAGGGAAACATGTCTGAGAGAACCCGGCCATACAGGAGCCAGTTCGTAGCCTTTCATCAGTGGTGTCGTGTGTGTTTTGGAAGGAAATCAAGCCGATGACCTCAGAGGAAGTAGAGAAACAGCACTAATCAGATCGAACCAGTCATCAATTTAATTGCTTTCCTCCCAGAGACCGGAATTCAACCTCATTTTCTTTATTCATTCATTTCTGCGAGGGGAAGGCAGTACTTCTTTCACCATTGAGCGCGAGCTTAGCTGCAATTCAAATGGCGGTACTCCTTTCACCTATCCACTTGTTCAGATATTCGGAGGATAAAACTCTGGACCCGGGAAGAATTTCTTTGGATTGTTAGACATGGATCAACCAACCAGTGCAACTGATCTACCCCCGGCGTGTCCGATTACTTGTCCCTTGCTTTATTATTATTCACTGATTGCCAGACTCTGGAGACGACACCCAATGGAGGTTGCTCAAAAATGTGTCATATCCTGCAAACAATCCCAGAGACCGGGTTGACTCCATCGTGATAAAGACAGATTCTGAAGTTCATCATGCCAAAGGCACTGCACCAGAAGCCAAAGTTATGCAAAACATTCCCATTCCTGCGAGACAGAGAAAAACACCGGGACCCCAAAAAAGGGAACCAAAAAGCGAAAACAAAGGCAACAAAACGGCAAAAGGGAGACCGCCCCGGAGGGCACTCAACCAGACTATTTACAAGAGGATATTTACATATAGTACATCTTTGGACAAACTTACCCTCACTCGAAGTAATATTTTAGAAACTATCCATTAACAGGCAACGGGACAGGTTCTCCAGTCAAGGTGTTAAGTCAGTAAGTATTTGCCCCGCAGATCTCTGAAATTAAATATGGTCCGAGCTAGAGCCGTTGGAACTTGGTGTGTTTTCCTTTCTTCTCTCGGGCCTTGTCCCACAACAGGACCAGATCCGAGACCTGAAAGGCCTTGTATTGGGCTCTCTTGTCAAACCATCACTTTACTACTGCTTGATGACGCGCGAAATGCTCAAGGGCCGCGTCTCGCTGTTCCTCCATCCGCACAAGATTCAAGAGTCGAACTTCCACAATGTTGTCCCTGTTGTTGAATTCCTGCATAAATTGCAAAACCAGGATCTGTAAGTTGACTGGGAATACAGGATTTTGACCATAAACCAAGTGGAATGAGGATGTTCCCAGGGCGGCTTTGATACGAATAAGATCTGCCCAGAGGGCGTATCTCAGTTTTTGGTGCCAATCCCGGGGATTTTGCTCTAACAAATGTTTGATCACCTCAAGTAGATTTTTGTTCGTTGATTCAGCAACGCCATTCCCCTGGGGGTAATAGTTGCTGGAGAACCTCAGTGTGATTTTTTGATTGTAGGTCCATTCGAGTAATTGTGCGGAAGAAAACGCCGGACCATTGTCACATACTAAAGCAAAGGGCATTCCAAACCTTGTGACAATGTTCTCTTCCAAAAACTTAATGACTACGTCTGCCGTGTTATTTTTACAAGGGATAGCTTTAGACCACCGAGTGCAGTAATCAGTAGCAGTCAGGATATATCAGTGGTTGGCAGACGAGTTAGGGTTAATCTCCCTGATGAAATCAAATTCCCATTGGGCAAAGGGTCTAGCCTAGTAAACCGGTTGCAGAGGCATGGCTGGGTTACGCTCACGATGTGTTGCAGTTTGACAAGTATGGCATTTTCTGACATGAGCGTAAACATCTTTGAAGATACAGGGCCAATAGTATCCAGCCCGGAGGATCTGATGGGCGGTGGCGTCAGCTGAGCCGTGCCCTGTTCCAAACTGTCCATGGAATTCATCAATTATCTTTACAACTTGGTCTCTATCGATGCACCAGAGATACACTCCCTCGTAGTTCCTACGGTAGAGCGCGGAGTTTTTAATCATGAAATGGGCTCTTTTCATCCGCAGGGCACGGCGTTTGTGGGGAGGCAATCCCTCCGGGCATCAGTTGTTTAGCAGTAAATACACCAGATCGGTATACCGCGGATCCTGGGTAATGGACTCCACTGTGTATGTATGACATTCTATACGGGGAGTCTCTTCTGCTATTGTCTGACTTAGTCCCTGACCTCAGACTATTTTCATGGGCTACATCTCTAAATCGTATTCCTGGAGGATGGCCATCCATTTCCCCCGTCTTTCGCCCAATTCACTCTGCATCAGCAGAGATTTGACAGCCTGGTCTGGGATAATAGCATGCACTTTGCCCCGGAGAATATAATGCCGGAACTTTCTCACGGTGCGAACGAGAGAAAAGGCCTGTTTCTCCAGTGGTGAATACCGGACTTCGGCATTCTTGAAGGGGGAGCTCATGAAAGCAATTGGTCGTTCTTTCCCTTCGACCTTTTGGGTCAATACGGCCGCGGTAGAATGCGGCGAAGCAAACGAGTAGATGTAAAATGGAAGGGAGTAGTCTGGACTGGCTAGGACAGGTGCCTCCGTTATGGTCTATTTTATCTGGGCGAACGCCCGCTTTGCTTCCGGACTCCACTCAATTTTGGTATCCTTTTTCATCATTTCGTTGAGCGGCTTCACTATTTCTGCGAATCCTGTGATGAATCATCGTACGAAGTTGATTTTTCCAAAAAAGGATCGCATCTCTTTTTTGCTACCAGGCATTTGTAAGTTCAACAATGCTTCGACTCTATCGGGATCGATGGATACGCCCTTCTCAGAGATGATATGCCCTAGTAGTTTCCCCTCGGTGACCCCGAATATGCACTTCTTAGGGTTGAGGGATATTCCAAACCGGCGACATCTCTCGCAGATCTGAGTGAGGTGGGCGGCATGATCATGCCTGTCCCGGGAGAAGACAGTTAAATCATCCATGTAGATGATTATGCATCGATTCACAAGGCCCTCGAACACGATGTCCATGGCCTTTTGAAATGTAGCCCCGGCGTTGATTAAGCCAAAGGGCATTCTCTGGTACGCAAACGTTCCCCACTTGGTGGTAAATGTTGTTTTCTCTCTGTCCTCGTATTTGACCATGACCTGGTTATAACCAGAATACCCATCCAGGAAAGACATCATCTGAGACCCATTCACTATCTGTAACACCTCATCCAATGAGGGGAGAGGGTGATTATCTTTTTTAGATGCCTTGTTTAAATTTCAGAAATCCACGCAAAGGCGGATCTCACCATTTTTCTTCCTAACTGGAACCAGGTTGGCAACCCACGTAGTGTGTCAGATTGGAAAGATAATCTGGGCTGACAGCAGTTTTTCAACCTCCTAACAAATCAGAGGTTCTATCAAGGGGTTAACCGGTCTTTGCTTTTGTCGAAAGGGCTTAGCATCTGGTTTCAGGGGGATGGTGTGAGTCATGATGGAAGTGTCATACGTCTTTAAATCTTCATATCCCCAAGCAATCACATCGATGTATTCTCAGAGAACTGCGAGAATCTTCTCCTTTTCCTCAGGGGAGCAGGAGGTGCCTAAGTGTATGATCTTTTCTTCGCCGGGTTGGCCGATGTTAATTTTTTCAAATTTTCCTCCCTCAGGGGAGGAGGATACCTCCTCACGGGCCCGAGGGTCCGAATCGAAGATTTGTTCTAGTGCAACCATCCCCTTGGGGATAGTGTTGGTGGGCAAATCCATGATCCCATCATCTTCACCACCCTGTCCAGTGTCATTATGGTCTCGTTCTTCCACAATCTGATCCTCAAAAACACCAACATTGGCCATGAAGGCCAGGATATGTTGGTCGTCCTCAAAAACTTGAAAATGGGTGACATTATCTGGAATGGAGGGGGAGGGGACCATCTCAACTGAAAATTTCCAGAGTCGTGAGCCGGCCATCGGCTCGAGTGTACTGGCAGAAACAGCTAGGGCATCCGGGACATAATTCCGTCGCTGAGGAATAAGGTCAATGCCAAAGGCATCAAAATATTCAATGAGGCTCCAAGCCCGGTTGCGGTAAGCGGCCAGTATTTTGTCATGACACGTGTATTGACTCCGGACCTGTTTGACAACCAACTCTGAATCACCCAGAGCCCGGAGGCGGGTGATACCTTTCCTTAGTGCAAATAGGAGTCCAAGGACCAAAGCCTCGTACTCTGTGACGTTGTTTGTACAGTTGAACTGTAACCTGTAGGAAGCGAGGAAGGATTTTCCTCGCGGGTTGATTAACTCTACCCCGACCCCACAACCTTGTTTGGATCGGGACCCGTCGAATTTAAGGGTCCATAAGTCACTGTTTGCAATCGGGGGTTGGGGAAGGGGAATTTTCTTTGGGTTGTTGCTGGGGGACTTGGGAATGTTTTCCCGGGCTACCGGCATAAAAGTGGAATTTATCCCCGGAGGCACTTTTGTTTGCGGTTCCCGGGGGAATGACACCAAAGGAGTGCATCCCGTAGAGGTACTGGGTTCCGGGGAATCAGTTGTGTGCTTACTCCGGAGGATATCAAGTTGTCGGTTAGCAATGGATAAGCAAGGCTCACACTCATGCTCTGAATGTTTTTGGTAATGCACCCGGCACCAAGAGCCGGATAAGAGTGTGGCAAGGGTCGCTGCGGGACCCTGGGAGTTAATTTCGGCTCTCACCCTTTCTTTGAAGTCCTGTGCTCTTTGTAGCACTATGGGATCCTCTCCGGGGATGAAATCAAATGTTAAAATCTCGAGAGGGCGGTATACCCCCGGAGAAACCTCAGAAAAGAGGACCTCATTGACCTTTCCGACTTTGGTAAGGGCCTGTTTCATCCGAGGCTCACTTTCAACCCGGATCCGATTAGATTCTCCTTCCCAGGGAAGCCATAGGTGGGTGAAGTCGGTCGAGAAGTATCCATTCAAGGACTTGGACCAGTTCTGACTAAGCAACATCCCATAAGTCTCTGGGATGTCCACCACTTGAATGTCAATAATGCTGGCTAGCCTGGGGTCCTGGATAAGGTGTATCCGGACGTTCTTCAGTTCCCCCACCATTTTTACAGCAGTCTTATCCAATTGGATCACTGCGCCATTAGACGGGGTGGGGTGGAGTCTGAGCTTCTGACAAATAGATAAGGGCATGATATTACCTGAAGCTCTTGAGTCCACTAGGCAGTTGTGTATATTCTTGCCATATATGTTCAGGCCTAGCAAGAAGGGAGGATCTTCATTATTTCCCCGGAAGACAGCCGCGTTAGCATCTTCAAAGGAAACGGTCTTGGGTGGGCGACTGACGGTTTTCAGGTTTCCTAAGAGCTTCAGAAGAGACTTCTTCTACTCAGGACAATTTAGCAAAACCTCCATCAAGGTCATGGAGGTGGTGGTTTGTTCCAACGCCTTTGTAATATCGAATCTTCCCCCCGGGAACCGGTGACTTTCCTCCGCGAGATCTTTTACTTGGTTAGGGCTAGGACCTTTTGGAGGGATGAGTCAATCGGTCGTATTGCTCCGGGGAGGAGGGGTATCTTTAGCAGGGGGAACAGGCGTGTAGACTGGTCCTTTACCCGCCTGGCTCCGGGTGTTGTATGGAGGCCGTGGGTTGGTAAAAGCGTTGACCTCAAAAGGCGAAATGGATTCATCAAAGAATCCTGACAATTTGGATTCTTCCTCATCTTCTCTGGAATTACCGAAGAAAATGGTATCACAGGTGAAGGCACTGTGGGTTTGCTCTTGAACAGGGGGCTCTAGAGGAGCGATATCATGCGATTGCTGCCTGTCCAGCTGGGAGATCATTATGACCTTTTCCAAAGTGGCACAATTTACTTCGTTGTGCGAACCCATATCGTGTAGCCTACACCAGTTAGTCATGGGCTGGAAGTCTGTGAATGGCGTAAAATGGGATGGTCCAGCACCGTTTTGGTTGGTGTTTTGGTTCGGAGGCGGCCCTCCGGTGTTAGCATTGTTATTCCATGGTTGTTGGTTGGGTCTAGACCCGTTATTGAAGTTTGTTCCTCTGGCATTGTTGTTTCGCTGGCCGGAGAAGATATTCCCCCTCTGGGAATTTGAGTTCTGAGGCGGGTAGGATCCCGCCTTCAGCTGACCCATGTCCATGGTCAGGGTGGACAGCACTCGCCAGAGGGACTCAACCTCGGCGGTCAATTATGTGTTGGCGTCACAGTGTGACGGTTGTGTCAGTTTTTGGTTTCCCGGGAAAGCAGCAGGATTAACCGGAGTCGAGGGCGGCAATCCTCCGGCCGCGGACGACTGGAAGAAAGGCACTCCGGATGGTTGCGTCTGAGTTTGTTGTATCTGCTGCGGTTGGTTCCATGGGAAAACTTTTGGACCCGGTGTTATTTGGGTCTGGGAGGGGTAGACATATCGCGCTTGCTGGTCTATCACCGGTGGGGGAGGGTTCACTGCCATCGAAGGGGCACCCATTGCCAAGTTGGGATTATAACCCCCGGCGAAAGCGGTCCCGCCAGGGATCATGCTGAAAGGTGTGTTCTGTCCAATCCCGCCCGGGGATTTGTTGAGACCACGAGATAACTCTAAGGCTAGGTTATAGACTTTTTCCAAAGTATCCCGGTCTCCCGAGGCGGTTGTTCTCCAGAGGAGAGTGGCAACGAAGGGATCCATCGCGTTAAGGTATGTCTGTATGGTTACGTCGGGCGATGGGACAAAGGGGCCTGTGCACCTTTTCAGGGCACGCTGGAACCTATGGTTAAATGCAGCAAGAGGCTCGTTGGGTTCCTTTCTGATGGAGATGAATTGGCTATGGGACCAGGCTAGGTCCACATGTACGCGAAAGGCAGCCAAGAAGGCGTCCTCCATATCCTGCCAAGTATTGATGGAGTTGGCGGGAAGGTTCAGGTACCAGTTCAACTCACTCTGTCCTAGGGACAAGGGAAACATGCGGGTCACAACATCTTCATGTTGGATTTGATGTCGGTTCATGGCATCTTTGTATGCCTGCAAATGTTCTTCCGCGGTTCGTGGGCCTAAATGCTCATACCGCGGGCAAATCTTCTCTGGGTGAGAGGGTAAGTCGTTAATTGCGCCCGGAAAAGTGCCCATTGGGGACCCCGCGTTTCCAAAGTAGACAGCCATTGGGGGACTTATATGTTGGGTAGTTTGAGTACTGGTCCCCGGGAGAGTCTGGGGAGTCTGGGCACCCAGAGGTATAGAAGACCCCCAGACAACAGTGGCTAGTAGGACTTTAGACGTCCTTTTCTTTCGAAAAGGGGGCTCGAGTTCGACAAACCTTCCGGGATTGGGGGCGGACCTGAGGATTCTTTCAAATTTGGCTAGAGAAAAGGACCCAATCCCACTAAAGGCTCGTCTGCTAAAACTACAACTCGGGGAACCTTCAGGAGGTGTAAAATCGAAGTTTCAGGAGGGGGACGAGCTCATGCCCTCCTTCTAGCGCCAGTTTCTGTTGACGGGGTTTTGTGGACTGGGTCCGCCAACAGTCATAAGTTGTCACCGGACTCCGGAGAGATCGGCCAACTCTGCCTGTAAAGGTTATCCGGGGGAGATAAATCCTCCGGGCCTTCAAGCACCTGGGTGTCGGGTCACGACGGTGCGGGGCTCGGTTGGGAGAGGTGACTATTTTCAAGGGGGATAGCTGGTTACTTCAACTCGTCTTTCCAGGAGATTCAGAATAGTAATGGTTTCCCGGAGTATCCACACTTCGCAAATAAAATAGAAAAGATCCTGCAGGGTTAGGAGCATTTATCTAACTATAGTCATGCTGAAAGCCCGAAACATCAATAATACTCTGAAAGACTACACTAAATACCGAAGAGATACGTAACAATCAGTTAGCATCTTATCAGTAGTGAGAATAAAGAGGTCGTTAATCTACTTTAACACATTCAGAGAAAAGGACATGTAGGACATTAAAATATGAAATACCATTAACTCAAAAGCAGAGATGATAACAATAGCATTTCCATGAATCCTTCCTTCTTCATTAATATCTAATCCAGCAAGCACTGGTGCGTGATACAATGGTGGCTCCAAGGGAGCATCTAACTACTAAGAACAATGGAGCATTGAGCTCTGCAACTTGAATTCAGAAATCGCCTTTGTATTGATGTGGACAATAAAATCATCAATTTTTCCAACCCTTGGAAATGGGCCGATTTTCCTATTTATACAACACTCTAACCCTAACCCTAACTTACTGCATTCGAATAAAATACAATATCTGGGGGCCGGTACTACCTGCGCCACCCTACAAAAGACCTGCAGACGGAATAGGTCTGCCATGTCAGAGGAAGAAGATAAGAATATACATCGGAAGAATCGGCCTCGAGAAGAGAGCCAGAGATGAGAGGGAGGAAAGTGGGTCCACCGAGAATCGAGGTTACATGTCTCATAAATGGGAAATGTGGCGCCCTGTCTCTAATGTGCTAGGTGTACCCTCGAGCGGTGCCTTGAGAAAACCACCTTGTCAGAAGCCAACTGTCCCATGATGCATCCAACTACCTTCTGACAGCCTTTATTAACTGCCTCTGAAAGTGACCGGTCGGCCTCGGGGACCAGGACTCGGATCACTCTAAAGAATACAAAACTTTGGATCTGGGACTCCGGGATTTGGGGACTTACGTCCTCTTAAAAGAATAAAGAATGTTCAAATTTCCCCGGCCTCCGGGGAAACTCAAAGCTGTTTATTATCACCATAGGCCCGAAGGAGGCGAAAGATGCCATCCTCATCAATCTTCTTCAAACTGGCCCTTCTGAATCTGGCCATCTCTAGTTGTTCTCCCAGCTCCGGGACATTGCTTTTGAATTCATCCGCTATCTTCGCGGTGTCGTGGCCTCTGAGCACCACCTTGGTTAACTTGATCATTTTGGCCCCATCCATCCCGTCTGGAGATTGATACCGGGAGGCCACCATCTTATCGAAACCTCCCAAAACTGACTCCTCGGGAGTAAAAGTTCCTGCGTTGAAGGGATCTATCCCGGAAGCCTTCATTACAAAACATTTGTATAAATTAAAAGAATGTTTTACCTTGTTCACTTTTTCTTGTAAGGACTCTACCAGTTGCTTGATTACCTCCAATGTGAGGTCCAGTCTGGAGTGCTGAGTCCTTATGTAATCAAACGATTCCTCACCTAGAATTTTGGATTTGGAAACCATATCTTCTCCCAGGGTGAGGAGCTCTTCTAGCTCTGCCTTCCACGCCTGGTAATTCTCAATATCACTCTCCCACTGCTCAATTAGGGCTTCTGCCTGGCGAATAACCTATCGGGCTGTGTATAGATTGGGGAGAGTAGCTACTAGGAAACGCCGGATGTTTCCTATCTGTAGATTGGCCCATTCGTCGGCTGCTTGGCTTTCTTCTTCATTACTCGCAGGGAATCTATATCACTCTGCGGTAATTCCTCTGAAGTGGAGGCCTGTGGATAGATGACACTAATGGGTCTGGCCATCTCTGTAAGTATCCCTGTGAGTTTGGCACTCTTTTCCTTTTCTTCCTTGAGCCTTTGGGCCTCCTTTTCGTATCGAGCCTCCACCGCCCTTGCTGCTTCTTTCAGCAGGTCCACTTCACCCTGCTTTCCTCTTTTGCCCAAGTGTACCTCGGTGATATTATAGTCCGCGGGGTCGACAGTCGCTTCATCGACATCTGGGGGAGGCGTTGCCACCACAGCGATTGTTTCTCCGCCCGGCCCAGTTCGGAGGGTATGAACTGTCTGGGCCTTCTTAGTCTTTGGCGGGACTTGAGCCAAAGCCATCATTTCGGCCAAGGAGGCGGGGGCTGTTGGAGTAGATGAGGCCTTCCTTTTCTTACTTTCTATCAGCCATGGAGGCGGGAGGGGGGGCCTTCCTGCCAGAGCTTGTTCTTCAGATCCTCTCCCGGTATCTGGTGGTGGTTGCTCCTTGTCAACATGTTCCTCAATCTTCTTCTCTACTGGCACCTCCTCGGTGATATCATCAATTTCTACATCCTCAATCTGATCCCAGATATCGAGTGGTGAGTCTGGACCCCGATCGTCCTCCTC
>MU225246.1:1681462-1691740 GCA_018584345.1 Thuja plicata
TATCTCTGTTATTTTATCTCTGTGGATTCATGTTTTCATTGACTCTTTGCCCAGGGGATAGGCACTGGTCTGAGGTATAGTTTGCAATATGTTCCTCATCCAATATCAAATTCAATTTAATCAAAATACTCTGTTACTAAGAACATACAAGCTAAACTTGTTAAGGACCTCTGTCAGCAGGACACTGTCCATATTATTGATTCCTTGAAGAGTGAATCAACTAGGTTATCCCTCCTACAAGAAAAGGAAGAAGGATTAAATCCTTGCATCACTGGTTTTTTGTCATATTTAAGATTATGATTTGTATTGTTAAACCCTGTATATGATTATGCTTGGTCATTTACAAGGTGGTTTATAAGTTGGTTCAGTAGAGATACATGACAAATCAGTGTCCACATCAATAAATACTGTGTTAACAGCCATCTTTAAAGGTAAAACCTGCCTGAGCATATGTGGAGCTCAAAAACGAAGAAGGACCTTATCCAGTCCTTAGCAATTAGGCTTTCCTTGTCCCTGAATCAGTATTAAGGGGTATGGTGTTCAAGTAGTTATATCAAGCACTGTGATTCATACAAGAAAAATCCCTAACAACATATAAGCATGATAATCAATTTCATATGAAACAATTAAATTGTAAACACTTTCCAAACTGTATGCCAGATGTCCTTATCAAAATTGATTGATAAAATGAATGATGACCTTCATAATATGTATTTCTATGTCACTTTCCTGCATATATAATCTGATTATGTATCTCAGAAAATAACGAACAACTAAAATGAAGATATGTTCATTAATCTTTGCAAATATTTTTCTATCATCAACATTCGATAATATACTATACATGTATACCTTAACTGTATGTCATTTATCAATGATATAATCTTTCAACGCTCATCAAATAAATCACAACCTTAGTCAACTCATTCAAAAACCTATATCATGATTAGTACCACATAAGCTTTGATGTTGTTGATAGTATAACATCATAAACTTATCAAATGAGTTCATCTAAACATGTTGTCAAAATCTATACAAGAACCCAAACCATAACAAAACCAGAGCCCTTAAATGATGTCAATAATAACCAGTATGATTGTGCATATGAATAAAAGAAATGCATCATAAATAATATCCCCAATACTCCATGCAAAAATGTCTTCAAATATGTTGGTTTCTTTTTATGTTGCAATAAAAACAACAATAACCTCTTCCCTTTATGACTGTTTTATAGAGGAGCCACCTCCAGATATTTGTTCATGCAAGAAAAGGACCAACTAACAAGCACTCTCTTAATACTTCTACTCTTTATGTCCTGCTACACCAAGGGGGGATACCAGGTGTAATACCTATTGATATATCTAATCTGGTACTATCAAGCAGTAATCTCACAATGACTCAACATAATTGGGAGATACTAGATAATTGGCTAATTACCCATTGAACATCAACCATGAAATGGAGCATGAGATAGAAACTCGTAACAAACTTACACAAATGTAGACTTAATGGATTTTAAATGTTTGTTAATTTATAGGAAAACATAGCCAATGTGCAACTAGATATGCAATAATACAAAACTTATCAGCTTTAGATCAGTGCTTTATCCATTGGGATATATTCTGACTCAGATACAATATACTGAAATTAATATTCACCAAAGATTTAAAATCATAATACAACTATACCAAAACCCCTACTACTAATAGAATCCTAGCATATGTTAAATGAATCTATGCATTAATCAGAGCCTAATTTAATCTGATCCTAGATCAGAACTCTCAAATAAATACATAAACACAGAGAAAACTATGCTAATGAATCAGAAAATTCATAACTCATATGACACATAACACATGAGAGATTGGAATACGGATCTTTGTATTAAATTTAGAAAATATTATTCCAGTATACAAAAAGTACTCAGAGATAACCTCTTCAATAACCTGCAAAAGATCTCTCAACTTTATTTCTAACTTCTTACACTATCTAGTACAAATTATACTATCTTTCCCCTCTTGACTGAAAAATTTACAAATTGTTTTCAATACAAATTTTTCCAGCCCCTTCCAATGATCTTGGGAATCCTTTTATAGAATAGGATTGCAACAAGCTACAAATAATTTGGAATAAGGACAAAATCAATGACTCAATAAAAACACAAAATAGCTAATGGAGTGATAACCACTCTTGTTACAATAGATATTTGGAATATTTTGTCTTTTGACCACTTGGTACTTGCATCTACTTCAAAGTTGTTCGGAATGAGCCACCTAGAGTCTGTTGTCTTTGATGTTGGTGATGTAGGATCTTCACTGTTTACCTATATCATCCAATCTGTTAGGCCTCATTGTCCATTTGCATGTCGTCACCTTCTCCTAGATCAACTATAGTGTACCTGTCCTTCCAAGAGGTATACACCTCATCACTTGGCCAAGTGAAGCTAATGACCTCATCCTTTCTGATGTTAATCTCCTTCCAATTGACACTTGCCTTCTCAATCTCTTCTGACCAAAATCCAAAAAATGCTCTGGCCTTACCGACTATCTCAACTGTTTGAACAAACAGTAGTGTACTTTTCAGGGTAATTATTCTATTTGTTCTTACTTCCAGTACCTCATTCATTTTCCTATGCCATAATGCTTCATCTTTTATATCTCCATTCTTCTTAAAAATATTTGGGAACATCTCATACCGGTCCTTTGAATATTCCTTTTTCAAGGCCATTACCTTCCTTACAATGATGCTCCTTCTTATATCCATGTCCATCAGCAATTTGACACATTTATAAGTGCCAGTTAAGACAATGTCAATATTGTTCTCTTTTTTGCAAGTGGTGTGGAAAATTTTCAATTCTCCTCTCTTTCCCTTCCATCTATTTACCATTTGGTCCAAATTGTCTTTATCTACATTATATTCATTCAATATGTTGACAATTTTCTTTCCTTGTGAATAGATGGCAGTAGGAACTAATTCATGAGTACAATGCATGAGGGTGTTATGTATTTTGTTAGCATACTTTTGTTTTACCCATGCCTCTGCTTCCCTAAAAGTTGCAGATTGTTGAACCCATTCCTTCTTTGATTTCTCTAGCTTCTTTCTTTCAGTAATCAATCTTTCTTTTTCTTTCTCCAACTCCTCCAGTGTGGTTGAGTTTGATGGTGTAGGGGAAGGAGGGTAAGTTATGATAGGGCTTGATGAGGATGGTTGGTGAGGATCTTGTGTAATCATCCTCTAAGGCACAAATTGAACTGTTTGTCTTCCCTCAAGGAAGGTAATTCTATTGTCCTTCTCAATAGATTTGATCTTTTCATCATTATAATCCTTCATGACAACCTCATACTTTTCTGGCAGGCTCTTGAAAGCATCTTCTTGCTACTCAGCTACCTTCAAGCTTAATTTTTTTTTTTGCAAAGTGACGTTAGATGCTTCCACCCCTGAGGTATCTAAGACTCTTTTCACTATGAGGCTACCTGTATGCTCAGCCTGATCATCCTTTTTAGTTCTCCTTTTATCTTTCATTTTCAAAGACCATATTGCTAGTGTTGGACGATCCTCACTGAATTGGGCACCAATTTATGTCCCACTGGTGTGCACTGGTTTAGCCTCTTTCCTTACAACATCAAATACAATGGCATCAGCCAGATCCCATTGAGGCAAGATGAGGACTCCCTTTTCCTTTACTAACTCCCTACCCTCTTCAGGGGTTATCTTATCAAATTTAGTCATCATCTCCTGTTTCACTTCTTCTTCAATGTCTTCTTTGCTCTTGTCAGGTTGACCTTCTTGCAAATTTTGACATTTTTCCTTGAACTCATCGATGCAAACTCTCCACAGGAATTGGATGAAGTCCCTAGCCTTAACAAATTTATGATCAGATAAAAATTCCTCACTGGCCTATTTGGCAATAGGGTCTAGTTCTTTCCTTGCAAATTCTGCTACTGTAAGATCCAGTGTTGCTTTCTTGGGTGCCTCTAGCACTCCCTCTTGTAGCTCCTGGGATGTGACAAAAATATGTCCAATATTTCCCATTCTTACCAATTTCTCAGCAATACTTTGGTCATCCATATGCAAGGGAGACTGAGAAGGGGAATATATATCACCCTATTGTTGCTCTTTTCCCTCTACCCTCTGCCTTTTTTGGGGATGGAAGAGTCTTGGCACTGGTATCCATTAGCCTTTTCCCCTTTTGTTCAAATGTCTTCTCATCTTTGGGAAAAATTGTGTTGTAACCCTTTCGCTGGTATAGCACATACCTTCCTGGTGGGACAACCCTTCCTTGTGACATCCTGCTCAGAATAGATTTGGCCTTCTCTGGCTCTGCTTCCATCACTTTCTTTTTCTTCTTGTCTAGGGCTTGCATTATGTCCTCAAACATATTCATCAAAGATTCTACTTTCTTTTCCCTGGATGCAAATGCCTTTAAGGGATCATAAGATCTATCAAAATTATGAATAAAATCCAATTATTTTTTATACACTAACCATTTCTCTTTCTTAATCTCTTGTTCAATTAGATCAAACTCATTTCTTATTATATCCTCTAGAAAATTGAACTGATGATCTAGTGCCAAGCATTTGGTTCTCTTCCTAAACATGTCATTGATAAAACCCTCATTATCTGCACCCCTTACCATAGATGTTGCTAAATGGTATGGTTCTAGATATTTATCAAATTGGGTCCATCCCCCGTTTGTAATGATAAAATGATGGACTCTGGTAATTAGGGTAGGGAAAATTCTTCCTTTCATTTTGCATGTTAAGGCTTCTTCTTGCAATCCACCTAGTTGCCTAAGAATATTTGCCAGACCAATCTTTAGTGGCACTCTATAAGGAAGAACATTTGATGTTCCCCTGAAACCATAAAACCTAATGACTGTTGAAACAGGGTATAAAATAAAATCACCCCAATTGTGGATAATTTTCAATTCTGGAGCATACTCCAATGGTCTTAAGAGTCTCAATACATCAGCATAAATTCTAGGGTTGTCCTTACAAAATAATGATCTAAGTCTAGAAGAAAAATATTTGTCAAAATTTATGAAACTGACCTCTTTTTTGTCCCAAGACAAGTCAGCATTCCATAACTGAATAGGCATATCCTCATCATCCTGAAACTTGGTGAGGTCCATTTCTTCTTCAAAGTAATTAGAATTATTAAACAAAATCATATGCATCATCAAGGAGTACCATCCCATTGGCTTGAGTATCTTCTTATCCTTAATACCTATCAGACCCTGATGCATTAACTCAGCAATGTAGGCAGCATAATAAAAAATAATTGATAGATGGGGATGCAAAATCTGAACAACCATAAGCATGAAATTGATAGGCATCGTTGTGTACTCATCTTCTCCTAGCACATGGCACAAGGCACTATACATTCCCCTATCCTTGCTATTAAAATAGTCCATTTTAAAAGGCTCTGGTGTATTTGGGCCTACTACAATCAGACCCCCTATCTTATTAAAATATCCTTTCAAGGCCACATTCCTATAGTACTCTTTCTGAGTCTGGTATACCTCTTTGAAATGGTCAAAATCAATATCATCCATTTGAACTAAGAGGTCACTTAAACTGAACACCTTTCTAATTTCATCGGCTGTGACAGTTAACAGCACATTCCCCTCTATATCTCTCAAGACCCTGGATACTCTGTCATATGTGTTAGCTATTAAAATTAACAGGTCTGTATCCATGAACACTCCAAGAACTATCAATTTTCCCACATCTAGATCCCATATATTACAATCTAGGGAGGGAGCATTCCTCTGGCTATAAATAGTTTTGAACAAATTTAAACTACTTGTGCTAGTCTTGGCATCTTTGGCCCATCTACCCATATCATACAAACCCTCCCCGATCCTAAAACGGGGATGTACTAGAACAAATATTTTAATCTGGGTAGCATCATTTATAGACCCACTCAATTGATGTAGAAGGTCATCTCGTACATTTCTATCTTTGTACTCCACATTTCTAGAGAATTCAATCCTAGGGGCCATTTTTCTGAATCTAGGGTTTCTTACGGGAATGATCTTCAGATTATATTAACAATTCTGTAACTCTTTCAAAATTCCAAATATTACTGAAAGCATGAGTTTCTACTGTATCATAGAAGACTTACCCATTCTACAATTTGTCACAAAGAGCTCAATATCACCACAATTTTGATCTTCACTTAAATGACTTTGATGATTATGGCAGCTTCAAGTTTAAGAAATGAATTATATGGCTTCAATCAAAATAGTCTTTCACATTGAATTCAACTGAAGTGGCCACATGCTCTGAAATCAATTCACCTGGTTTGAAATTCATGGCTTAACGATTCACTGACAACCATTTTAAGAACTTTGAATCTGGACCGTAGATCTTCAACAACATATCCTTCATCAGGTGACTCTCATTTCTTCCCAGAAACAATTATTCATTTGGGGCACGTGTCAGCATGACTTGATCGCTTAAATGATAAATCTTGTGCATCTTCTCCATAAGCAATCAAGTCAACTGTCAGATCTATCTTAACCTGGCCAAAAGTTATTTTACCTTGAGTTTACTAACTACGGCAACAACTCATCAACTTAGACATGTGTCAACACCGCTTAATGGCTTAGATACTAGATCTCGCGGATCTTTCCTTTAAGTCATTAAACGAGTCATCCGATCTTTTTGCAACTGCACCATTCTTTAACTCATCTTTGTGCTATACAGGGCCCACCCTCTGCCACGTGTCACCATGACTTAATCGCTTATGCTTTAGATGTTGATCACTTTGCCTTTAAGTGATTAAGTCGACCGTCAAATCATTCTACACTTTATTTTCCTTTAGTTCCTTCATTACGACCTCAGTCGGACCCACTAGGATACATGGTGTCAGCTTAATCGCTTAAGTGATAGATCATGTTTACTTTGTTGTTAAGCGATCAAGTCAGCCGTTAGATCTTCTTTAGACTTTCCACCTTTTAACCTGTGATCACCTTTACTGTTAATGGAATACACATCATCATCAAGACACGTGGCATCATGGATTAATGGCTTAACTGATAGATCTCGCACATCTTTGGGATAAGCCATTAAGTCATCCGTTGGATCAAAAGAAATCTATCTGCACTAATTTAATCAACAGCCGTTCATAATACCTAGGCCCACTAATTGACACATGTCAACACTGCTTAATGGCTTAACTGATAGATCTTGCACATCTTTTCCATAAGCGATCAATTCAACTGTTAGATCTGTCCTTGCTTTAATCTCCATCAAACTACCTATGACAAGGCCCACGTCACTCCAAAGACACGCGTCGCTTAGACTTAATCGCTTATAGGATAGATGTCGATCATGTTGAGTTTAAGAAATTAAGTCAACCGTCTGATGAAACAAGATCTGCTCACTATTTAACTTAAGCCCTTTCTAATAGTCAGACCCACCAAAGACACGCGTCCTCACCACTTGATGGCTTATGAGATAGATGTCGTGCACCTCGAGAATAAGCTATTAAGTGGGCTGTTAGATCAAAACACATTAGCTCAACAAATAGTGGATTTAATAAAATGTTTGCAGACTTTAGACTTAGGGATAATAAAGGATCACATCGTTAGGATACTCACAAACTTGTTGGACACAAAATTTTTTAAGTGAACACATGCAATATACATGACTTAAGTGGTAAAAAGGTAACGCAGAATTAGAAGTCACTTTGACGCTTAGGGTTTTAGGACTAAATTTTGCACTTTGAAATATGAAGGCAAGGGTTTTTCAAGTATCCTCATAAGACTCCTTTGCAAACACAGACCAAGGACTTATTGCTTTGAAAAAAATTTAACCAAACCTAATAGTGCATACAATAAATTTTTTCAAATTGACATTACATGAAAATAAAATATAGTGACCTTACTGTCGACAAGATAGTTGAACCCATTACCAACAATGAATCACTATGAAATGAAATGACATACCCGACATGGGTAACACATAAAATCCTATATGAGTTGTATGAAAGAATGTATGTAAGCATTGCAATTCATAAATGAATAATAGACCATGCATGATGAACTAACATATATGTGCATGATAAAATTTTACGAAATGACGGTTATGATACAAACGATATTGACAACTTATTAAACTATTTCAGAAAGAAGTAAACACTTGACAAAAGAAAGAGAACAATATGTGTCAATTAACAACCAATAGATAAACTCAAAATAAAAATATTAGGGATTGTATACACTTGATTAAGTCCAAGAATCTCTACAAACTAAAAATAGTTCCTTCCACGGTTCCATCTTCCCTCTCAAACTGCCATTCTCAACCAACTAACATCCAAATGCCACTGCATAACTGATTGTAATCTTTGCAAAATCCTATCAAGTATGGCTATGATGCCCTAGCTCGAAAGAGCTAAGGTTAACCCAATAGTTAACCTAAAATAAATCATCATCATATGTGGTGCTCAAAGCACCGAATATGGTGTTTGGATTAAATTCAATAAATGCACATTAACTACCACATTGATGTGACATTTTTACATCTTTGTAGCAACGGGAAGTGTTTAGAGACCAACCAAAAAGTCCTAGCACTTATACCTTTTTAGTTCCATGGTCACAACCTTTTGATTTATAAATTAACACCACACAACCTTTTTCTTGCATATATAGAACAAATTCCTTAATGAGATGAACATTTCAAAGAATAATAACTTTGATGCTATCATATTGTGAACCATACTATACAATGTAAACCATGAATCCAATCTGCAATGATTACTGATGATATAAGGATGTTATTGTCAATTTGATAATGATGCGATAAATAAAGATGCAACAAACTGTCAAATCTATTAAATCCATGTACCCAAGAACAAATGAGCTTACTCAAATCTAAAAATGCAATTTACAATCAATGTCGTTTTAAAATCGTAGCTACAAATTTTGTGATCAAGAGTGATAAAGACTCAAGAATTAATAGTTTGGAGGGTGGGCAAGGTTTCTTATGAGTTGGAACTTCACGAGGGAAGTCAAATTCACAATTTTTTTCATGTAGCATGCCTCAAGAAGGTCATTGGGAACATGTCACAATGTTGAATGAACTGCAACCCATTAACAAAGAGGGGAAACTAATTCTCAAACTGGCTGAGATCATCAACATCAGAGAGAAGAAACTGAGGTTGCACACAGTGAAGGAATTCCTAGTGCGATGGAAGGACCTTCTGATAGAGGATGCCACCTGGGAAGGCAAACAGATTCTGGAGCATCCAAGTCTACAATTGCTTGAGAAAAAGCAATTCTTTGGCCGGGAGGACTGTAATGTCCCCAATATTATTAAATAAATTAATTTAATAATTTTGTGTGTAAGGCCTCGAAATTAAAATTAGTATCACTTGGGCCCCATTTTCTTTTGTTTTGGGTAACATTTTGGCCATGTCGGCACTCTTTGTAATCCTTTGGGAATTTTCTTCGAAGCCATATATAAGGCCGAGTTAATTTTTGTTGTAGGTAGGCAGATTCATTATTTTATTTGTGATCGTGAATTCTAGTTGGAGTTCAATTATCTGTCATTTTAGAGGTGAAAGACCCTCCCTACTTGGCATCTGTAGTTTCGATGTAGTAACTCCTCACCTTATTCTGGTCTACTCTTGATCTAAGATTGTTGTATTGGAGATCTATTTAATGTAATATGAAGTGTTATCATTTTCTCTCTTGCATTTACATCTATGCATACTACCTTCTATCATATTTTTTTTTCTATGAAGATATCATGATTTATGAGTACAGATGTGAAATCAACATTACCATGCAACCTGCCATACAAAGTGTTAGAGGGGTGAAAAGAGTGTTAGAGTAATAAAGTGATTCCACTTATTAATTAAATCATATTGATTTAATTATTAAGTCACTTATTATCTCTCTTTTACTTAAGCTAAACTTTAGGCATTTAATAATTAATTCTTTTATTAATTATTATTATGCAACCTAGATTTTCCCTTTAGGGTTTCGGTATCCTTTTATAAGGATTCCCTCTTTGTAAATTATTGAATTTGATGGTTATTAATTAATTGAGGATGTTATTGCATTAAGAGTTTTTTCTCCATTATTTGCACAAGATGTTTGCTCTTCCATCAATTTGTGATTTTTGGCCTCCATAGCTTTTTTACTTCTCTCTTTCTGTGACAGGTTTGCATGCAGGTGATTCTTGGGAGTTGTGGGTTGATAGTTTTCATCAACTCCAATATGGTATCAGAGCTCCAAATCTTCATGCCCCTGTTCTCTTCATGAGAGAT
>MU225246.1:1693434-1713006 GCA_018584345.1 Thuja plicata
ATTTAATTATTAAGTCACTTATTATCTCTCTTTTACTTAAGCTAAACTTTAGGCATTTAATAATTAATTCTTTTATTAATTATTATTATGCAACCTAGATTTTCCCTTTAGGGTTTCGGTATCCTTTCATAAGGATTCCCTCTTTGTAAATTATTGAATTTGATGGTTATTAATTAATTGAGGATGTTATTGCATTAAGAGTTTTTTCTCTATTATTTGCACAAGATGTTTCCTCTTCCATCAATCTATGATTTTTGGCCTCCATAGCTTTTTTGCTTCTCTCTTTCTGTGACAGGTTTGCATGCAGGTGATTCTTGGGAGTTGTGGGTTGATAGTTTTCATCAACTCCAATAAAGAGGGTAGGAGATGATTGTACGATCACCATTGTACATATGAGGCCATCATCCATCTTGTACAGGTATATCCATCACCATAGGGTAACATTACCCATATTGTATGGATAATTCTCATCATTGTATGACTTGAAATACCGTGCACCATTGTACGACAATCCACATATGAACATCATCTGCAATCATCACCACTTGTGGTACAACTTGCTAGTCAGCCACTGTACTGACGCAAGAAGGAAGTTGTTTTCATTACCATACGAAATTTTCTATCATTACCATATGGAAGTTTCTATCATCACCTTACGGTCTTGCTTAGTATATTGTCATGTAGGGGTGATTGCCGACAAAGGTGATATTGCAGTACAAGTAGTTCTAAAGGCCTTGGGAACATTACATGTTCTAATTTTCTATTTTTGAGACTAATTCTATTCTAGTTGGGTTTTGATGGTGTTGATTATATTTGTAATGGGTCGGGGGCCTTCTCTACTTAATTTAATAAAAACTATATGATCTCAAATTTGAGTTCTAAGCTAACTATAAGGATTGTTGGGTTGTAGTGTAGAGGTGCATAGTACTAACACAAAATTGTATCTTTTTTTTAATAGATTAGTGATTCTTCATACATTGATACATTATAGTCTAATTGTAATATTATTAACAAGGTTAATCTTAAAACTAATGTATATAGATGTGCATGCACACATACATGCCTATTTTGTAAAGAATATAGAATCACTCTATATTCTGAAAATTACTCACACACAGAATGCTCTGTATTCAACAATTAATTAAAATCCTCAAAACATGGCAGAGCATAAGCATGAACAGAATTGGAGATATGCAAGCTTCCTTCTTACTTCTATTAATCTAAAAATTAACTTCAACAATAAAATAAACTTACAGCTATCTGGGGCTGCATACAAAATACTTTGAGCTTCTTAAAGCTCTTATAAAATGTCTGGAGCAATCACTGCTCAACAAGACAATAAAAAATTACAACTGTTGTTGTAAAACCAAGTCTCTGATAAAACAGAGCACTTACAAAATAAACTAATTTGCTGCTACTGCAAATAAGTTTCTTACAAGTCTGTCCTTTTTTTGTTAAAAGAATAAAGACATTCTTTTCTTTATAATGAAATTGTTGTCCAAATAAGATATCAGATTTGAACTTATCTTTTAAAGTCCACATAAAATCAGATTTGAAAATATTTTCTAAAAGTCTTCATAAAATCTGATTTACTCTTATCAGCAAAACAGGGGAGAATAAGAAAGTCAACAAAAGAGGCTCAAGAAATCAGATTTAATTATGAAAATCCAACACTCCCCCATTGTCTTGAGCCAACAAAACAAGATCATGCTTGATCCAAATGAACTACGCCCAGATTTCTCCTTAGGCATTCAAAACTCTCAATGCTCAAAGGCTTGGTGAAAATGTCTGCTAGTTGTTGCTCCGACCTGCAAAACTCCATTTTTATTTCACCATTCTCAACTAATTCTCTAATAAAATGATACCTGATTTCAATGTGCTTGCTTCTTCCATGAAACACTGGATTCTTCGATAAAGCTATTGAGGAAATATTGTCACAAAATATTTTGGTTCCATCCTCTTGTTCTTCCTTCAATTCTGCCAAGATCTTTCTTAGCCAAATAGCTTGACATGCTACTACATTTGCTGCTATATATTCAGCCTTTGCTATAGATTGAGCAACTATGGGTTGCTTCTTAGAAGCCCGTGAGATTACACCTGAACCCATGTGAAAGACATATCTAAAAGTGCTCTTCTGATCATCCAAACTCCCTGCCAATCATTGTTTGTGTAACCAATCAATCCCAAATCATTTGCTGCAGTATACAAAATACCATATCCCTTGGTTCCATTCACATACCTTAGGATTCTTTCTCCCACTTGCCAATGGGAGTCCTTTGGAGTTTCCATAAATCTAGAAATCAAACTTACTACATGCATAATGTCTGGTCTAATTGTGGTCAGATACATTAAACTTCCAACCAAGCTTTTAAACAAAGTCGGATTCACATTGCTGCTGCAATCATTCTTGCTTAGCTTTAAAGACCTACCATAGTTGGTGTTGGGGCAGCCTTGCTATTCTGCATTTTAAATCTCTCCAAGATTATAAATTTGCATATATTTCTTGACAGATAAAAATACCATCATGCATTTGTTTTACTTCTATGCCTAGAAAATATCTCAAGAGACCTAAGTCTGACATTTCAAACTCTCTTTTCATGGCCTCTTTAAAATCAGCAATGAGGAAATCATTATCCCCAGTAAATATTAAATCATCAACATACAAGACAATAATTAAAATATTACCATTTGCTGCCTTGATGTAAAGAGTGGGCTCACCATCACTTTTGCAAAAGCCATTGCTCATCAAATATGAGTCAATTCTGCTATGCCATGTTCGTGGAGCTTGCTAAGCCCATAAAGAGCCTTTTTCAACCTATACACTTTACCTTCGTGACCCAGAACTTCATAACCAGGTGGTTGCTCCACATAAACCTCTTCTTTCAATACTCCATTCAAGAAGGCAGATTTCACATCCATTTGATATACCTTCCATTTGTGTTGGGCTACAATTTCTATGACAACATGCATGGTTTCCATTCTAGCAATAGGGGCATATGTTTCATCATAATCTCTACCAAACTACTGTTTATACCCCTTGACCACCAATCGAGCCTTATGCCTATCTACTTTTCCTTCAGCATTGCTCTTGGTCTTGTAGACCCACTTAACTCCAATAAATTTCTTGTTAGGAGGTAAATTAGTGAGCTCCCAAGTTTCATTTCTTTGAATTGCATCTATTTTCTTATCCATGGCCTTACACCATTTTTCTTCTTTTTCAGCATCCTCAAAATAAAATGGATCACTACGAGAAAATAACGTAAAATTTATATTTTCATTAAATTCATTTTCATACCTTTCATCTTGGTAAATCTCCCTTAGACTCTTGGTCTTTCGTGGCACTAGGGAGGTGAGAGTGGGATCACTACTCTCTGTATTATTGTTGCTGGTCTCTGCTGGGCCAATTTACTACCTTCTGGAGCCTTCTATATCTATTTTTATATCATCTTATTGTTCATTAACATCATCATCTTCAACAATAATAGGCACTTTACTTGAAGTGCTTGATGATGTGTCCACTGAGCCATCCCATGACTCATTCTCAATGAACTCCACGTCTCTTAAAATGATGATCTTTTTGGTGACAGAGTTATACAATATATATGTCTTTGAATCAAGATTGTATCCTACAAAGATACACTTCACACCCTTGTCATCCAACTTTTTCCTTTGCCCCTTTGGCATGTGTGCATATGCAACACACCCAAACACTCTCAAGTGTTCAACCGTCCATCTATGCTTTACCCATGCTTCCAATGGAATCTTGTCACGGACTACCTTTGTAGGACTTCTATTTATTAGGGTAAAAGCACAATAATCTGTCACCTTTTAGGCTAACTTATCAGCACTGCTGAATTTTAGTATTTCTAACTAAAAATTAATTTTGGTCAAACATATGGTCTAGCTAGATTCATTGTAGCTAAGATAGATAAGTTCTTTAACTTTTCCAATTGTAAATGTCTATTAAATGTATGTTTTATACCACTTTGAGTCCAATTACCATAGAAATAAAATTATTTAAGAAAACATGATGTTTTAATAACTCCTAGTCTTTTTAATGATATTTTTTAAAAATACAAACATACCTTTTTGTAGAGATTAGAGTAAGGAATATCCTCATATAGATTTTATAGTATTTTAATTAGACATAGTCTATTTTAATTAAAAAATATTGAAAGTAGGTATTTTAACAAGCAGGCAGTCGTTGATTCAAAAAATATAAATAAATAGCAAATCAATTAAAAAAAATTTAAAATCATAGAAAACACTAGACAAGAGAGTCCTCTTCAATAATATGTAATTTATTTGATTTTTGGTATAATTTTGATAGGGTAAAAGTGGCGGGAGACAAAAACTATTGATTTCAAGAAAGTTCAACTTTGCAAACTTATAATGGGAAAACTATAGATCAAAAACACTTCTTTTTTTTTGCACTAGATATACATGTCATCTAAAACATATTCTGAATTTGGAGGAAAAATAATGTTTTACTTATAATGATTTGGCAGGAAGTAAACTCCTTGATTTACAGTATTTTTTAGGAAATGAAAAATAGACCTAAAAAATTCAAAAAATATATTAATTTTGGTTCAATTTTTTTAAAAAAAATTATAGGCATATAATTCATCCTATTTCACACATTTCTTCCCTTTACATCATCTTCAAATGCTCAACAGAAATGTGACTTTTATGCCCTTGAAATTTTAAATTTTTGGTGTTGTTAACCTTTTCCTTTGTAAAAGGGTGACATATCATTGTTCTTTTACCCATTAAATAGATCGTTGTTGCTACAGCCTCTCCCCAATATTCAATTGGGAGTCCTTTTTCTTTCATCATACTTCTTGCCATCTCAATGATGGTCCTATTCTTTCTTTCAGCCACTCCATTTTGTTGCGGAGTATAACTGGCTGTTAGCTCCTTCTTTATGCTATTATGCTTGCAAAATTTTACAAAAATATTGGAGGTATATTCCCCCCTCTATCTGACCTTAGGACTTTCAAATTGTGTCCACTTTCTTTTTAGCCTGGGCTTTAAATTCTAAAAACTTGTCAAAAGCTTCAGATTTATTTTGCATAAAATAAACCCATGTTCTACGGCTGAAATCATCTATAAAGGTCATAAAATAAGTACTCTCCCCAATGGAAGTGATTTGCATAGGGCCAACTAAATCAGTATGCACCAACTCTAATGGTGCTTTTGCCCTTCTAGAGTTTCTAGAATTAAAGGGCAGCCTATGTTGCTTACCCAAAATGCAAGCCTCACACTTGCTACTGAACTCTTTAATACATGGCAAATCATCTACCATTCTTTTCTTGGAAAATAAACTTAAACCAGCAAAGCCAAGATGTCCATACCTTAAATGTCATAGCTTGGAGGGGTCTTCAATCACGCTCTTGAAGGCTGATTGTTGTACTACTATACATGCTTTCTTGGGAGATGCAGCTGCTGAAATTGAAGAGAAATACATTTCTATCTTCAATGGAAACATTCGATTCTTTGTCGTTTGGACTGCTGCAATTATTTTCTTACTCCCATCCTTATCATAAATGACACATTGGTCATTCTCCAATAGCACTTTATATCCATTTTGAATGAGTTGTCCAACACTCATCAAATTGTGCTTTATCCCAGGGGCAAAATAAACATTCTAAATTTCTTATTTCTCACCTTGCTTGGTGCAGATCATAATAGATCCTTTGCCCAGAACTGGAACAATTCCATTGTTCCCCATTCTAATTTCTGATTTTATAGATTATCAATGAAAGAAAAAAGACTTTCATTTCCACTCATGTGGTTACTGTAACCGCTGTCTAAAAATCAGACTTCAGGGTTGCCTTCTTCACCAATATTGCACATGATGAGGGCTGTGGGATTATTTTCATTACCCACTTTCACATCAGCAACGTTTGCACTTTGCTTTGACTGATCACCTTGCTTTTTCCAGCAATCACTTGCATAATGCCCAAATTTATGGCGATAATAGCACTCAACATTGCTCTTGTTCGAGTTACTATTCTTCTTGCCTCTAGAATTATTCTGAGAGCTGCTAGCTCCCTCATTTGTGGCTACTCATTTTGAGCTTTCTCCTCTAGCATTTTTTTGTCTAGAGTTGCCACAACCTCTTCCTCTTGAGCCTCTTCTAGAGTTGTTTCTTCCTCTCCCTCTGCCTCTTGCATTGGATTGAGCTCTGAAAGCTTGCTCTTGAGAAGAATTTGATGATCGATTAATTTGATGCTCATGGATTTGGAAAGAACTCATTAATTCATCAACAGTCAGTGTTGAGAGATCCTTTGCCTCTTCAATGACAATAACTAGAGTATCAAATTTTGAGGGAAGACTTCTCAAAATTTTCTCTACTATTCTTTGCTCCTCCATGGTTTCTCCATTGGTTCTCAACTAGTTTATCAAACTAGAGAGTCTTGAGCTAAAATCTGAAATGGACTCATTGTCCTTCATGAGAAAAGTCTCAAATTCCCTTCGAAGCATTTGGAGCTTCACAACACGAACTTTTTCAGTCCCTTTAAAACTTGTGTGAAGGATATCCCAAGCTTCTTTTGAATAATCAGCTGCTGCTATTCTGGGAAAGATTGCCTTTGTCAAGGTAGTTTCAATCAAGCTCAAAGCTTTTGCATCTTTTCTCCTTGACTCCTTCAATTGAGTCTTTTGATTATTTGTGAGTGCAACAAATAGAGCTGGGTCAGTTATATCCACAAATCCATTGACCACAAGCTCCCACAAATCGTTTGCAACCATCACGGTGTCCATTAAAGGATAGTGGCTGCTGCCAGCTCTTTCCTACATCTCCAGCCATGTATCTTGTGCAAGATAAACAAATACCTAGAAAAAACAAATGCCCAAACTCACAAGGATTGAGGGCCAATCAGCTCTGATACCATGTAAAGAATATAGAATCACTCTATATTCTGGAAACTACTCACACACAGAATGCTCTGTATTCAGCAATTAATTAAAATCCCCAAAACAGGGCAGAGCATAAACATGAACAGAATTGGAGATATGCAAGCTTCCTTCTTGCTTCTATTAATCTAAAAATTAACTTCTACAATAAAAGAAACTTACTGCTATCTGGGGCTGCATACAAGATACTTTGAGCTTCTTAAAGCTCTTACAAAATGTCTGGAGCAATCACTGCTCAACAAGACAATAAAAAATTACAACTGCTGTTGTAAAACCAAGTCTCTAATAAAACATAGCACTTACAAAATAAACTAATTTGTTGCTGCTGCAAATAAGTTTCTTACAAGTCTTTCCTTCTATTGTTAAAAGAATAAATACATTATTTTCTTTATAATGAAATTGCTGTCCAAATAAGAGACAAAATTGGAGAGAATAAGAAAGTCAACAAAAGAGGCTCAAGCAATCGAATTTAATTATGAAAATCTAACATATTTTACACACATATAACATATTTGCCTAGTTTACACACATATAACATATTTACACACTTTTTTAATGTTTGCTTCTAATTTCTACCCTTAATAATATATTTTATACATTTGCTCATATAATTGTTAGGTTATTAAAAGATTTGAAGATGATAAAATATTGTTTTAAATGATGTTGACTAAAACCCACCACAAATATTTTAAGAAATATTTGTATAAATAGATAACACTATGTCCAAATCAAATGTGTATATATCAGAATAATAGCTTAAATGTTTCTGGATTCAGAATAGTCTAACTTTAAAAGCTTCAGACATACTATATGAACAGAATAAATACTAATCCTGAGTGGTCCAGGTAATGCAAGAGCATATTTTACAGCAAATTCAATGAGTAACACCTTCTGGTTTGAAGCAAGTTCTGTGGTATAGTGTCCTATTTCTCTGTCATTCATGTCATGCCCGCAGAAGAGATGCATGGAAACCATTGACATGAGAGAACATGGAGTCGTAATATAAAAAAATGGAAAGACAAAAAAATCTGCAGTAGATTAAAGTTCAACAATTGCCAGACCGTATTCTGTAACTTTTTACTAATTGTTGGGAAATTTATATAGTTTCAAACACGTGCAACATCTGAGTATACATACAATTAACGCTTAGCATGCCGATGATATGCTGTACTTCAATTTCTATTGGAACACAAGATGCTTCAAATGTGGAATATTACTTGTAATAATAATATTTACACAAGTAGTGTCTATTGCTGATATTAATAATGTTTATAATCTCTAATCTCTGACTACAAGGTGGAAGCATAAGCATTTCATGCCGCCTGTCTGCTTGAAATAAGCCTTTCTATTCTCAATCTACCCTCTAGGAACTGAATAAAAACACAGAAAAATAAAAGTAGACTAAAATGAGACCCAAAGAAGAAGAATGAGTTGGTGGGTAAGTTACAGTAGCTGCAATGAAGAAAAGGGAGAAGAATAATAGCAGCAGAGCACATTGTGAAGAAACAAAAGTCAAGAATATGAATGTTGGGAGTAAATGATAGAAATGATGAGTTTAGGTGGTGTGATGCAATATGTGACGCAGTTGATGATCGGAAGCTGCAGCCTAACCTGATGATGATGATGGGTTCAGCGTCATTTCCAGCAGGGACTCTCTCAATTGCTCTGCTTGAATTATTTCCTTGTCCCTCATCTGCAACCACATATTTTGTCAGAAAAGTAATTTTTAAGACCAGTGGCGAAATCGATAATTAATTTTTTTGTATGATAGTGTAAGTAACAGAAACACACCTCTGCGTTGAATACATTCAGAACCAGGCCTCTGAAGGAAGTAATATTCGCGTTCAAAATGTCAAGCCCTAATCTATCCATTGCTTGCATCAGTCTAACAAAACCACCATCTCGCTTCTCACTGAATATCCTCAGGTTGAAAACGTGTGTATCCACCTTGCTTACATCAATCTGTACCACCCAACAAAATTATGAGTTTCATCATGCCTGTTCAGGAGCAAGTTGGGCAGAATATATATATATATATATATATATATATATATATATATAACATGGTAGGTATGAAAACAAAAAAGAAAACTGATATATTTTTCTCTGTTTAATCCTAACAGTCTCTACTGTGTCTTACATAGAAACATTATATTTTACAATATAACAAATATAAGCACATGTAGTCTTGACTTAAATGCTAGGTCAGCTTTAAAAAAAATTTAAAAATTTGGTGTAAATTTTCTCATTGAGAATGTGCATCACAGAAAACACCTTTTTTATTTGTTCACTTAGTTATGATGAACAAATTTACATGATTCAGTGCTTCTGTGATAAATAAATGGAATCAAGTATGGTACCTGCATTGTATGAACCATCTCTTCTGTGGGTTCATTCACTGTAGGTTTAGTGACATCTGATTTCGCTGAGCATCTTGCAAGAGTTTCCTCTTCTATAGTCTGTTGCACACCATTTTCGAAATGAGGAGGAGACCCAGGGTTGGCCGTTTGCATGTCCATTTCGTTCAGTTCCTCCTGCAGTTCTTTAACCTGTTGCTGCAATTGCTTGATATAATCAATAGCATCCCCCAATATAGAGGCCCTGTCCATCTGCACACAGACAAACTCTTCCCTTTAAACAACCAACTATATAGTGAGAAAGATATCAGGGACCATTGCACAGTAATAGTAAGCAAAGTTAAGCGAGCTTAAGATAAAAACTGAACATCCATTCAAATTTTCAAAGGATTTTATAGAACTCAAGACAATATAAATACCCATTAGTCCTAAACCAGATTTTTATTTTATATATTCAAAGCTTCATTTGAACAATTTTCCAAAGGATAAACCATATCTCAATTGGGCGCCTAAAACTAAACAGGTAGTGCTATTTTGGATTTTGGGTGTTTAACAACAAACAATTCACCAGCTATTTAAGTTTAAAAATTTAGGCATTAATGGTATTTAACCCATCACATGATATAAACATAATTGCCTATAGACAATGTAGAAGAGAGAAGTTCATGGAATTCGATTAAGATAGCTTGAACAATATAACATAGGTTTTTAAAGCAACATGACTGTAATTTATGAAGTAAGAGAGATCATAGAAAGAAGAATACCTTGGTGATCTTGGGGACTAGGGCGCGCAAGGCATAGAGCCGTTCATTGAGCTTCTTCCTCCTTTTCCGTTCAGCTACAAGGTTTTTAGAGAGATGTCTTCTTCCGGAACGGCCCACCAATTTCTGATCATCAACATCATCCTCCATCTGATCACTGCAGTCTGAGGAATCTGCTCGTATAAATTCGTGCTTCACCTCTTTGTCATGGGTTTCCTTAGAAAGCTGAGAACTGGTCCTCATGATGGGTATATGTAAGCTTGCAACAGCAGCCTGAATGTTGTTATTGTCTTGTTGCTGCAATGAGTGATCGTTAGTGGGTTTATCCGAATGATTGATAGAGTCAGCAGAGCCTTCAAAGAAGTCGTTCTTGAGGGGCTTGTTATTATTACTGTCTTGCAATTGTTGACCGAGAAAGTTGAGATGAATAGACAGTTGCGACTCTGATAAAGCCCTGTCAGCAGCCGAGGAGTCCCAAGGTACAGAAGAATCTGTCGCTGTTACAGGAAGCCAAGGCAACGTACTAGCCGTTTCACTCACGGATCCAAATCCCCCGCCTGCTGAACCTGACACGCCGAACAAATTGTTGGACTCTGCATACATTTGGGAAAGCCACAGATCTGACTGTGTCAATACAACTTGTACCAGAGATGCATCCTCTGCAACCTGCGAGAGTGTAAAACTAAATTAAATTCACATAAGTTAATGTATAACGAGAATATATAGGAGGCTAGTACGTGCCTAGGTTTTGAAGGCTTACAGGTTTGCAAACAAAGAGCTCTACAAGGCCGTTCCGGACAGGGATGAGGACTTTAGTTTGCACTGCTTCCTGACAATGAAATCAAGTAAGGCTGATGAGAATAATCACGGACTGGAATTATTGTCTTTTTGGTTAAGGACACTAGGAACTCACCTGTCCAGAGTTAGGGTCTCCAATGTTCGGAAAGTTCATCCACCTCGGTTGCCCTGATAAGAACACCTGTCCTTGAATCCTGTACGCGAGTTAACATGATAATTAGAATTTGAAACCTCCCACTTCCAAAGAAAGTATTAATACCTACTGTTATAGGTGAAATGATGGGAATTTGTTAGGGAAAACCAAACCGTTTGAAGGATAAGCTGGGTTGGGTTATTTTTGTATTCTACTATGCCGGATTATGTACTATTTAGAGATTCAGACAATGGCATTCGTAGCTATCCCTTATGGGGTATATGTGGCGCTTATTGCAGCTAATTGTATAGTCCATTATATATATGTATCAAGTTGGGTATACGTCAAAACCACATAATTATTGATAAACATGCAGCCTGGGCAGTGATCAAATGTTTTGACCATTGCAAACTAAACATGCATGTAAAACGTTTCCCTATGTTTCAGTCGCTGCCTCACCCGTTAACACACATTTCCTACGTAATATATGTTCCACTAACTAAATTTATATTGATGAAAGAACATTTGATAAACAGTAAATTTCCACCCAGAACAGCTCCTATTAGTCCTCGGATGGAGATACTCATATGAGCAATAACCTTAAATATGACAAGATTCTTCATTCTAAATGGTTAAATATAACTAGGAAAAATGAGTGCATTGAATTCAGTGGATGAATTTGCAAGGAAGAAGAAATTACTAGTTTCAAATAGCCATGAACTTAAATAAATTTAAAGCTCCAGGAATGAAGGTTGCAAGAACAACTGGGGAGAACAATGAAACAACTAGTTTCAAATAGCAGAAAACTTACATAAATTTAGAGCTCCGGGAATGAAGGTTGCAAGGACAACTGGGGAGAACAATTCTCGAAGAATCATGTATGGCAACAGACAGACATAAATAGATTTATTTTAAACTGTGAAAAGATATTTCTCTACCAAGGAATATAAACCTGTCAATTTATAGGTTCATTGAATGAAGTGTGAACTCGACCGTGTTCTTTTTTAGTCCTGACAAATTGTCCAAATCTGCAGCAGCCTCTGGTGTAAATATCACAGAAAGCTTGATTATTCCAAGTACATTCGCCTCACTCCTGTCTCTGTCTGCAGCTGGACGTGAAACTAAGGTTAATGAGTTTGACGGTCAATCTCGAATTCCAACAGTGATTTGGGTAAATAACTTAATCTTATTTTTTTGAAGGATAAACATACTGATTTTCTTAACAACCCATCCGGAAACACATATCATGACGAATAATAGTTGATCTCCTTCATAATTGTACTTTTTAGCAAAAACGTTTTATGTTCCCTCTGGGCTGAGCCATTTGTAACTAACCGAATTAGGGCTCCAAGCGTATCTGATACGATACAAATTTCTAAAACGGAGGTCATATGGCGTTAACTGATTACTTTGATTTAAATAGCGCTTTAAGTCAGATTACGGGTGATTCACCTTCTAGGAAACTCAAAAACTAATGGCTGGCGGTGACGGTATTAAATGCATTTAAGCATTAGGGCTAAAAGTGGAAGCTTTCGATCCATCGGCATTTTCATTAAATTGCGAGGATCTTATCAAAGATGCATAATTGGAGAGTTTTAATTACCCTGCGTCTAATGGAATTGAGGAAGGAAAGTCTGCTAAGAGGTCGCATGCGGTAGTTCTCGGATGTTGAACCGTCAAATCCCGGCATCCGCATCCTTCAAAATAACGAGGCGAAAAGAAAACGTGTGATTCTGACAAAGGATTTTGGAATCCCTGTCCCGATTGATCTGCTCCGCTACAACAGCAACCGATCCATTCCAGGCACCTGCACAAATCGAATAATGCAAATGATCACATACCTGGAATCTTTTAATTTGAAGCAAACAAATTTTATTTTATTACAAAACTGTAAACAGACTTTAATTAAAATTTAATCCATACCGTTGATCGTCGCTGATATTCCAGTAAATGAGGTAATCCCAGCGTTTTGCTCCAACCAGATTACGCAGCCGTTCTTGCGGCCCCAGGTGGAATGCCTTTGACATGTTCACCGACCCGTTCCTGCGCGTCCACGCAATTATGACTTAGAAAACGCGTTTTTGAGCCAGAAATTCAAATTACAGACACGGGAACAATCTTTATACTTGAATGAAGCTTCTTGTCTGTATTCAATATTTGAGATAAAATTTTGCGATCTCTTGTTTGTTTTCATAATAAATAATGGATTATAATTTGATCGAGAATGTTGATAAAATCAAATTTCACACAATTTTTTTAAAAATATAAATAAATGATAACTACAAAAAATCTTATTTGAGGCCAAAGTTCCAATTTACAGACACGGTAACAAAAATAACCCTGAAATGTAGAGATTTTGGTTTGAACTTTGTGTTCTAATTTTATCAGGATGTTAGATCTCACTTTCTATCATTTTATCATTCTTTTAATGGATCAAGTAATATAATTTAACTTAAAATGTTGATAAAATCTGTATACAGTTTTTTTCTAAAAGCTCTAGATTCAATTAAATGTGCTGCGAAAACATGTTCATTAAAAATCATTGTCTCATTTTGCAAAATATACAGTTAATTACAGGGTTGAGGATGTCTAATTGCAATAAGCAATGAAAATTTAAAGAATTAAAGCAGGCGAAACTGCAACAAGCAAGCTATCAAACCAGTTCAACCACAGAGAGAGCTGATAGCTCAATAATAAAATACTTACAATTTATAAATGGAAAGCCTTTTGAGTTCAACTCCTTAAATTTAAGAAAAATCAAATGAAGTTCGGAAAAGAGAAGTCAGCTGGATCCATAAATAAAATAATAATATGGAGGATTGAAGGTTCAGGCATTCAAATCTCTGTATCTCCAGAGCAAAGGGACACTAACGAAAAAAATATTTCTATCGTAAAGCAGGCTACCGGAATGCGTTGCTTACAAAGAGAGCTGATAGTTTAATAGTAGAGTATCCTAATATCCACGAGAAATCTTAGGTTCGCCTTTTAACTAATTATGGAGTATTAAAGGCTCAAAATTTCAAATCTTCGCATCACCAGAGCAAAGGTTGAAGGGTCAGGAATTCGAATCTTCGCATCTCCAGAGGAAAGGGGCATAAATATCTTCACCATTAGATTTGTAACTTATCAGAAAGCCTTGGTTAGAAAGAGAGCTGATAGTTTTATAGTAGAATACCCCAATCTGCACATGAGAAATCTCAGGTTCGCCTCTCGACCGATCTGTGAAAACTACAGCGAACTCCGAAACGAAAAGTCTTGCCCGATCAAGAAAACATAAAGCTAAGAAGGATACGAGGGGCGAAGAATTCAATTCTCCGTATCTACATAACCAAGGGGCGTGAATCATGAATTAAAAATCAAGAATCAAGAATATATTGCCATTATAATTATGCTGCGTTTGTGGAAATCTGGCTGGGACACGAGCCGATTATAGTAATTCAGGTCAAGCTTTTAGAAACTCGCACTTTAACCTTTTTCTAATCAGGGTTTGGGCTTAACAGGGGCTTTCTGTACAAAGCGCTCAGAATTTCACGTTCTCAATTGTGCGGTGCGACAAGCGAGAATCACAAGGGGGAAAGAACAGAATTTGCCGTATCAGGCACCTGTGGGCCCGAAGAACAAGAAATCAGAATATTCTCGAGAGAAGACGGCCATAATTTCCGTCTGGTGCCGCGAATCCCCTCTCAGAAAGGATCTGTCAGGGGAAACAATTGCTGTTAGTACGCGTGCTACGCAATCAGCCATTTGCCGCAGAGGAAGCAGATGCCTTTGTCTATCCGTGCCGCCATTCTCAATTTTTGTCCAAATTCCAACCTTTCATGATCAGTTTCTACTGATCATGAAAGCAATCGTTAACGGCAATCAAGATTATTATGATCACAATCACATCACAAAGACAGAAAAACAATAAATCCATTAAAAGCACAAAGCACCTCACCTTTCAAGCATTTTCAGCTTCTTTTTCTGTCGCTTCTCCTCCTCCTGCTTTTCAGAACTAAATTGAAAACAGCCAGGAATGAGCGAGGCAGAAGAAGAATATAAGGAAGAGTAACAGTTAAGGCATTGTTTTTTTCCTTTCCCTTGCGTGGGAGAAGTAGGTGGCAGGCAGTGAAGGTGTGAAGAGCTTGCACTTCTGTTATTTAACAAAGGTAAACAAAGTAGGAAGAATAATTACCATGATTCATCCTCATCATCATGTTTTCTGTTTTCTCTCTTAACATTTTTCAATTAATGTTCGTTAATACAACAGTTCCGTTACTAACTGATAATAAATGCTGGATGCTGAGAAAATAGCAAATGTACTGAGATGCTAATTACTTATTCGTCCTGTACTGTAAAATTCAAATACATCCAATTAAAAAGAATGGATGACGTGTGTACTTTGCCTCTTCTGTTAATTTGGAGGAGGATTACAAATCACAGATTCATTCATGCCTCTCTTACAATCTCCATGTTTCTTCATCATAATTCCAGTTCTATTAATTCAGAATCCTCATGACCAAATTAATCATAACTATTGATTATGAGCTTTGATTTTCAAACCATTCGATTATCAGTACCCAATTCCCCAGTCAAACGATTGAAATTCCCCACTCATCAAAATTGGTTGAAATGCCGTGCACGCTTCATGATGCATCTTTAGGCACCAAACAATTCATAGTGAACGTTGATTAAACCAATATAATAAAAAATAATTGCTAACAAGATTTATCTTGTAATATATATTTTTATATTACAGTGGTGTACCCGCGACTAGACCCAGCATCTTATACCTTGGGTACCTGGGACAAGCTGAGGTGAGACTAATATTCTGTAATGGAATCGCGAGACTAATCTCCTCTAGGTGAAATCCACAACTCGCAAGTAGTTCCAAATTTTATATAATAACATTATTTTCGAAGGATTCCAATCTTCAAAATAAATGTTTATACTTATGGATTTGAAGTGCAATTCAACCTCACATCATCATGGACGAGAAGGTATCAGCAATTGTTTAAAATACTCATTATGAAGATGTTTATAAATGTTCCATCTTGTATATGGGATAAGAAAACTATAAACATATCGATATTTTATATTTAATTATTATACACAAATCTATTTCTTCTAGAACATTTTATAGAACATGATTAAATATCAATCTAAAGATAAGATAAAAGGTTAAATATCATATCTAAACATCTTTAATATTTATATATTATGTGTAGAAAGATCTAAAAGATACATTATTCATTATAGAATTTTATCTAATCTATAATATTTGTATAATGAGGAAAAACATGTCTATAAGAAATTACAATTGAAAAATAATGAACCATTATATTGTAATGATTCTAATAGAAGTGAAGAGACACATTTTATAAATAAATTCAGGAATATGTTTCATTGTGAGAGGAACTTTTTTTATAACTAATAGGCTCGAGACCATCTATATGCTAATTAAGAAAAAAATATTTTTTGTGGATATGCTTTCATTTTGATGCAATATTAAAATTATTAGTATTTTCAATAAGTATAAGTATAAAATTACTTATTATTACCAATTTCTTGATAGAACTTTATAGCTCATCATTAGTTTGTTAGTAAAATTAATCTTTTATATCTAATTTTTCCTAGTTTATTATATATTTTCATGGCATATGAACTCATTGAATAGGATATTGATCACATATATAATTGAGCTACAATTAATCATAAATAATATGTGTTACTCACTTGCAATCTTTTATATAATGTTATTTTCTTTAACTTGGTATAGGTCATTCGACATATTTGTGTAATGACATTAAGGTTGGAAAGGATCAATATTATAGTTACCACTCTTTGTGTGATTCATTTTATCTCTCTTCAAGAAGAGCCAACATTTAGGAGTGGAGTATCTTACATAATGTGTGGGGCTCTTAGTAGTTGACATATTTATTCTGAAATACTAGACTTGGGTAGTGTTGTTTATCTAAAGCTATAAGTCAAAGATGTATGTTTATGATATATTTCTTAGGTGACATATTTTATACATAATGAGGTATAGTCATTTTGTTAGTGGGTCTTGTTTGGTATTATCTTTTATATATCATGGATGGTATAGTCTAGATTGGGGTTCCTGCTAAATATAAACTAACCTATTATCCAAACAAACTTAAAACAATAATTCAACATGTCAAATAGAAAAATGAAATTACTTGCAATAAAATTTAAATACACCTTCAAGAATTGCAACCATTTTAAGAATTAAAAGTCCCTAACTATTAGAAAACAAAAAATGATATTTATATTCTATTGTTGAATATAGACGAATAATTTGGTTAGTGTTTATTCTACTAGTTAATACCAATCATTATTTTTCCCAATATTTCTATTCTTTAAACTATCAACCTTTTAACACATCTCATCATCCTCCCCACCAATACATTTTCCTTGTTTATTATTCTTTCATTTTTAATGATCTAAGGTGTATTAGACTTCCAAGAATGACTTTCATCCAAATTTCTAGTTTGAAAAGGATATTGGACTATCCATTTACACTAAATGCTACATGCATATATGAACAAAAGAAACATTATGACACATGTATAGCCATAAAAACAATGGTTTTGATTTCTTACTAGGTTAAACTTTTTTATAATAAACTTTTTTTTGAACTCTATATTTTCTCTACTTGATCTTAGTTGAAAATGAATATGAAAGCTTACTTTCTACCGAGTGATTGATGAAATGTATATTGGTACGTATCAATGAATTGATGTTATCCTTTTGATAATAGGAGGTTTGCAATAAGTTTATCTAGACAAAAGACATTGCCAAGTGTCCTCTTTATGTCCTCTAAGATACATACAATTAATAATCACCTTTGCCAATATTCAAACACACCTTGTTGAGTCCATCCCATTTTCTACTAAATAACACACCTTGTTGAAGTGATGTAATACTAAATATGTCACTGGTTTTTTCCAAATGCACGTGAAATATACTTTTCATTTGATGATTGATTTAAAATACCACTTCACCTAAAAAAGATCAAATTTGATATTATTCCTAGTTTTACCTTTAGTTTATCTTTGGATTTTGCAATATTTCTCATATGAACATTGATGCTTGTACATTGTACATGCTAGGTAACTGCAATGTATCATGAACTTGAGGAAGATGAATATTTTATGATATATAAATTTGAGATTTTATATTTTTTAAAGTTGGAGATATTTATCTACATTTCTTCTTTACTTATTGTACATTCTTCCATTTACCAAGTACTCATTGTACCATTTCCATCTCGCCTTCTTAATAACTTGTTATCCTTCCCACAACTCAACCCCATCTCTTCCTTTTGAAGTAACTAATAAACTCATTCTCTCATTAAATTATTACAACTATACTTTCTTTTCAAATCATTTTCCCTTCATAGTAAGATTACACACCTAAAACATTAAAGATTGAGGACATGTCTACTAGTTTTTATCACAATAATGGTACTTTTCTCTCATTACCTTCTTCTCTAAAATTATTTCACATCCTTATGTAATTCAGGTATTAACTTAGAAACATCCTATATTTTTACACTCTACCATTGAAATATATTGTAATTTTCAATTCATCTAGTCCTCTAAGATGTAGCTATACATACTATAGAAAAAAATATCTTTATTATACTCCTTTAATTGAATTGTATGTGAATTCAAATTTCAATGTATCATCACATTGATTTTGCTTCTTTCTAACTAAAAACCTCAATATTTTTTTAACATTTATATTCGAAACCTCTACTTTCCCATCCATTTAAGTGTATGATAGAATAATAGTTTACAACTATCACAATTTTATATAGAAAAAAATAAACACAAATATAGTTTTTCAAGTTGGACTACCTGAAAGTGATACTTATGTTTTGATTACTAAACTGAAATAAAAAAAAAAAAATTAAAAAGTTAATGTAAATTTGTATAATAAATTTTTATTATTTTTAATTATTTTGATATAAATTTTATAAATTTAAAAATAATTATTATAATTTTATAAATTTAAAATAATTATTTTAATTATAATTTTTTTGTGAAAATGTTGTTAATGGAACATCTTTAAAAAGTATATAAAAATTTAAAGGCTTTTATTTTATTTTTTCTATTTAGATAAATTAAAAATTAAAGATTTATTTTAAATATTTTTGAAAGTTAAATTTACTTAAAATATCATAGTTTTGATGGAACAATAAATTTGGTAATATTTTTTATAATTAAAAAGATAAATTATACTATTTTGGAGAGGATTCTCTTTTCTAGTGCATTGAATATTTTCAAAAAAATTAAAATATATTTTAATATTTAAAAAAGAGAGCATATAATTAGCATAATATTTTATTATAGTAACCTATAATTGTAATAAATTCAAAAGGACATAATGAAAATATTTATAAAAAAAAAGATTCTAGACTCTTATGTACTATTAAAGGAAATTTTGGAATTTAAATGAAAGAACTTGTGGTTAGGGGTAAAAGTACAAACTTGTGTCACACTTTAACAAAGGAAGAGGACCACGACATGCAAAACTGTTGAACTTTAATGACATAAAAGTGATATTTGTGTTTAGAATTTGAAAATGATGTAAACTAATG
>MU225246.1:1756774-1776697 GCA_018584345.1 Thuja plicata
TCCTTTATCTATGGCCTTAGCCACTAAACCCTCACTTCTAGGATCACACACGTAGAGTCTGATCAAAAGGACCTCTCCAATCCACTCCAGGCCAAACCAACTGCATACACACTTCACTATAGACCCCCACATGTAGAATCCATCACAAAACCTCTTCATCCTTGAAGAAATCCACCATCCTTCCCTAACTGTGCCTACAAATTTGTTAAGGAATAGTCTTGTGTGTGAAAGAAGAGTTCAAAATTTTATATTGTAATAATGGTTTGTAAAATTTGATTATAAACTTGTGATAATAGATCATTTTTCAAATTCAAGTGAATCATAATATTCATTGTAAACTATTGCTTATAAATTTATTTGGTATTTTATAGGGCTTGTTAGGGGCTCAGATTTATGAGTTGAGGATGTCACCCTTTCTGCCATTGACTTTGGCTTAGAGATCTATGTGGTATCATTTTTCGCACACCTCTTGTTTATAGTTTTAATTGAACACATGCGGTATCATATTATTTCTATTACATTAATTTTGTTTTTGTTAGCCTACCCCACCAAGCTCGAGGTCATTAGGAAAGAGGAAGAAATCATCGGGGACATTGAAACAAAAAAAGGTAATTAAGTCCAATTTAAGTATATTTGTTGAAATGTATTATGAACATTTCAATGTAGTCTATATTGATTAATTCACTTGACTTGTTTATTGTATACATGTAGAATCAATTGGGTTTCACTAAACTGATGAATTCCCTAGACATTGCTGATGTTCAGGAGAGGGAGGAGGTAACACGTTTTCATATTTACTTTTAATTGCATACTTGTTTGTTCAAAATATTTTGGAAATCATGTTCCTCTATTAGTATGTCATTTTCTATGACTTTTCATACAGGAATTGGTCATAGCCACCTCAGATGAGGCGAACCCTTCTCTACTTCCTATGGATCCCTTGCCTAGCACAGGAGATCTAGTTGTGGTATGTATTTTCTTTGTAGTCCATGCATTTTTTATTTTTTAGTATTTCTGATTTATGACATGTATTTTGTCTATTGTAGGACCCTTAACCACTACCTGTCATTCCTTTTCCTGGCCATTTTTATAGGAGTCCCTCTCACCCACTATGGAGCCCATTTCATTTATCAGCCATCCCAAGCATAAGAGATCCAGCTGAGGCTTCAATATGCAAATAACAGCCCAATATTTATGTATCTTGATATTATTCTGAGATAATATACATGGCTTAACATTTGAATCGTTCTTGTGTAGAGACTTAGTGAACCAAGTGTTACTGTGAAGAAGCTAGATTTTGATGATCCACCACAATCGTAGATATATCGAGACATTGTATAGATCTAGTTGTGGTCATTGAATGACCAAATTGTGTGTGTGTGTGTGTGTGTGTGTGTGACTTTTGTACATTGTATATATTGACCTGGACATAGTTGATGTCATTTTTTGTAACTCTATTATGGGTTTGGCATGTACGCCATGTATTGATATGTACGCTATTATTATTGTCGATGCCACATTGTTGTAACTCTATTATTGATTTGGCATGTATGCCATTTTTTGATATGTACACAATTATTATTCATTTTGATATATATAAAACTTGATATTCAATCCAATTTGTTCATTGTGTCTTCATTTGTTCATTGTTAGTATGTAAATATGTTTGTGTATATGTAGTAATGTGTAGGATTTATGCCTTAAGGGTATTCTAGTTTCATGACTTGCATATATTCATGTGTCTACTTTATAACATAATGTACTTATGTGTATTCATGTATATGCTTCATAACCTAAATTCATGTAGACAGGCTTCGTGCATGACTTAAATGAATTCATGTGTATGATTCATAATCTATGTCCTACATGTATGCTTCATGAATTAAGCAAATTTATGTGTATGCCTTATGTGTGTTCACAAGTGTACTTCATGACTTAATTTACGTGTTCACGTATATGCTTCATAACGTAAATTCATATCCTATATGTATGCTACATTGTACTCATGTGTATACATGTACTTCATGATTTATGTGCTACATTGTATTCATGGGTATCCTTCATGTCATTTATGTATGCTTCATGACTTTAGTAAATTCATGTTTATACGTCATGTTGTGTATTCACATATATGATTGGTGACTTAAATGAATTCATGTACTATGTGCTACGAATATTCATGTGCATGTTTCATGACAAGTGAAGTCATACATTATGAGTATTCTATTTGGCTCAAGAATACAAAAATGTGTCATCACTACTTCATGTGTATTAGAATTCATCCCTTATGTACATTCATGACTATAATCAGGCCTTACAAGTATTTGTATGTACTATCCATGCCTTACATGTAGTTGTGAGTACCCTTTATGCTTTGAAGGTTTTCTTGAAATTTGATAAAATAAAAAATGCGGATACATTATGATCCTAAATCATCCTCAGAGAAGAAATATTTTTGTTCATGGTTTACCCGATGCCCATAGACCTTAGGAAGGCTCGCTCACATACCCAATGGTGCTTAATTCACCTTGGGGACACTTTCGTCCGGCATGGATGTGAACGTTCTAGTGACTCCGTGGGAGAAACAAGGTTGTCACTAGCATTTACCCAGCCAACTAGAGCTAATGGCACAAACGATTCAATGTTAGGACGCACAATTTAAAAGATACCCAATGGTGCAACTTTCAACTGAGCACCACTACAAGTTTTGGCATCAAGCGAGATTACCCTACCAAATTTAAACAAAGTCAAATCTCTCAGAATGGAGAGAGGTTATTGTAGGCCTTGGTAACATAGTCCTATAAAATCTAATGGTTTACTAATATGTCTCACGAGGTCCGAGATACGAGCCTCATAAGATCGTTTCCCAATCGTGCTTAGTGCACCTTGGGGACACTTCAATCCGCCATGGTCGCGAATGTTCTAGTGACTCCATGGGAGAAATAGGGTTGTTACTAGAATTTACCCAGCCAATTGGAGCTAATGGAGCAGACAATTCGATGCTAGGACTCACGGTTTGAAAGATACCCAATGGTGCAACTTTCAACTGAGCACCACTGCAAGTTTTGGCATCAAGCGAGATTGCCCTGCCAATTTTAAACAAAGTCAAATCTCCCAGAATAGAGAGAGGTTATTGTAGGCCTTGGTAAAATGGTCCTATATCATCTTATGGTTTACTCATACATCTCAAAAGGTCTGAGATACGATCCTCGGAAGATTTCTGCCCAATCGTGCTTAGTGCACCTTGGGGACACTTCAGTCCGCCATGGTCATGAACGTTCTAGTGACTCTGTGGGAGAAACAATTTTGTCACTAACATTTACCTGGCCAATTGGAGCTAATGGAGTATACTATTTGATGCTAGGACTCATGGTTTGAAAGATACCCAATGGTGCAACTTTCAACTGAGCACCACTACAAGTTTATGCATCAAGCGAGATTGCCCTATCAATTTTAAACAAACACAAATCTCCCAGAATGGAGAGAGGTTATTGTGGGCCTTGGTAACATGGTACTATATCATCTGATGGTTTACTCATACATCTCACGAGGTCCAAGATATGAGCCTCAAAAGATCGCTACCCAATCATGCTTAGTGCACCTTGGGGACACTTCAATCCACCATGGTTGTGAACGTTCTTAGGACCAAATTGATGGTGGAACCCTTAGTGAGTGATCATTTCATGACACTGTTGAAAGTCTCAAAGTATGGTGTTGAGAAACAAGCATGGTTGCTTTTTAAAATGGGTCGAATTAGCCCTCTTAGTTCAGTGAGAGAGGTAGTTTTGAGTTACTTGGTCCAAAACACCTAGGGTTGATCTTGAGATATGTTGTGAATCTTGAAAAAAGGTATTCAAATGTGCAATTAGGTTGCAAATTTGATTGGAAAGATTTTGAGAAAGGATTTAAAAATCTTCACTGTTGTACTAGTAGACTGTGCAAGTTGGGACAGTTTGGAGAAGGGAGATAGAATGCATACAAAAATAAGTTGAGATGTTGGGGAATGGATGATTCAATTAGTTTTGGATCCTTAGGGGAGTTAGGTTCACCCATGGAATCATATTTGATGGTTGAGGTTGAAGATGTCTATTGCATGGGAATGCATGACATGAAGTTGAAACATAAATGAATGGTTTGAGTTTAAAGAAGTGAATGGAGATCCAAGATGTGGATTCTAGTAGGTCTAAGAGAGATGTGAGTTGACCTATGATAGGTTTATGGAGTGGGTATGGTTGAAAAGTGATCATACTAGATGAAGATTGAAGTAGGTGTTATCAAGAAAAGAAGAAATAAGTCATTAAACTACAAAGAAAAGATTAATCACCACTACATTATGCATCATGGAGACTTATTGTAAACACTTCTAACAGGAATAAACAACCACAAAACCTTTAGAATAATTTTGGTCCATAATCAAGTCATCCACTACATGAAACATTATTACAATTTAGAGAAACATGATATCCACTACATGAGAGAGAGAGAGAGAAAAAAAGGGTGTGCATTTTCTGATTCCTACTACTCGAATTATTACCAATTTGTGCCTCCTAAATACTATGAATATTACCATACATGTCTTTTATACGAACTTTGCGGGGTGAAGGAAGACACAAAATTCTTACGACAGAGGGTGAGAAACAATTTGGAATTACTGAAAAATCTGTAAGAAGAGATGAGATTATTGCGAGAAGATGGGGAAAATCAACTTGGTCAAATTATCCAAGCCCTGAGACAGAAAATTACATCATTGCATGTAGAGAGCGAGAACCAATTGGGAACAATTCAAAGAATGCAAAAAGATATTGAAATCTTATGTGCAAAGGAAGTGAAACAAAGTGAGAGTGGAGAAGAGGAGATTGGGTTACTTCAGAAAATCTCAGGCAAAGCATTGGCTAATCTAGATGTCACGCTCTGTGCTTTTGATGGTTCAACATTTCAAGCTCTCTCTCTCCCTCTCTCTCTCTCTCTCTCTCTCTCTCTCTCTCTCTCTCTCTAGTTATGGAGAATAAAATGAATAGTTTTTACTTCTTCAAAACCCGATTGGGTTTTGAAGTACTTTTTTCTTTTCAGAACCCAATTGGGTTTTGAAGTACTTTTTTCTTTACAGAACCCGATCGGGTTTTGAAGTAATTTTGTCTTTTCAGAACCCGATCGGGTTATTTGAAATTAAGAAACCCAATTGGGTTATGGATCAGGAAGAGGCTTGAAAAATGAACCAAAGGCTTGGAGGCTCATTTTCCCTCCATTTTTGTTCTTTTAGACATTTTTTTATCTTGTAAGATGATTTCTCAACTTTATCTTCATCAGTTTTACAATTTGTCAACTGGGTAGCTTTATAATTTTCACCATAATCTCATACTTCTTCTTATCTTTCTAACCATATAAATTTTTCTATTTTTGGACGACATTAGCACAGTAAACTTTAATTTTATTTACCAGTGTCTTGATTGTACTCACAGACATATTTCTACCATTTTTTTAATAACTTTTGAAATACTTAATCAAATTAAAAATAAATTACATATTATTTTTATACACTTGATTCTATACACTTTTTAAAAAAAAAATTATTTTCAATTTTTTTGATGCAAGTTATGCCCAGCGCACGAACAAGTACCAAATTTTCAGGATGCGACCACTTTGAAAAATCATAGAAAAAAAAATACTCATCAAAAAATTACAAAAAAATACACAAATTATAGATCTCACTCTTACCTATCATCCTACCAAAGGGATTTACAAAATAATGAATATAACTATACCTTTTGTACCGCGCATGGAAATAGCTATGTTACATTTTTCCAAAACAATCAGGAACATGTTTTTGTGTGCACAAGGTTTGACCCTCTTATTATTATCGGATTTAAAAAAAAATTAGTGTTGTAGAAACTAGATTCAGATTAACACAATTTTTATTTTTTACACATCTTATTTTGAGTGCATGACCCTCAAACTCCTGTTCCAAGTTCAGTTTTACCCGATTTCAGGAAAAAATGTGTCCACTTATACCCCCCTTTTTGGTCCACAACTTGGTGCACATACCCATATGTTTCTTCTTTTATTTGGGCTAGGCAATCAACTTGGAATGTAGGTTGTAAAAAATCTTATCTTTCTTAAATTCAGGTATATAATACTTATATGTTTTAAATTAATGGGGCAAGGGATGGCTATAAAGGAGGAGGTTGTAAACCTAAACCTTCATTGTTAGGTGTGATATAGGTACTATATGAGTCTCAACACTTTTTTGCACACATTTTAAACATTTTCCATGTTGGGAAAGAATTGTGAAATCAACTTCACACTATATTTTTAAATATTAAGTAGGAGTTTGAGAGTGTTGAAATGTTAGGATGAGAGGCTTGAGCAAGTGACACACTAGGCCCTTTCAAGGCTTCGGGTTTAAATCTAGGTGTAAATTATAATGACCCAAAATCATCTCCTAGGAAATCCTGTTAGGGAGTAAGACATGGTGTATCAACATGTAATAAAGAAGGAATAGAAAAATTTTCCATTTGTATGAAAGTTTGTAATATATGATCAGCTTTTATATAAGTGTACATTACATTTTTTTAGATGAACTTTAATTTTTGATGAGGATTTGAAGGGATAACTTGCATAGAATAGATCTAGGGTATATGTAAACAAATATAACAAGTAATATTATTGAGTGTGACACGAATAGTTGTAGGTGAAATATCAAGGCCTATCTCAATAGATGAGGTAATTGTACCTAAGCATTCTCTAGAAACATTTTCAAAGCCACTTATAGAGGGAGAATTAATTTGGATAAGCTTGGGGTTTATGTTGATTTTATGCAACAAGTCTATGATACATGCATTAAGATTGAATCTATTATCTACTAAATGTTGTCTTATCACATTACCATTGATAAGGACCATAATCATGACAGGATCATATTGATTTTGAACTTACAGAGGAGGGAATAAAAATAGGAGAAGACAATATCGGATTTAGTTGCATTCATACACTCCAACAAGGCAGTCATATTATTGGACCCCAATGGAGGAGGAACAACAATGTTTTATAAAGCCTCTTGAAGCATACTATGGTATGTAGGTGAATTTTAAACTAAATCCCAAAGGAATACCTTGGTAGGAGTAGAAAAAATTTGTTCAAAAATATTATATCCTTTTCCAAGACCTTGAAGAAGATGAGCTACTGGAGGAATCACTAGTTGAGAAGCATGAAGGGAAATAGGGACAATTGGATTAGCATTCTATCTATTTTTTCGTGTGTTGTATATGTGAGCACTTTAATTGTAACTTTATATGATTTATTCTGTAAAAGCCATAGGAATTTTTTTCCTCCAAAAACTATCAAAGGTTTAATAGGAGTTTGAGGTATATCAAGATTTCTTCCACCTTTAACAATAATCATGGATTTTTTTGAAGGTTGATGAGTTTCTTGAAGAAGGTGGGAAACCACTTTAGGTTTCTCATTATCCAAAACATGAATGACATTGACTTGATTAATTTTTTTCAAAGTTTCATTTATAGAAGGGACGGTATCAAGGATATTATCCTCTTTTTCCAAAGTATCTTTAGGAGAGGGGAAAACATAACTCGTTAATGCTTCATGTCTAGAGAGAAGGTCGTTAAAATGAAAACAAGGTAAAGTGTCAATAAGGGAATTGTTAACCATGTAAATCTCTTGCATCATAATATTACCTTATTGCACCAAGGTACTCTTATCAGGGAGGTACATAAAAAGATAATAATTGACATCAATCCCCAATGCTTCATTCTAAAAAAGGAGATCACTAAGAGAAGTTTTAAAATTATTTTCTTGCCCCAATATGTCCTTATTACAGAAAGAAAACTTGGAAGTGAAATCATTGAAAGGTCCACAAAGGGTATTGTCATATATCCTAAACCCTTGTAGCATATGAGAATCATCTTACACAAAATTATCCTTATAAGGAGGGTTCCTTAAGGTTTCATCTTTGGGAGAGGAATCTATTGGCAACTTTAAATTCAAAAGGAATTTGAAGTGGGTTTTTTAATAGTTTCCCACTTCAAGTTTTTTATTTAAGGTACACACAGGAAATTTCAGAAGAGTTCATAAAGTCCCCGACTGAAGATTTTTGAAGCAAATTTCATCATTCATTTCTTTGTCGTCAGTGAGTCGGGTGATGTTCCTAACTCCCCAACTTGTTCAAATTTTGGGCTTTCCCCCGACTTCCTGACTAAGTCATGATGTTGGTTGGTTTCCTGATTTAGAAAACTTCATAACCAAATGTCAGTAGGTATGTAAGTGTGGGTTTTCCTCTGAAAACTCAACATCAAAGATCAACAAAGATAAAATTCCTATTTTATTCTAAAAACACCCAAAATCCCCAACTAGGTGGTGAATCGTTAGAAATAAAATTGCACAGAATGACAAGAAAAAGTTCATAATTTTTGTACACTCGATGAGTATTATTAAAGAATGTTTGGAAAGTTATTGAAATTTGTGTAGGGTCATAAATTAAGTCTCTCCTCCCAACTCTGGAACCAAATAAAGGTGGTTCAATGGTTTTAATTTTTCCTCGACTACACAACAAATTGCATAGTTGGGTGGTGTTAGATCTTTTTCTTGCAAAATCTTAATGTAGCATCAATGCTTGAATCTATGACTCCCAACTCCTAATTCTAGCAAGTAAAAGACTAACTAATGAGGATAATAGATCCTCCTTCACTTTGAGCTCCACAGACTCAGGCGGGTGTACCTCTTGAGACTTACTGCTTCACAGTAAATCTTATAGTGGATTAAGTGTCTTGAACACTAATATCCAATATTCATACATGAAAAACTATAAAATAAAGATTTGGTTTAGTTTTAAAGATTTACAGGCAACCCTAACCCAGACCAATTGCAAATCCAAGGGTACAGAGTCGATAAGAATGCATCTCAACCATACCAGATTTATAGAAGTAGCTGAAACCCAAACAAGATACCTTACAAATTTCTCTCTGCAACTCAAATATTAAATCATCATATTCATATATAAGTTTTAAACTCCCTGAAATATGCTCGTAGGAATTACGCTCCCCTTAGAAGTAACCTAAAAACATATATGAATTTAAAATGCCTTACAAACTAAATTCATAAGAATCCAAACATATATCTCAAGACAATTAAAAATCAAGTAGGGATCCCAAAGATATTTCTATTCATCAAGATGACTTCAATACATTTTGTATCTTCTCAGACTGCTGAAACTCAAGAAACAAAGTCTGGACCAGAACTGGCGATCCTGGCTTGATTGCTCAAAAAATTGACCAACCCCCACTACAATGGAGACTTGGGGAAAAACAAATTCAACCCTAACTGACACCTTTCTACTTCCCAAATGCCTCTGCAAATATCTTCTCCTTTCCAAAATCTTATTTGATCTTCTTCTTTAACAAACTCTACCCACTTGCCTCTGAAAAAATCTCTCGTGAATGCTCCTTTTTCATTTTGAAATAGAAATATTTAAAATATATTTCTACATCACTTTGCACAAACTTAATATAATTGTCTGTACAATTTTGATTTTACTTGCACTTTAATACTTCTATTTATTCCTGCACAAACTTTAATCTTTAAATCCTTCTTATTATGTATTTTTGTACATTTATCTCTGCATAAGTTTCTTTTCTCCACATTTCTTCCCAAACCTCACTAGAATTTTCCATGTGTCACTTGCTGGTTCGTTCTAAACTCCAACTGGGCCTGCTTCGGCTTGTCAGGAGATTCTGAGATCAAATCCATTTCCTAATCTTTGAATGCTTCCTCCTTGAATGTCATGATCATGAGATTCAGAGACTGAGCTCTCTCCTGATCTCTGAATGCTTGTCCTAACCATAGTTATACTGGGAGATTGGGAGACTAATTGTCTCCACATCTCTAAATGCTTCTACTGACCGTGGTTTACTTGCAAGAGTTGGCGACTACACAATCTATGAATCTGGGAATGTTTTCACTAACCATAGTTAGATTGGGAGATTGGGGGACTAGACCATCTCTTGATCTCAGAATGACTGGGACTTAACTGCTCTGATTTGGAGATTCAGAGATAACCACCATCTATGGATCTCTGAATGTTAGCACTAACCATGGTTATGTTCTGAGATTGGGCGACTAAGCTATCTCTTGATCTCCAGATGCTAGCCCCTTAATTTCTAGGCTCACGAGATTAAGTGACTAACCTTATCTCCTGATCTCTAAATGTTTGAGGCATGAGTTTCATGATAATGAGACTTGGCGACAAGACTATCTCCTGATCTCCAGATGCTAGCACCTTAACCGCTAGAATCATGAGACTTGGCAATCAGGCTCCCTAACCACCATCTCTTGATCTTGAAATATTTTGGCTAACCGTGTTTATATTGTGAGATTCAACGACTAGCTATATCTTGATCCCAAAATGTTAGCACCTTGACCACTAGCATCGTGAGATTCAATGATTGACCATCTTTTGACAGCCTTTCAGAATGCATCTCTAGATCTTGGAACACTTCTTCCTCTTCCATGTCACCGTTGTCACACCTGGGTGGGCCCCACAAAAGTGTTTTTATTGTTGAATTCATAGTTATCTAGGCATGTCCACTAAGGCACCACCTGTGCTCGGCTGCCAAAAGCCTCTGATCCTTTGTTCATATTACTATGCAAGTTTTTTTGTATTTAAAACCTTATATTACCCCCTACCCCATGAATCTAGAATAATTTTTTGTGAAATTTTTAAAATCTTTGCCTAAGCACGCTCAAAATTTGGCCCAACGCAATTACATACACCCCCAACTGGGCACATACACCAAGAGATCTTATTCTTTCAATTCACATTAACTTGCATGTGTTGTACTATAAAAACATTGAAAACTCCATCATCCCATGCATGTGGGATAAAATTCTTTATATTTCTGCATACCAAAACAGCTCATGCACCCTATCCATGCTCCCATCACGTGAAGGCAGGGAGGAAAATGTGGCACTAAGCCTACCAACATGCCCTACACATGCAAACTTTTATTTCCTTGATAATTTTTGAAGGTCTTCATACATATCATGTGTATCCCTCCGTTTCATCCACGTACAACATCCTTTTCACCATGTTGCACACACCTTCCAATCTACATTAGCTTGAAAGTTTTTAAAGTCTTGCAACATTTTCTTGAAAACATGTACAGCCTTCTCAGACCATGCGCTGCCTATTTCTCATCCTACGCAGCTCCCCTTGCCCATGTTCTTACTTTATCGATCTCCATTTGTTCAAATATGTCATCAACATCCTTACCAGCCTTGACATGGATCGAAAGAAGCAATTTGTAGATCTCTGTAGCTACAAAGTAAATATCCCTACGAGGTTTCAAAATAGAATCTGCAATTTCTAAATTCCCCTTGCTCCTCCAAATAGTTCATAATTCCTACAAAAATTTTCGAACATGGTTTCCAATTACTAGATCTCACTCGCAATAAAGCTTTCATCATGGTTGTAAATTCCTTATCCATCTGCTTGTTATTTAAATATCCATGTGCAATAATTTTCCATGTTTTACGAATTGGCTCACCTATTTCCTCTATGATACGACTGTGAAAACTTTTAGCCTTTTCCAGCATGCCTCCCCTCACATTGAAAACTGGTGTTAATGCCACATGCTCTTGTGTCCTGGTCTAGTAGGAAGTTTTGTTCTCTGCATCCACCATTTTAAATCTCTTATCTTAAAAATGAATCAGTCTTTTCTTTTGCATAACTATATGAAGAAAACCTGAATGTTTCCTATCAATAGTGTGAATAGAAGTAGACCACTAAGAAGTATTATGATGCTAAATACCACCTCCAACCAATGGCATGTTGGTTAAATTTTTAGAATTTGATTTGATTCCTATCATCATTTTGAAATTGATCTTCACCTCCAATTTGACCAAACAGTGATCTATTGTGCAACTTGGACCAAATAACACTTACTCGGCGGCCACAACAATCAATCTTTTATGCCTCTATAAACTGATCCCATAAATGAAAAGTGGCCTCTAGAAGTGGCTTCAAAAAGTGATCAAATGACCTCTTGGAACATTCAGATCTTGAGGACTAGGAGATTTATCTATTTATTTTTACCCCATAAAGAAAACTCTCAAATGATGCCTTCTAAGGATGAATCTTTTAATATCCAAAGTTGACCACTTTCACAAACCACAAAGGTACTTGTAAACATGATGGAAACTGATCCTGGATTCAACTTTGAAATGAAACCAAACCATGCCTTAAGAAACTAACAATGTGCATATCTATGCACTCAAGAATAATGAGAATATACATTGAAATATTTTGTCTAATTCACAATTAGGTGCAAAATAGCCCTGATCAAAGATGACCATTTTGAAGCTCTCTAAAAATGGAGATGCGAAGACACAGAAAACTACCTTCGGATTTACCATGCTAAAAATATCAAACCATGCCTTGAGGCCTTGTCTTTGCATGTGGAAAAAAATTTACATATAGAGAGTATAGATCAACAACTGGAATCTCAGAACAACCATCTGATATTAAGTTAATATTCTCTTAAAGTGGTTGTTCTTCAAAATCAATTCTGTCAACACTAGCACATCTGCATAAATTGTTTCTGGATTTGACTTCACAAACCTATCAAATGAACCTCTTAAAATATGAACATCTTGATGAACTATAACTAATTGAATGTTTGAAGATGATAAGTTGATGATCACCGAGCTGCAGAAAGTAAATGCAAGACATTAAATCAGTTAATGTACTATATTGTCATTGATGTCAACTTGATATAATCTGATTGGTCATATACATATTGTCATAGAATTCAAGAAATCAAAGAGATAAATTTTATGTTATCGGTAAACATATAAAGCCAGTGTACACCGAGTGACAGTAAACACCGATGGACAGTGCACACCAACAGACAAAGAACCCCAAGCATTCATAGTGTGTATCAAGCACCACAACACCAAGCATAACTAAAGTGGTCATCTAGCATAACTAAATTTGATGCCTGAGGACGACTGAATTCAATGACCGAGAAAACTAAGAGTTGATCACCGATCAGAACTGCAGATAGGAAATGAAAAAACACTTAGCTTGCAGGAGCTATATTTAGAGTTAACTGATTCATTGTTTTATTTTCATCAACCAGTCGACCTAAAGATTTAAAGCTAGTTTTATTCACAGTTTCCAAAGAGAAATCTATGAAATAAAACTAAAGCAAAGTTTAAAAGATTAAAGCAGTGCATGGCGAGATTTGCTGATTAAGAAGCAATCTACGTCAAGAATAAGAAAGACAAAGAATGTAAATGGTGAAATCATGTCTATATAAAGAGACAAGTAATTCATTATGAAAAGAGGAATGTTGAATTTAATTATGGTGAAGATAGAAGTCTTCATTAAGATCTGATCATACAGGATGAAGAACAGAGCCAAGAATTCTACAAACACTGAGAAACAGAAAGGACAATAGAATTCACCGAGAAGAAAGTTGAAAAAATAGGAGAAAAGGAATTGAAGAGAACATTAATCAGAGAGGTATTATGAACTTAAAATATATCTGAAAATCTACAAGTTAAATTTGTATTATTGAACAGATCATTTATTGTTTCAGTTTAACCATTGATTCAGAAAATCTCTTAACTGAGTGGGATTTAACCATCCTTATTATATTGAGATACTCAAGAGTATCAAAAGGTTTTTCATGTTGAAAACATAGTGAATGCTAGGTCAAATGATAAACTATTATTTTTAAATCCTCTAACAAGGTCACACTTAACAGTGTGTTTGTAACCTTTAACAGAGTTTCTCTTCTCTGAGTGCACTTCAGAAGAGTGAAAATTTTGGGTTACCAGTCCCAAGTGATTTTTCTCTTAACATGGTTTCCACGTTAAAAATCCATGTGTCAAATGTGTATATGGTTCATTGCTTTGATGTTTTTCTTTACACATTACTGAAATAGGGTTGGTCGGTAAACACTAAGTTTATTTACTGTTACTCAGGAAAGACTAGAAAAGGGATAAACAATATATTCACTGAGCAGTATATATATGTTAGATTTACATAAGGCATACATCTTATAGGATTGAAAGATAACTGAAGGTATTATATATGTGATATAAGTTTTGGTTGGATTATTAGATTAATTTTTTAGGCCACTGATTCACCCCCCCCCCTCTCAGTTATTATAACAATTGGTATCAGAGCTTGTGTGCTTGGAAGAGAGTTTTAAGACTAAATATAAAGATCACAAGATGAGTAGAAGAGATGTGCCTAAGTTGAAAAAACACAACTTTGCATCATGGAAAACCAGGATAAGACTCCACCTATCAAGTATTGGAAATGATGTTACACAATATTTGGACACCGAATATGTTGCATTGACAGGACCTCTAACTGTTGATCAGTTAAGAGAAAAACATGAACACAACTCTATGATGATAGAACTTGCTTCTTAACTATCCAATGTTGAATTTGAAGATGTCAAATCATACACCACTGCAAAGAAAATGTGGGACAAAATCAAACTAGTACATGGAGGAGATACAAATATGCTGAGAGATAAGGCTGAAAGCCTAAGAGGAAAGTTTGATGACCTAAGAATGAAAGAAGGAGAAAACATCACTCAGTACAGTAGTAGAATCAAATAAGTTGTCAATGTTATATGACGAGTAGGAGGTGTACTTGAAGAAGAAACAGTGGTAAGAAATTTTTTGAGAACCTTACTGTATGTTTATGCAATATTGAGTATCTGGAATTCTAGAAATGAGACCAGTAGCAAATAACAATGTTACTCTTGATAGTTTTATTGGTAGACTTATTTAATTTGAGAAGAATAAATTTGACAATAGTTTCTTACCAACTATTGACTCTGCATTCAAATCTTCTATGAAAATAAGTAAATCAAGTCATAAACACACTATGAGAAATGATAGTGAAAATGATAGTTATCAATAAGAACTTGATGAAATTGAAGCACTAATGGCTAGAAGATTGCAATGAGGAAAAGGTAGATACAATGTAAATTACCATTGGTCTATTTTAATTACAAATAAATTGGACACTTTGTTGCTAGATGCCCTAAAAAGAGAAAATATGAAAGAAACAATGACAGATCTTATGAAAAGAAGTTTGACAGAAATGACCACCAAGACTACAGAAGCAACCAACACTCTGATAGAAGAGATAACCGAGACTACAAGGACAAAGCCAAGAAGGCTTGTTACCTGGTTGAGAAAAAATATCAAAATACTTGACACCGAATCTAATGAAGATATTGAGGTAGTATTTTTTTCTATGAAGGACGATTCAAACGAAGAAGAAAGGTATGTTGAAACTGCACTCATATCTAAAGTTAGCAAAAATGATGTCTAGATTATTGATAGTGGTTGTACTCACCACATGACTAGAGATAAGGAAAAGTTTGAAACTTTTGAATATTATAATAGTGGATCAGTTAGGATGGGTAATGACTCATCTTGTCTAGTTGAAGGTAAAGGAACCATCATGTTGAATAATCTGATTAGATGTGAAAATTTATATTGGGTGAAAGGACTTAACTATAATCTATTGAGTGTTTCACAGTTGAATAACATAGGACACTGAGTTGCATTTGAGAACAAAAAGGAAAAGATCTATAATGAAATAGGAAGGTTGATCATGTTGAAAACAATTATTCAATTGTGTATTATCATTGATGTTACACAAATGTATTGATGCTACTCAAATTTCTAAACTTAACCGAGCTTAGTTGGTTAATAAAGGAAGTTTTGTATTAACCGAGTTCACTCAGGCAATATAGTAAGTTTAGTTTCAGCCGAGTAATGGTCAGGCATCAAAGGATTATAGTGTTAACTAATTTATGCATTTAGTGTTATCCAACTTACAACAATTTACACTTTATGTTTAATTGGTTAATAGCAGCCGACAGATTTGAGTTTTATTTTTTATTTAGAAGGGTATTCAAGCCGACTTGACAAGGCCTATCATATATATACAAGGTCAAGTTTTGGATTTAATATGATGTTGATTTTTTGATATGAACAGTGAAGGCAAAGTAAGAAGGAATTCTGATTAAGGACAGAATATCCAGACCAAGCTGCAAAAGAATATTTGATCAGTGAGGATCAAGATAAAGCCAGAACAAAGATCTGAATCTACAAAGTTACTTCTTCAATCAGGTCAACTAATTGTTACTCTCTAAGAATTGTAGCTGTGATCCAAATCTCTTAACAGAGTAGACTAACAGCCTTTCAAAAATCTTCTCACAAGGTTGATGACATGTAACTGATTGAATGTTTGATAATGTCAAGTTGAAGATAATACAAGACATTAAATCAGTTAATGGTTTGTATTGTCATTGATGTCAACTTGATATCATCTATGGGGTCATGAACATAATGCCAAAGACTTTAGAGAATCAAAGGAATAAAGGTTATGCTTTCAGCAATGCATAAGAGTAAAATATTCACTAAGTGGCAGACAACACCAATGGAGTGCACACCATCGATAAAGGCAAAGAAGAAAAGTCATAGTGATACCCGACGAATAGAAGAGAGTGTTTCCTGACGAATCAAAACCACAGGATGACTGACAAGATAAAAAAAGTGTTGTCTTGTTAAAAAATGGAACAAGAAATATGTAAATAAGTAAAATCAGGAAAGAATCTAAGCGAGTTAATGCATGAAGAGATATTACCATAAGATAGGAGAGAGCAAGCTTCAACATCCAACACCATGAGACAAGATCTTTGAAAGGGGAAAGCAAAGAAAACCCCTTGTGACATTATGAATGAGGCATGAAAAGCCTAAGAAGAGGAGAGAGAGAGAGAGAGAGAGAGAGAGAATTGCTCATACAATAATTTGAGAAGAGGAAGAAACCTCATTGAGCTTAAGAGAGAAGAAGAGGCATCTCTTTAATAGAGATGTGAGAAAGGAGTTGCATGGTAACTCCCATACCTATGTATGCCACATTTCATAAGTGTGTGAGGGCCAAGTGTGAGATTCCTCTTAAGGAGGAATAAACTAATTTACAAATTACAATAAATATTTATCCTCACATATTCCACTAGAGGACAAAATAGAATGTAGTGGAAAGAAGACAAAAGAGAAATTATATTAGGATACCTTGGCTTATATCCTAATATATTACAACAAAGGTTAATAGTCTAGCCTTGGTTTATAAATACACCAAGGAAAGATTACAAATTCTAACATGTCCAATGAGTAAAAATCCTATGTTTCCCAACAGACAGAGATCCCGAAGCTAACTGGAGTCACACCGACAGAACTGTCAGTTGTCACCGATGACTAAGTGCAGAGTTGACCGACAGAACAGAGAGTTTAGAAAATGAAAAAATATCTAGCTGGAATAGCTTAAAGATAGACTTAACTAGTTGTTTTCAATATTTTATTTGACCAAAGTTAAGTGATTGATTTAAAGATGATTTATACAGTTGGCAAGAAGATAATTGTGAGACAAATCAGGAGTTATGCTTTAAATCAGATTGGCTAGATTGTTTATCATGCCAAGAATCAAGAATCAAGAATCAAGAATCAATGAATATCATGTCTATATAAGAGACAAGCTTAATTCATTTCTGTATGCATGAATGGGAAGGGTAGTGAATAGATAGAAGATGCTAAAGAGAAACTAATGAAGAATATCTTCATACAGTCCTGATCAATCAAGCTAAAGGAGAGCTAAGTAATTTGGCAGACACTGACAAACAATGAGCACAACATCACAGAGTAGAAAGTGTGGAGCACAAAGATTGAATTGATACATTGATCAGAGAGGTAATGTACTTAAATAGATCTAAAAATCTTCAATTCAAAGTTGTACCATGAACAGGTCATAGTGTTTCAATTTAACCATTGAAGCATCAAGTCTCTTAATAGAGCAGGACTTAACAGTCTTCTATATATTGAGGTACATCCCAAGGAGTGCCAAAAAATTTGATTCATGAAAGTAGCATTGGACTTGCCAAATACCTATTGATAGACTAAGAAGGAGGTTGATTCAAGGATGGTAGCAATAGATGCCCGATACTAAGTGACAACCTCTATGTATAAAATCCTCTAACAAAGTCACACTTAACAGTGTGTTTTTAACCTTTAATAGGGTTGGATCCTAACAGGGCTCACTTAGAAAGAGTGAAAATTTGGGGTACCGATCCCAGTGTTTTTTCCCCTAACAGGGTTTCCACATTAAAATCCATGTGTTATGTGTGGATGGATTATTACTTTACTATTTTACATTTCACATATGCATTTATGGATTGATTGGTATACTCTTCTTATTTACTGAGTTTCGGTAAGTAGTTTTACTGCTTATTGGTAATCAAGGAGAATAAGGACAGACAAGGAAAACCGACAGACAGTTAATCATTATAAAGTATTTCATGGTATGCATCTTGTAGGGACATAATAATTTGAGGTTTATAGATTGGTGGTTAAGTTTTAAGGATAAAATTTTGAGTCCATTGATTCACCCCCCCCCCCTTAGTTATTACTAACAATTGATATTAGAGCTTGTGTGCTTAGAAAGAAAGGTTTCAAGACGTAAGTCAAGATCACAAGATGAACAGACAAGATGTGCCTAAGTTGAACAAAGACAACTTTGCTTCATGAAAAAGTAGGATAAGACTCCACCTATCAGGTATTGGTAATGTTGTTACTCAATTCCTAGATACTGAATATGTATTGCCCACAGGATCATTAATAGTAGATCAATTGAGGGAAAAGCATGAACACAACTGCATGGTTATAGAACTTTCTTCCTCACTTTTTGATGTGTAATTTGAAGATGTCAAGGATTGCAAAATAGAAAAGAAGATGTGGGACAAACTGAAGCTTGTACATGGAGGTGATACAAATGTTTTGAGAGCCAAGGAAGAAATCCTTAGAGGAAAGTTTTATGATCTCAGAATGAAAGAAGGAGAAAACATCACACAATACAGCACAAGAATCAAAGAAGTAGTCAACGCTATATGAGGAGTTGGAGGTACACTTGAAGAGGAGACAGTGGTAAGTAAAATCTTAAGAACCTTACTACCTGTATATGTTATTAGAGTTTCTGCCATTCAAGAAATGAGAGCAGTAGCAAACAATACAGTTACTCTTGATAGTTTAATTGGTAGATGATGAAGGGTGCTCCCCTTAATGCCACAAACACATAACAGAAATAGAGAAGCAACAATAATTTGCAAGAATAGAAAATGGGCTTCTTATTATCTCCACAAATGTGAAATTACAAACTTTCAGAATTACAATATGCAATTCCACATGGGCATTCCCCTTACAATATTCTATAGGACAAAGCCTTGAATTATTACCCAAATCTACCCAGAACTGCCCTAGACAACACTACGGGCCTTCTTTATATAGACAATTTCCACCGCCCAAAAAGGTTCTAGAAATCTAGCTATTAAGGCCGACTACCCTTAGCATTTAATTTTTTTTTCACTTTTATTACAAAAGGGTTGGCTTTAAATATTTACAAAACATGAGATTAGGTAGCCCAACTTCCGGAAGCCATAACTTTTGAACCGTAGCTCCGTTTGGCTATTATAACCACTTTCTGGAAAGGGGAGATCACGATCTATAGTGCTTGACTAGCAAAATGCTATTCACCTAGGGGTTTTACCTCAATTCAGAGCCTCTAAGGTCCTAAAAATTGAGCTCAAAGATTTTGTACCCTAAAATCTCAATAGTAAATCCTTAATAACTTCGCCAATACAGATGATCTGGCAATGAAATTCAACTGGCATTCTTATATATGACTAAGATGAACCTTCACCTGAAAAATTAGAACATTCTGAGTTCAAACGACCAACTTACTAAAAATAGTAAGTTTCCAAAAATAGCAGCTTTGTACAAAATAGACCTTATTGAATAGAAAAACACATATTTTTGGGTGATGCAAGATTG
>MU225246.1:1789600-1805675 GCA_018584345.1 Thuja plicata
CGAGGCATTATTCATTGACCATGACCTTGTGGTCATCCTGTACCCAGGCAATCCGATATGGATGTGGGTGTTTCTGTCTCTTGAGCTTCAACTTTGTCACCATCTCTTCTGACACCAAATTGTCAGTCCTTCCACTATCAATAATCACATCACAACACTTACCCTCACACTTGCACCTAGTGCAAAATAGGCTCCTCCTTTGTTCAGGTTCATTCTCACCACTCAGTAGGACTCTTCTGTTAATCAACATTTCTCCTCTTTCAGTATCTTCAGAACATGACGATCTGGCATCTTCATCTACATGTGCAACTCTAGCCTGGCCTTCATTTCTCATGTATGTTCTTCCTTGGCACTGAGGACATTCATATGCCCTATGACCTTCTTCTCCACAGTGAAAACATGTTCCACGGAAGCCTCCTTTTCCTGATCCTTGTCCGCGTCCTCTTCCTCTCTGATCTCTATTATTTTGATTGAAATTATTTCCCCTCTGACCCTGACTACTACTGGCCTCATCCTTCTTTTTCTGATCTTCATTTCGGCCTCCATAAGATCGTCCACCAGATCTTCCACAGCAACCTCTTCCACTTTGCCTGCTTTCAAACTTCTTGTTCAACTTTTTCTCTACCTTTAGGGCAAACTGGTAGGCCTCTTCAATACTATTTATTCAAATCAGGTTCAACTCCTCTTGAATGCTCGGCCTCAACCCATTAAGGCAATGGGAAACTTTCTCCTTGTCAGCTTCCACATGCCCTATTCGGATGAGGATTCGATAGAACTCCTCCGTATACTCTTGGACAGATTTTCCTGCTTGCTTCAAACTTTGCATTTTCTTCAGTAGGTCAAGCTCATAATCAAAAGGAATGAACTGTCACTTCAACTTATCCACCATCCGATCCCATCTTGTGATTTTATCCTTTCCTCTTCGATTTCACTCCAATTGGATCTCCTGTCACCAGATCTTTGCATGACCCTTCAGTTTGGCCTTCGCAAACTTGACCCGATCAAGATCCTCAATATCTTCATACCCAAAATATTCTTCACATTCGTTGATCTAGTCAATCAACTCCTCTAGGTTGAGATTCCCTGAAAATATAGGAACCTCAATCTTAGGTCTTTTCCCAATCTTGGAAATGGCTCAGAAAAGCCTTTCTTCTTCAGGATTCAAAACTTCAACTTCTTCTTGATCATCATTTCCTTCTTTGGCTTCATCCTCACTTTTGTTTCTAACATTAATATTCATTCCTCTGCGAATTTCTTCTTACAATGCTCGCACTTGTCTCTGGAGCTCTCTAACCTCAGGTGTCACCACACCAGCTCTTCTGCCACGTTCCCTTCGTGGAGGCATTTTCGCGATGCGCACTGAAGCCCTAACCACAGTCCTGGTGCAAACTACCTCATAGCCGGTGATCTATTTACACACTCAGGAACTCCTGCTCTGATACCACTTGATGAAGGGTGCCCCCCTTAATGCCACAAACACATAACAGAAACAGAGAAGAAACAATAATTTGCAAGAATAGAAAATGGGCTTCTTATTATCTCCACAAATGTGGAATTACAAACTTTTAGAATTACAATATGCAAAGCCACATGGGCATTCTCCTTACAATATTCTGTAGGACAAAGCCTCGAATTATTACCCAAATCTACCTAGAACTGCCCTAGACAACACTACGGGCCTTCTTTATATAGGCAATTTCCACCGCCTAAGAAGGTTCCAGAAATCTAGCCATTAAGGCCGACTACCCTTAGTATTTAATTATTTTTTCACTTTTATTACAAAAGGGTCGGCTTTAAATATTTACAAAACATGAGATTAGATAGCCCAACTTTTGGAAGCCATAACTTTTGAACCGTAGCTCCGTTTGGCTCTTATAACCACTTTTTGGAAAGGGGAGATCGCGATCTACAGTGTTTGACTAGCGAAGTGCTAGTCAGCCAGGGGTTTGACCTCAATCCAGAGCCTCTAAGGTCCTGAAAATTGAGCTCAAAGATTTTGCACCCTAAAATCTCAACAGTAAATCCTTAATAACTTTGCCAATACAGATGATCTGGCAATGAAATTCAATTGGCATTCTTATATATGACTAAGATAAAACTTCACCTGAAAAATTAGAACATTCTGAGTTCAAATAACCAACTTACTAAAAATAGTAAGCTTCCAAAAATAGCAGCTTTGTACAAAATAGCCCTTATTGAATAGAAAAACACATATTTTTGGGTGATGCAAGATTGCCCTTACACCCAGGATGCTCCTGCATCGGTAGACTAATTTCATTTGAGATGAACAACTTTGATAATAGTGTCTTGCCAAATTTAGAGTCTCCATTTAAGTCTTCCATAAGAATAAGCAAAACAAGTCATAGACACACATCTATAAGAGATAGTGAAAGTGAAAGTGAAAAAGAAGATCAAGATGAAATAGAAGCACTCATGGATAGAAGAATGCAGAGAGGCAAAGGTAAATACAAAGGTAAGTTACCACTTGTATGCTTTAATTATAAAGAGATTGGACACTTTGTTGCAAGATGTCCTAACAGAAGAAAAGATGACAGAAGTAATAATAGACCTTTTGAGAAGAAATTTGACAGAGGTGATAACAAAGATTACAGAGGTTACCGACAATCAGAAAGAAGAGATACCTGAGACTACAAGGACAAAGGTAAGAAAGCTAGCTACCTAGCCGCTTACAAAGATGAAGATACTGACACCAAACATGATGATGACATCAAGGTGGTATTTATGGCTATGAAGGATGATTCAGATGAAGATGAAAGGTATGTAGAAATTACACTCATATCTAAGGTTAGCAAGAACAACATCTGGATTATAGATAGTGGATACACTCACCACATGACCGGTGACAAAGAAAAGTTTGAACTTTTGAGTATTATAATGGTGGTACAGTAAGAATGGGTAATGATACACCCTGTCTGGTTAAAGGTAAAGGAACTATAATGTTGAACAACCTGATTAAATGTGAAAATTATTATTGGGTAAAAGGATTGAATTGTAATTTGTTAAGTGTTTCTCAGCTAAATATTTCACTTCACAGAGTAGCATTTGAGAACAAGAAGGCAAAAATCTTCAATGAATCAGGGAGACTGATTGGTACAGGTGAACAGACTAAAGGTATCTTATTCTATCTAAATGATACTCACACCACTTGCTTAATGACTAGAAATAAAGACATTTGGTTGTGGCACAAAAGATTGTGTCATGTGAACTTTGACAACATGATGAAAATAAGCAGAAGGAGAAATGTAAGATGCTTACCAACGATGACAAAGCCAGACAACATTATATGCAAGAATTGTCAAAAAGGTAAAATGACAAAGTCTATTTTTAAAAGTAAAACCCATACATCTGATGATATTCTAGAATTAGTCCATATTGATTTATGTGGAGAAATGAGGACAGAAAGTTATTATGGAAATAGATATTTTATTCTCTTTGTTGATGATTAGTCTAGAGTTATGATAGTTATATTTCTAAAAGATAAATATGAAGCATTCAAGATGTTTAAGTGGTATAAGGCTATGATAGAGAAACAAAGTGGTAAGGATTTGAAATGTTTGAGACCAGATAGAGGAGGAGAGTTTATATCAGATGAATTCACTAATTTCTATAATGAGCATGGTATAAAAAGATAGGTTTATGCACCAAGAACACCACAGCAAAATGGGATTACTGAGAGAAGGAATAGATCAGTAGTTGATTGTGCTAGAACACTGATGATAGAGAAAGGCATCGCCCAAATCTTCTGGAGGGAAGCTATCAATACTTTTGTCTACACACTTAACAGAGTACAATTGAAGAAGGACACAAAGAAGACACATTATGAGCTATGGTATGATAAAACACCCAATATAAGTTACTTCAAAATATTTGGTAGTCAATGTTATGTCTTAAAGGATGATAAAAATGGAAACCTTGATTCCAAGAGTGATGAAGGTATCTTTCTAGGGTATTCCACCAAGAGAAAAGCTTATAAATGTCTTATCAAGGCTTCTTACAAAATTGTTAAAAGTGCAAATGTAAAGATAGATGAATTTGCAGAAAATAATGAATTGGAAAGCGTAAGAGAACCAGACTACAAAAATTTTGTATACTGTGAAGAACCCAACACTCTATCCGAGCAATAGTGCTTAATTCCAAAACAACAGAATGTTGCAACCGACGGTCATACTGCAAATACCAACGGTCAGGATGATGATTAAAATAATGTGCAAGGTGATGAAGAACAGAATGAAGATAAAAATAATGATCAAGCTAGTACACGAAGAGTTGTACCTATGCTTTCTAGATATGTAATAAGGAACCATCCAAAAATCTAGATCATAGGAGATAATAAAGTTGGTACAAGAACAAGAAGTAAGTTTCTAAACTCAAGTTGTTTAATTTGTGAGTTTGAGCCAAAATCTGTCAATGTTGCACTAGATAATGAAGAATGGATAAGTGTTATGAATGATGAGATTGAGTGAATTGAAAAGAACAATACATGGTCACTTGTGCCAAGACCAGATGACAAGAATGTCATCGGTACTAAATGGATATTTATGAATAAGTTGAATGAGAATGGAGAAGTCACAAGAAACAAAGCAAGAATAATATGCAAGGGGTATGCACAAGAGGAAGGTATAGACTATGGAGAGACCTTTGCACCCGTTTCTAGGCTAGGAGTAAGAATACTACTTTCTTATGTTGCATTCAAAGGATTCAAGGTATATCAAAGGGACGTCAAGTCAGCATTCCTAAATGGAATACTTGAAGAAGAGGTATACATTGAGAAACTAGAAGGTTTGTAGATCCAAACAAGAGAAACATGGTATGTAGACTTCACAAAGCCTTGTATGGATTGAAACAAGCTCCTAGAGCCTAGTATGAATGAATTCATTCCTATCTAAAAGTATTAGATTTGTAAGGACTAGTGAAAATAGTAATCTTTATTTGAAGGAAGATACTGATGCTAACACTTTGATTGCTCATATATTTGTTGATGACATCATATTTGGAGGCAATGATATGCTATGCAAATCATTTGCTAATGAGATCAGAAAAGAGTTTGATATGTCTATGTTTGGAGAGATCAAGTTCTTCCTTGGTCTACAGATCATACAACATAGTGAAGGTATTTTCATTACACAGTCCAAATACATCAAAGAGGTCCTGAAAATATTCAAGATGGAAGATTCTAAACTAGTTGGAACACCAATGGATATTGGATGTAAGTTAACAAAGGAGGACAAGATAATAAAGGTAAATCAAACTTTGTATAGATCAATGATAGGTAAACTCATGTATGTTGTACACACTAGACTAGATATTGCACATGCAGTAGAAATTTTTTCTAGATTTTTTGCTAACTCCAGGGAATCACATATGACTGTTGTGAAAAGAATCTTAAGATATCTAAATAATACCGAGGAATTTGGCTTATGGTATAAAAGAAAAGACAAATTTGAACTTAAGGTGTTTACCGACACTGATTGGGCTAGAAATCTTGATGACTGGAAGAGCACAAATGGAGGAACATTCTTTATGGGTGACAGATTTGCCACATGGATTAGCAAGAAGTAGGGATGCATCTCTCAGTCCACCACAGAAGCAGAGTATGTTGCTGCTACTGCAAATTGCTCAAATATTGCATGGATCAAATATTTTCTGGAAGGGATGCATATGAAGATCTTAGAACCAGTGATTATCTATTGTGATAACACAAGTGCAATAAACAATCCCAAGAATCTAGTTATGCATGCGAAGACTAAACACATTTACATCAAGTATCATTATTTGAGAGAAAAATTTCAAGAAAAGGAGGTGGTACTTGATTATGTGCAACCAAAAAAACAATTGTCCGATATCTTTACCAAGCCACTACCCAAGGATACATTTGAGTACTTGAGGAAGAGACTAGGGGTCAAACCCTTGTCTACCAGTCAGTAAAATGGCTAAAGGCTGCATCATCCTACATATTATCAGAATAATATTCATGTTGATGAAAGAAAAAAGATGAAATCCAAAGCTACATCTATATACAGACATGTATATATCAGAACTGAGCACTATAACATATTGTTGTATTGCTGATGGATAAGGGAAATTCAAGGAATATATTATGGATAGGAGAAAAAAGATTGTTTGACATGAATGTCAAATATTTTTAAAATATTTGTTTGGCATTGTTGTCAAAGGGAGAGAGATTATCCATATTATCACAGTCTTCAAAAATGGAGAAAGTTTATCCATTATCAGATTACTCCAATAGGGAGAGATTATATCCTAAGGGAGAGAGATTGTAAAGATTATACAAAGGGAGAGTTGCTGACAAAGAGAAAAAGACATCAAAAGGGAGAGAACAGTCAAAAGAGATAAATTGACACAAGAAGAGGACACAACACATCAGAAGACAAAGAGATACAAGAATCAAATTTAAGCTAATACAGAGCTTATCGACAGTCAGACATTTTTATCGGTTATCAAAATAAATAATTGGTTGCTTGATGAATCTCAACTGTTGTATTTCATATTGTATTATAAATAGTATAGTGTGATAATATAGTATGTTGCCATCAATGCCAAAGGGAGAGATTGATGACATGTAACTGATTGAATGTTTGATAATGTTAAGTTGAAGATAATGAAAGATATTAAATCAGTTAATGGTTTCTATTTTCATTGATGTCAACTTGATATCATTTGTACAGTCATGTACATAATGCAAAATATTTCAGAGAACCAAAGGAATAAAGGTTATGCTTTCAGCAATGCATAAAAGTCAAGTATTCACTAAGTGACAGAAAACATCGATGGAGTGCACACCATCGGTAAAGGCAAGGAAGAAAAGTCATAGTGATACCCAACAAATAGAAGACAGTGTTTCCCGACGAAGAAAAACCACAAGATGCCCGATGAGCTAAGAACAGTGTTGCCCGATGAGTAAAAATCAGGTATGTTGCCCAACAGATGGAGATCCCGAAGCTAAATGGAGTCACACCGACAAAACTATCAGTTGTCACTGACGACTAACTACAGACTTGACTGACAGAATAGAGAGTTTAGAAAATGACAAAATATCTAGCTTGTAGAGCTTAAAGATAGACTTAAATGGTTGTTTTCAATGTTTTATTCAACCAGAATTAAGTGATTGATTTAAAGATGATTTGTACAATTGGCAAGAAGATAATTGTGAGACAAATCAGGAGTTATGCTTTAAATCAGATTGGCTGGATTGTTTATCATGCTAAGAATCAACAATCAAGAATCAATGAATATCATGTCTATATAAGAGAAAAGCTTAATTTATTTATGTATGCATGAATGGGAAGGAGAGTAAATAGATAGAAGATGTTGAAGAGAAACTGATGAAGAATATCTTCATATAGTCCTGATCAATCAAGCTGAAGGAGAGCTAAGGAATTCTACAGACACCGACGAACAACAAGTACAACATCATAGAGCAGAAAGTGTGGAGCACAAAGATTGAATTGATATATTGATTAGAGAGGTAATGTACTTAAATAGATCTAAAAATCTTCAATTCAAAGTTTCATCATGAATAGGTCATAGTGTTTCATTTTACCTATTGAAACATCAAGTCTCTTAACAGAGTAGGACTTAACAGTCTTCTATATATTGAGGTACATCCCAAGGAGTGGAAAAGAGGTTGATTCATGAAAGTAGCATTGGACTTGCCCGATACCTATTGACAATCTAAGAAGGAGGCTGATTCAAGGATGGTAGCAATAGATGCCCGATACTAAGTGACAACCTCTATGTATAAAATCCTCTAACAATTTTGCACTTAACAGTGTGTTTATAACCTTTAACAGGGTTGGCTCCTAAGAGGGCTCACTTTAGAAGAGTGAAAATTTGGGGTACCAGTCCCAGTAGTTTTTCCCCTAACAGGTTTTCGACATTAAAATCCATGTGTTATGTGTGTATGGCTTATTACTTTATTTTTTTACATTTCACATATGCATTTCTGGATTGATTGGTATACTCTTCTTATTTACTAGGTTTCGGTAAATAGTTTTACTGCTTATTGATAATCAAGGAGAATAAGGATAGACAAGGAAAAGTGACAAATAGTTAATCATTATAAAGTATTTCATGGCATGCATCTTGTAGGGACATAATAATCTGAGGTTTATCGATTGATGGTTAAGTTTTAAGGATAAAATTTTGAGTCCACTGTTTCACCCCCCCCCCCTTTTAGTTATTACTAACAAAGGTGGCATTTCTACATTGAAGTGTTTGAATACCTCTAACAAGGCCACTCCTAATAGGGTGATTAAATCCTTTAACAGGGTCACACCTAACAGTGTGTTTTGTAACCTTTAACAGGGTTGGCTCCTAACAGGGCTCACTTCAGAAAAGTGAAAAATAGTAACTAGTTGCAATTGGTGGTTTTCCCAAATTGGGTTTCCATGTTAAATCTTGGTGTCATTTGTGTACCTGTTATTTTCTTTATGCTTTATGTTTCTGCACTTAATCACTAAAGGTTAATCACATTTAATATCTTAACATTGTTTTGTTAACCGAGTTACAGCAGGATATCTTTTATTAATTGAGCAGAGTGACAAGTTTGATTAAGACATCTAAGGGACTTAGATTTATTTGTGGTAACCGATTCACCCCTCCCCTCTCAATTTCTCAACTCCTTTCCAACATTTGGTATTATAGTATTTGGTCCTTTCAGGGAAAGTTTCAATGCCTAATCTAAAGATCATAGATGTCTTACAAAAGGGAGATCCACAAGCTTAACAAAGACAAATTTCCTGCATGGCAAGAGTGATGAGGCTACATCTATCTACTATTGGAGATAATGGTTTGCAATTCTTGGAAAACAAGTATGTGGAACCACCTAGACCTATGTCTTTGGATCAGATGGTGGACATGAAGAATAATAACATAAAGATGGTTGATATAGCTTCTTCACTCAGCTATTCAAGATTTGATGAAGTCAAGGACTAATCTATTGCCTATGATATATGGAAGAAAGTACATGAAATCCATGGAGGAGATGACAATGTAAAGAGAGCCAAAGAAGAGAGTCTTAGAGGTTAGTTTGATCAGATAAAAATGAAAGAAGGAGAAGGCATTACAAAATATAGTGAAATAATCAAGAAAAGTGGCAGTGCCATCAAAGCTGTTGGTGGAAAGATTGAAGACAAAACAGTGGTTAGTAAGGTATTGAGAAAATTACTTCCTATATATGCAATTAGAGTCCTGGCTATTCAAGAGATGAGGTATAGTAATGATTATAACCACCCTGATTTGGTCTGCGATGACTATAGACCCTATTTTCCCTAAGTGTGATCATACCCTCGATTATGTCCAAATGACTCTATTACTGCTTGGCATAATTCTTCAAATCAATTTAATGTCCTAGGTGATTTTTATCATTGAATTATATTAACTATTATATCCATACAATTCAAATCAATTCAAACCAATCAAATCAAATCAAATTCAAACATGGCCAAAGTCTAGATAGCATTCGATGGTGAAATATCCATCGACCCTCTTAAAGTAATTATGTTATCAACCACATCCCTAGCTTAAATGTAATGGAGAGAGGCAATAAATCTAGGAGAAATGGTCATGGCAGCCATGGCCATGGTGAAAGAAGGTTTGACAGAAGTCGTCTTAACTTCCCCAATCAGGATGGTCACCAATCCAGTCAAAGGAACCCAAATGGGCTATTTGGGAACCACCTAGAACCCGCATATCAAACGGCCCCCATCAAGATTTATCCTCTGCTCACATGCAGAATGGCCTATTAGAAGACCCTTACACTAAACCCAGGGGCTTCAATGGTGGTTGAGGCTATAACTAGCGCATGCATGGTGGATGGATACCCCCAAGGCAAGACCCTTCACAGACTCATGAGTTTAGCAGGAATGGAAGGAGATGGGAGAGTAGAAATCCTCCATATTGGAAAAGAAACACATCCCTAAAGCTCCCTAATCACTTCAACTTCAAACATATTGAATCAAAGTTTTGGTAGCCTGAAGATCTCAGAACTTCCAATCCAGGAGGGAAAACTGTTGAACAATCTGAGAAACCCACAATAAAGGTAGATGACACCCTCCTCATTAGATCTTCCTCTGTTGTTATAAATAAAAATCAATGAGAAAAGTCAGTGATTAATCTATAGGAAACCACTTTCTTCATGAAATGGCTTGGTCCATGGCCATCTCTTAGTAAGATCCAATCTTGGATGGATTCCAATTGGGGGAAAAGTTTTGAACTCAAAACCCTTCAAAATGAGTTCCTCTTGGTGATTAGTCCTTCGAAGGTTGACAAGGACTGGATTATGAGTGGAGGCCCTTTCTCAATGGATGGATTGAGCTTCTACATCTGTGACTGGAAGCTGAACTTTAATCCAGATAGGAAGTGGAAAATATCATTGTCTAGATCAAACTCATCAACCTCCCTTGGGAATACAAGAATGAGGAAACCCTCAAGTTAATAGGGAACAACATTGCACTTTTTCTTAAGTTGAAAGAAGTGGTAGATAGAAATTATTTCTACATCTACACTAAACTCCTAGTAAAAATGTAGAAATGCTACCAAATTCTAGAGATGGTGGTTTTGGGAACAGCTCATGGTGAATGGTGTTTAAGAGTAGAAGTGGAAATGGCTAACTTGTTATCTGAAGCAAATAAGTTTCAATGCAAGGGAAAAGGTCTTGAAATCAACAATAGCATCGACTAGATTAAGGAGTGTGAAATTAGCCACACCAATCAACCACAATGGTCTATCCACTTTGAGGAGGACATGATTTTGAATCGAGCCATAGATAGTAGATCTTACTCTTATTTAGAAAATATTGGGACTCAAGAACTAATTTGCAAGATCATAGTGGATTCCCCTTTGGCCTCTCCTCACCTGGATTTTGACAACCCATTATCCACCCAAGTGGTGAAAGCTACTCCTCAGCCTCCTCTCTTTACACATTTCCAAACTGGCTCCTTTCAGGCTGGTAAAGAAGAACAGATGCAGTCCCTTATTGTGTCTGACTCCCTAGAACCCAAAAATAAATCACCTACCCACAGTGGGTACAAGCAAGGGAAGAGAGGAAGAAAACCAGACTTCCATGACTATACTATCTTTCAACCAGATTGTGAGGCCCGCATATTAGAAAATGATGAGAGTCACTCACAACCTCAGTGCAGAGATATCAAAATTTCTCCTGATAAATGCAAAGTCAATTCCTTTTGCTGCCCGAGATCTTCACCAAGATTTTCTGAACCCACCACTTCCCTCAGTGTAGATTTGGAGCAGAGCTTTTTTCCCGCCCCTCAACCTTTTGCTCTTAACAGTGATGCACTCGAGTTCAATCCTATTGAGCATGGGAGAAATGAAGGTTCCTCTCCCTCTCTGTTAGTTACTAAATCAGTTCATGGTCCCTCTTCTCAAGCATGCACTAGTTGCTTCCACCCTATCTTGGCAACTCTTAATCAAATACAAGATGCACAGGACAAATCTCTCTCACCTTGTTTCCATCTTCATAGTGTAGATCCCTTTCATGAAGGGAAAATCTCACCCATTCGCAATTTGGAAAGTTCTTTAAATGAAGCTAGAGACAGTGGAGATAACCTTTTAGGTGCAGCCTCAAGTTTGGGATATTACAGTGATGAAGGAGATGTGGACTATTTGGGTGTGGAGAAAACTCCTAATATTCTAGAACAAAGAGGCTTAAATCTTTCAGTATCTTTGATCAAAAAACCCAAACTAGGGGAGCAGAAAAGAAGGGGAAGGAAATCCACCAAAGAAATGTTGGAGCAAGCTAGTTGTGCAGCAGACCAAAAAAAATTGCTAAGATCAGGGAAAAGGTTCACCTTTTCCTAGAACCAATGAGACTCCTCTCATGGAACATCAGGGGCTGAAAAATCTTGCTTTCTCAAAAGAGGTCTTGACCAAGCAAGTGCGGATATTATTTTACTCCATGAAACCAAACTCAAAGGTGATGACATTAGGCTCTTCCAGAATACATTTAGTAGATGGAAGAGTGTGTTTTCAGAGGCTAATGATGCTTTTGGTGGCCTCGGTATTCTATGGGATGATAGGGTGGTTGAGGTGATCCTACTAAATCAGTCTTCAAATTGGCAATGGATTGAGGTAACTTCTAAGCAATTACTTTCTCACTTTTTCATTTTCAATATTTATGGTCGTAATAACCCTATTGAAAAGGAGGCATTATGGATAGACTTATCCAATCACCTCATGGAAAAAAAATATGACCTCTTCATCTTAGGAGGGGATTACAACACCATTCTCAGTCCTTCAGAAAAAAAAAAGGAGGAAAAGGATGGCAAAGCAAGAGTCAAAATGACTTTGTTGCATTTGTTCTAAACAATGGATTATCATAACTGGATTTCAGATCAGATAATTACACATGGACCAACATAAGAAAAGGGTTCACGAACATAGTAGAGAAATTATAAAAAAATTTCCTAATGGGAAATTGGGAGGAATAGGATTGGTTATGTACTACAAACATCCTACCAATTGCAGGGTCAGATCATTATCTGATTATATGTAACATCTAAGAAGACTTGGCCCCAAAAAGATCTCCATTTAAATTTGAAGCCATGTGGCTGAGATCAGCTGAATTTTATACCAACATGGAACATTGGTGGAAAAATGCCCCAGAATGGGAAAGGAATAAGTCCTTTATCTTCTTTAAAAAGCTTCAATTTATTAAAGAACAGCTAAAAATTTGGAACAAAGATGTCTTTAAAGATATCTTTGTTGAAAAATTGCAACTAGAACAAAGTTTGCAATCCCTAAATGAAAAGATAATAGCTCAGGGTATGGATGATAACTCTTATTTGGAGGAACAATATCTTCTATGATTATATAAAGAGGTGTTGGCCAAAGAAGAGATTCATTGGAAGCAAAAATCCCGTGAGACTTAGTTAAAAGAAGGGGACCATAATACTAAGTTATTTCACAAATTGGTCAAAGCCAGAAGAGCCCAAAACAAAATCTTCACTATCAATACAAAGTAGGGAGTTACTACCTCGGATCCAAAGATTATAAATCAGGAAGTTGTTGACTTCTTCCATGAAAATTTTAATGAAGATCAGCCCCATAGACATGAGGATGAAGGACTGTTTAATCTCATTCCTACCACTATTACAGAAGCACAAAATGCAAAGCTTATGTGCCATGTCTCCTTGGATGATGTAAAGAAATCTTTATTTGATATGGGAGGAGACAAATCCCCTGGTCTAGATGGCTTCACAGCACTCTTCTACCAAAAATCATGGGGCATTTTAGGGGAAGATTTAAGGCAAGTGGTTGAAGAATCTTGTGCAGAAGGGTTTATTTTGAAGGACTTCAATAATACATTCATTGCCTTGATCCCCAAGAAATCCTGTAACCAACTCCTTCTCAGACTTTCGACCAATTGCTTTATGTAATACTATTTATAAAGTAATTGTCAAAGTAGTAGCTAATAGGCTTAAACACATTCTTGAGCATATTATTTCCGAGGAACAAAGCAGTTTTGCCCCCAAAAGATCAATCTTCGAAGGAATCATTATTGCACATGAAGTTGTCCATACAATCAAAGAAGCAAAAGTTAACATAATGCTAATAAAACTAGATGTCAAAAAGCCTATGATCATGTAAATTGGGACTTTCTCCTCAGGATACTTAAAAAATTTGGGTTTGTAGATGGCTAGGTTAAGTGGATTGCAAGATGCATCAACACCCCTAGATTCTCTATCCTAGTGAATGGAAGCACCCAAGGCTTCTTTGAAACCACAAAGGGCATCAAACAGGGGGACCCCATAGCCCCATTTTTATTTATTATTATGGCTAAAGTCTTGGGTAGACTTATCACCAGCAAGAGATTGGATGGCAGTTGGCAAGGGGTAAAGATTGCAGATGGTATTTCCTCCTCCACACACCTGCAATTTGTAGATGATAACCTTCTCCTAGGGGTTGCTTCACTTGCTGAAGCTCATTTCATAAAGTTGACCTTAGATTGTTACAACAAAGCCAATGGTCAGAATGTTAGTTGGTAGAAATTGGAGATCTTCTTCTTTCAAATGACCATTAATCTGCAAAAACAAATTAGTGAAATTCTACAAATCAAAATAGGAAAGATTCTGAGAAAATATCTTGGAGTGCCTTTATTTGATGGGGCCTCTAAACCTCATTTGTGGAAACACCTCATGGACTCATGATTCAACCACATGGAGGGCTGGAAAAGTAGATGGCTCACATCTGCAGGCATAAATCTTTTACTTCAAGCTGTGGTGTCAGCCATTCCAATTTATTCCATGAGTTGTTTTAATATCCCATAGAAAGTGTTAGATGCCATTGTCAAAAGAATGAGGAAGTTCTTTTGGAATAGGGCTGAAGAAGGTGATAAATAGCCCCTTATTACTTGCAATAAGATTTGTAAATGTAAACAAAATGGGGGCACGGGACTGAAGGACTGGAGAAAGATGAACTTGGCACTAGGGGCCAAACTGGTCTGGCACATGTGATGTCAACTGAATAGTTTATGGGTCAAGAACCTCACATCTAAGTATTTAGATTCTCCATAGGATGAGAGAATCCTCACTATTGTTAACCCCCCTAGAGGCTCTACAATTTGGAATTATCTACTAGATTGCAAATCTATCATCACAAGACAGGTCTCATGGCATGTTGGTAATGGACACAATGCCTTGTTTTGGGATGATTCTTGGAACAATCACCCAATTTTAAAGGAGGATAGAATATTTGATGACTTGAGGAATCTCTTCATTAATAGATGGGGCTCTAAGGTGGCTGATTACCTAGAATGTAGGGACTCCCCTATTGGACCCATGTGGCAATGGAAACTTTTGAATGATCTCAACATCTCAGCCCCACAGAGAGACCCTATGGAATATCTTTACAGAATGAGGAGGTTCACTAGGGATGAAAAATCAGACAAGTTAGTATGGTGTAAAGCCAATAGTGGAACATATTCGGTTAAACTTGGGTTCTTATCCCAAGAGGCAAAGGAGTATATTGTACGCCTCTCTCTCCGGTTCCCCGGAGCTTTCCAAAGGTGGGGGTTAGTAGCAAAGGTTCACAAATGAATGCAAATCAAGTATACAATGACTACTAAATGAATAACAGAAATGTGAGCAATAAAATGTAAAAGCAAAAGAAAGGAAGACAAATAAATGCAAACCCCACGATGCTTGAAGCTTCTATTGTTTCTCTCTACTCCTTCTGAAATGTTGTTCTTGATGCTCAGTATTGGTGGGGCAGCGTCTATGACTTGAGAATCATCGAGAATTTGAGAATTGAAATGTGTGTGTGTGATCGCAAGATGGCTTGAATACTAGAACCAAACTAACGGAGTAATGGCGCACGAGAGATTTGAAATTTGGGATCTTTCAAATGGTTATGAAGGGTTTATTATATAGGAATTGGTGATGAAATAAATGGTTGAGATCAATCCCATAGATGGGGAGATGAACAGTTGTGATCAAAAGGAACAGGAGAGGTCCTCAGTAAACTCCACCTCTTCATTTGGTAAAGAGGAGATAGAGTTTGGTTAACTGAAGAGCTATTTATGAGTTACCTTTTTGAACTAAAGAGGTGGGTGAAGTTACCCATGTGGACTAGAGAGATGGGTGGAGTAACCCATGTGATCTAATTGGAGTTATCTCTTTGAAGATAAATGAATATTTAATTCATTTATTTAATAATTATTTTCAACATGTGAGATAATTGAATTCTTTTGAATTAAGAATTGCTTTATTTGATGAAATTAAATTAATTTAATTGAAATTAATTTAATTAGAAGATTTTAATTAGTAAGTTTAAATATTTGAATTTAAACTATACGAAATTGAGTTTAATTAATCAATTAAAGCTATTTAATTAAATAAAATTAATTATTTAATTAATTTTGGGAATTGGATTAGATGATTAGAGCAATAAATTTAGAAGAAGATAGATGATTAATTAATGATTAAAAAACCATTAATTAATAGATGAAAATTAGTGTTTTTAATGTAAAGTCGCAAGCCTGTCCATTTTAGGGTGTCTACATTTGCCCCTCTTTGAT
>MU225246.1:1806813-1819754 GCA_018584345.1 Thuja plicata
TATATATATATATATGATTCTCTTGTTGGTTACCCTTGTGTTCAGACTTGCGACTTTTCATTTGTACTCAGATATTTTGATCTATATGAGATGCAGCTTTGTTTTGATATGATGTGCAAATGCTTTTACTTTGTATATGTATGTTCTATATGATTAGATGATGACATGTATATGCAATGAATTTCTAATATTCAGACTTGTTATGGATGATTTACTTTCCTATGATATTGATATGTTATACAGGATGGTGTAAATGGAATGCAAGTTTATATGAGATGCTCTATGGATGCTTTGTGATGTTTATGATTTATCATATATGCAAAATTATCATGTATTTCTCATTTTTTGATGCACTTTATGGGATGAATGCAATCTATTATGCGCAAAATTATCTGAGTAATGCATGCATTAGTTAGAAGAAAGTTAGTATGGATAGATGTGTTCTGAGATTGATCTGATAGAATGTAATGATAGAAATGTTTCTCTTTTTTTGCATTTTGTGGATTGATATGATATGATAGATAGGAAGAATGTCTCAAGTTGCTGCCCCTGATCCAATAATTGTCATCATTGCATCTTTTTTTTTATTTTCTAATATTCTGGAAGAGCATCGAATGATCCAGGTCACATACTACCTAGATACCCCCATGACCTCTTGATAGCGGAAGGAGTAGAGAGATTGAATAGAAGGAGAACCATAGTGCACCCAAATATTGACCATCTGGTTTCAACTATGTCCCTGTTTGAAAAGGAAGAGAGAAAAAAAAAAAAAGCACCCAGATATTGACCATCTGGATACCGCTTGTCCTTTGAATTAATCTAAAACAAAGAAACCAAGATAGAACTCGTATGTCTCCAGAGTCCATCTGGATAACACACCGAGCTCTTGATTTTTGAAAAGGGAAAGACAAGAAAACAAGATAGAACTCCTATGCCCCTAGAGTCTATCTAGATAGAATCGTGAGCTCTTGCTTGCAAACATAAAGGGAAAGACCATAGAAACCAAGATAGAATTCTAAAACAACTCAGAGTCCATCTGAATATTTCTGCAAGCTCTTGATTCTATAAAGAAAACAAGTAAAACAAAAAGAGAAGGAATGTCCAATTCTTTCCTAGGTTTAATCTCAGATTGTGGAATTACGTGGCTTCCAAATAAGTGACAGTGCCTACCGCATTTATCCTTAATCATCATGGCCCTGAAATCAAAGTGAACATTCAACAAACAGAAATCAAAGAAAATAAGTCATGATCTATCATAGCTACTCTCATCACATGGTGGATCCTGGAGTAGCATAAGAACGCAACCCCAAAATATAGACTGACATATGATTGACTTGACTGACCTAGTCAACATTGTTGCATGGTTCCTCGATGCAGTGGGATCTCTTGATTGGTCAACTCTTTGGATAGGCTTGCTTGGCTTGATTTGATTGATCATGTTGGTAGCTAATTAAGCTATGTCAGATGGGCCAAATGCTTGTTTGCAAAGCTCATGATTGTGACAGTAATGATTGATAGATTTGATTGTTCTGATCATATTGGCAGCTGATCAAGCTGTGTCAGATGTGCCCTAATGCATGTTCACAAAGCTCATGATTGTGACAATTTTGATTGATAGATTTTGGTTTGTTCAATTTGGCAGCTGATCAAGCTGTGTCAGATGGGCCTGATGCTGATTTGTAAAGTTGATGATTGTGACAATTGTTTGAACTGGCGTGCTTGCCCCTTGCTTTCTTTGATAACTGAGTTGGTTTTATTGCTTTGGGATTTTGCAATTTTTTGAATATTTTTGATGAATATTGATTTTCTCTTGATTTTTGATCTTTTTATGATTTTTTTGATGAGTTTTCCAATTTTTAGGATTTTTTAGAACTTTTGGAATCACCCCCTAGTCTAGTGGACCAATAAGTAACCATGGGTAAGTGCTTTGTGCTTAGAGGGTTTTTCTCTTTGAGATATAGCTTGGGATAGTCAGTCTTGCATTTTGAAGTGGGCTCAAGCCTTTGGAGCTCATTGATGGTAAAGCTAGTTTTGAACACTTGGTGCCTATTTGCCAAGTTTTCACCAAGGTACCTACTCAATAGTGCCTCTTTTCCAGGTTTTCACTGAGAGAGCGATGCTATTTTCTCTTTAATTTTTGCTCTTTTTTTTTTTGTTGTCGCCAAGGTGCCTGATTGCCAGGTTTTCACCAAGGTACCTTTTGTATTTTTTTGTTATTTTCTGAATATGTAGATAAATTCCCTAACCATAGAGACCTTTAAGGGTAGAACCTCTTCAAGTGCATGTTGTTGATGTAACCGGGGAGCTGATCTCCTTCTAGTGTTGCTAGTATGAATGCCCCACTCTGGGTAGAGTTGATAATGACAAATGGTCCTAACCAGTTAGGCTCGAATTTCCCAAGTTTGACTCATTCTGCTTGATTCTTCTGATTTTCCATGAGGACAAGGTCTCCTACCTCAAATGTTTGTGGCTTCACCTTCTTGTGATAGTTCCTTCTAAGGCGATTCTGATAGCCTTGTAAGTGGTCGAAGGCATGTTTCCTTCTTTCATCTAGTAACTCTAGTTCACTAAGCCTTGCTACTCTATAGTCTTCGTCAGAAACCAAGTTCTTCAATGATATCCTTAGGGATGGGATTTCCACTTCGAGTGGTAATACCGCCTCTATTCCATAGACTAGGGAGAAAGGAGTTGCCCCCGTTGGTGTTCTTACACTAGTTCTATATGCCCATAATGCAGGAGTAAGTTGTAGATGCCAGTCTCTCCCTGATTCATTCACTGTTTTCTTCAGAATCTTCAAGATTGTTTTATTCATAGCTTCGGCTTGTCCATTTCCTTGAGGGTAGTAAAATGAGGAGAAACCTTGTTTGATACGGAACTGTTCACATAGGTCTTCAACATCCTTGTTTTGGAAAGGGGTACCATGATCTGTTAGGATTGTTTGGGGGATCCCGTAGCGATAGATGATGTGATTAAGCATGAACATCGCTATCTATTTTCCAGTGATGTAAGTGAGGGGAATTGCTTCCACCCATTTCATGAAATACTCTGTTGCTACTATGATGTACTTGTGTCTGTTTGCTGAAGAAGGTGTTATCTTACCCACTAGGTCAAATCCCCACATTGAAAATGGTAACGATGATGTGATTGGATTTAAATCTTGGGCTGGTGCATGGATGAGATCTCCATGAATTTGACACTTTTTACACCTTTGAACATGCTTGTGTGCATCCATTTCTATTGTTGGCCAATAGTATCCCATGCAGATTATTTTTTTAGCTAAGTTGTTTCCACCTCCGTGGGTTCCACATATTCCTTCATGTACCTTGTACAAAGCTTTCTGGGATTCCATGGAAGTGAGACAATGTAATAATGTCCCATCAAGACTTCATTTGTATAGAGTAGTAGAGAGGATTGTATACCTAGAGGCTTGGCGAATGAGGGTTTTTCTTTGGTTTCTAGACAAGTTAGGGGGTAAGACATTGTTTTTAAGATAGCTATAGACATCTTGGTACCATGGGGACTCAGGACCAACAAGGACACATACTGATTCTGTGATAGATGCTTGATGTGATGGCACCAAGAGTTGCTCCACTAGAAACTAGAATTTGGTATCATTGCCTAGCATATCAATCAGTGATGCTATGGTAGCCATAGCATCTGCCACTTTGTTTTTTTCTCTTGGGACTTGCTCAAAGAGAATGTAATGAAACTTGGTGCGCAGTTTTTCCATCTGTGCTCTGTAAGGTATGAGCTTCTCATCTTTGGTCATGTAATCATTGTTAACTTGGCTAATGACCAACTGCGAATCACCAAATACTTTCAGGTTCTTGATTCTCCGTTGAATGGCTATCTTTAGACCGATGACCAATGCTTCATATTTTGCTATGTTGTTGGTACATTGGAAGTTAAGTCTGAAAGACTTTGGAATTGTATCATGGTCTAGAGTGATAAGAACTATCCCTGCCCCCGCTCCATGGTTTGTACATGATCCATCAAAATAAAGTTGCCATATCTCAATTGTCGGTTGTAGTGTCATAATGGATTCATCTGGGAAATCAGAGATAATAGGCTGGTGGTCTTGAATCGGTGCCTTTGCTAGTTGATCAGCGATCACTTGTCCTTTGATAGCCTTTCTGTCTACATACTCAATGTCAAACTTGCTTAAAATCATTACCCATTTTGCCAATCTTCCAGTGAGCACTGCTTTTCTCAATAGGTACTTGAGAGGATCAATATGTGCAACTAATTTTGTTTGATGACTCAACATGTAGTGTCTTAGCTTTTGAGAAGTGAACACAACTGCCAGGCAGGACTTCTCTATCGGTGTATAGTTTAGCTCATATCCAACCAATGTTTAGCTTAGATAGTAGATGGCCCTCTCCTTTCCTGCATCATCATGTTGTGCCAAAAGGACTCCTAACACTGATTCTATTGCTGAGATGTATAGAAGTAATGGTCTACCTTGCACTGGTGGTACCAAGATAGGAGACTTTATAAGGTAGTCTTTGAATATTTGAAATTCCTATTCACATTTCTCTGTCCATATGAACTTGATATCTTTATGTAATAGATGTTGGAATGGGTGGCACTTGTCTGCCAATTGAGCTATGAAGCATCTTATCGATTGGAGTCTTCCTTGTAACCCTCTTAGTTGTCTCAGGTTTGATGGTGGAGGCATGTCCAATATTTCCTTGACCTTTGCTGGATCCACTTCAATTCCTCTGTGTGATACTATGAACCCTATTAATTTTCCCGCTGTGACACCAAATGCACACTTCTTTGGATTTAGTCAGACTTTGAATTCCTCCATTCTATCAAAGATAGGTCCCAAAACTTGTAGATGATCCTTTCAAAGTATGGACTTTGCTAGTATGTCATCGACATAATCTTCCATTATCTTATGAATGAGATCATGGAATATAGTGGTCATGGCCCTTTGATATGTTGCTCCAGCATTCTTTAAACCAAATGGCATGACATTCTAACAATAAGTTCCCCAAGGACATGTGAAAGTCATTTTGTGTTGATACTCTAGTGTTATCCTTATCTGGTTGTAACCTAAAAATCCATCCATCAGTGATAGAATTTCATGCCCTATAGTTAGGTCCACTATCATGTCGATGTTTGGTAAAGGAAAGTCATCCTTGGGACATGCTATATTGAGATCCTAGAAATCTGTGCAAATCTATATTTGACCACTGTGCTTCGTAACTGGTACCAGATTCAATATCCAATCTACATATGGTATAGGTTTGATGAATTTGGCGTCCAGGAGCTTCTTCAGTTCTGCCTTGACTAATAATGCAACGTGAGGATGCATCTTTCTTAGCTTATGTTTGACAGGTTTTGCATTTGGTAGTAATGGGAGATGGTGTAGCACCAACTCTGCATCTAATCCTGGCATATCTAAGTAAGACCATGTGAATTTGATCATTCTTTCCTTGAAGAAACTGATGAACTATTCTCTCTCCTTAGGGGTGAGAGATTTTTCCAAGTAGATGTTCTTTGGGTTCTTTTCATCCCCCAAGTTGATTTCCTCTATCTCTTCATCTAGTAGTGCTAATTTCTCCTCTGTTAAGGGGAGGAGTTCTCTCTTTCTATCTTCTAGCACCTTTGTCAGGTTTTCGCTAGAAGATACATCTTCTTTTATCTTTCTTTTCTTTTGTTATTTTTTCTTTTGTGGACTAGAAAGAGGAGCTTCCTCCCTGAAGTATGCTACTCTGTTTAGGTTGATAGAAAATCTTTCCTTGTGATCTCCTGACGGAATGCCTTCCCTTAGTCCCATGAAATGAGCTATTGCTTTGTCATTTTCAAAGACATCAAGATCAGGTGGTCCTTGTTGATCCCATTCTATAAGTTCAGGGTGTACGAGATAGACACTTTCACTACTGTTTGGCTTTGGTTGACTGAACAGGACTGCAGATATGGTGCCTACAAAATGGGACTGTGATGAGGATGCACCACTTGAGGTCTGATGAATGATATGCTTATCTATACATGGTTGTTCGGTAATGGTTAGTTATTCAAACAGGTCTGCTAGGTTTATGATAATATCTATTTGAGGGAGAAAGTAAGGGATTGATGGTTCAGACTCATGGAGGGATTGCCACTCATACTCATTGGAGTCAGTCTCAAAGGAATTTTCTTTCGATGTCTCACTTCCTTGGGTATCGTCAATTTCTAAGTGTAGGTTTATTTGGGATTGTGTGGATCCCTCTTTAGCAGGCAACAACTGTGCTAATATGTTTCTTATTAGGACGTGCTCAGTGTTGTGCCCCTGGTGCATCTCTGCTATTTGCACATGATTGACTTGAATGTCTTGAACCACAGGACTAGTGCTTTGTTCTCCATAGCCCAAACCTCTAGTGTTTCTTTGGGTTGGTGGGATAGGCAATTCATATATGCCATGTTCCCTTGCCCCCAATCCAGTTGTACCATCATACCCAAACCTTTGTATCATTGTGTAATCGTTACTATAGTTTTCCAAAGGTAAGGGTGGTCGGACTGTCTCAGGAGTGTCTCTGTATAACCAAGCATTAATGTCTTGCTCAAAAGGATTCTCTTCCGCTATGTCCCCCCATCAGACAAAGGTTGTGGGTAGACATCTAAAAAGAACCGGTTGCTGAGTTTCTGTTGCAATGATAGGTGGTGGCATACCATGAGTTCTTGGGATTAAATTCATGTGCGTGATTGTGAAGGCCTCTTCATATCTATATTCACCACATCCTTTGTCCGTGATGGATATCTTGCTTGCTTTTTCTATGACATCCTTGAGATTTATTATTGAAGAGGATGAGACGTTTGCATCTTGATTAATGACTATCTTACCTGCTACTCATGTGACATCCTTGAGATTTGATTCTGAGGAGGAAGGGATGCTTGCATCCTGGTTTGATGGTACTTGGTTATCTGTGTTGATTTGGACCGCATTGCAATATTGGAAGGGATTGGGATCTCCTTCTATGATAATATCCTCCCCTTGGTGAGGGAACTTGATGCATTGATGGTATGTTGATGGTATAGCTTGCATTTCATGTATCCAAGGTCTCCCTAATAACATGTTGTATCCCAATTCAAGGTCTAAAATTTGGAAGGGTGTGTTTTTGACCACAGGACCAATGCGAATAGGTATAATAATAATACCTTTAGAGGACCTTTCCTCTTCATCATATGCTCTGATATTTATCCTTCTGGTGACATCAATTCTTGATTTGGAGTAGCCTATTTGCTTGATTAATTTTAAAGTACAAATGTTTAAACCAGCTCCACCATCAACAAGGACTCTACGGACAACACTTTTGTGGATTTAGACAAGCAAGTGAAGAGGATCATTATGCAGGGGTTTATGCGGTGGCACATCACGGTCTGTGAATGTGGCATGTTTGTTAGCTGCTATATGATTGACCATATTTTGAAAGATTTCAAGTGTTATGTCCCTTGGGACAGCTGCATTTTGAAGTGCTTGGTCAAGTGCTATTTTATGTTGTGGAGATATGCGTAAGAGGTCAAACATAGATATCTAGGCAGGTGTGCACTTTAGTTGGTCCACTATGCTTGTTTGTGGATCCAAGTTTGCTATAGGATTGGCTGATGTAGTGGCTGAGGATGGCACCCCCTGTAAGATGACTCTAGCATGATGTGTAGTTATAGTACAATTGTTACCTTGGTCCCTGATAGTGATTGCGGCCACCTGATTATCTGAAGGATTTAGGCAATTTATGACATTATCACTATTGGCATATGTATAGTTAACTTTATTGGTTTGTCCACCAAACCTAGAGGTTTTTCCTTTATTGTGATCATGAAAGGTATCATTAAAAATGGTTTGATTAGTTGTGCCTTTAGCTTGTGTGTTCGTCACATCGATGATCCCTGTGTCAATGAGATCTTGGATAGCATGTTTGAATCGGTAGCAGTTGGCTATTTTGTGCCCCTTGACCCGATGAAATTCACAGAAGTCTTTGTCATTGTACCACCTTGGCTTGTTTTCCTCTTGTTCAAAGTATCTTATTGGTGGGAGAGTGATAGTGTTTTATTGTATTAGCTTATGTAAAGCGGATTCTATTGTCTCTCCCAATGGTGTGAAATCTCTTTGTTGGAATTGAAACTGTGGTTTGTGTTGATTCTGTTGATGATTGTTTGACATAGCGGCTGCTTGCATAGGGGGAGGTTGGTTCTAGATGTATGCTTGTTGAGTGAGCCCTGTGGGGTTTTGGTTTACCATAGGTGCGCCTTGCAATAACACCTTGGGTTGCGCGTAGTTGATCATCTTTACATCAATGACACCATCACTAGTGACATTTTTTTTCTTGTTCCACCACTTATCTTTTTCCGTTGCATTCTTATTTGTTTTCGTTTGCATAGGATCTGCAAGGATTCCTCTTTTGACCAAGTTTTGTTCACACCAAACTCCTCTTTCAATGAGTTGTGTGAAGTTTGGAGCTAACTGTAGTTCAGTTGTGAATGACATGTTTGGGATCAGATTGTCAACAAACATGACTATCAAGTCTTGTTCGGGCACATCATAGGTTATACGGTTTGCTGTGTTCCTCCATCTCTGTAGGAATTTCACAAAGGACTCTCCATCTTTTTGTTTAATATCACAAAGGTCCTTGATGCTGACCTTGCGCTCAATGTTATGATGGAACTGTGCGATGAACTTTTTAGCCAATTCTCCCCAAGACTGAATGCCATGAGGTAGATGTGAGAACCATTCCATTGCTGGTCTGGCTAAACTTTGTGGGAACAGCCACATTAGATATGTCTCATCATGAGCGACTTTGACGCAACTAGCAAAGAACTCTTGTATATGCTCAATAGGGTTGGTGTTGCCCCGATACTTGTCAAATTTTGGCACTGAGAAGTGGTTTGGGAATGGAAACATTTGAATAGAATGATCAAAGGGGTATGGGTATAAATCCTCTATGGTATAGGATTTAGTTTGCCCCTGATTCTGCATATCCATCATTTGGGTTTGAAGGGTTTGCATTTGTTGCATTAGCATGTCTATTTGATATTACAGCTGATGTGTGTGGACATTCCTTTCTGTTGTGGTGGGTATGAGGCAGTGCCTCTATGTCCCTTGAGTAGGAACATAGGATTTCATCCTAGGGACTTGATATTGATTCCCCACTGAGCGATTTGTAACTGTAGGGACATGAGTAGTCCAAGGGGGATTTTGAAGTGTTTGCTGTCGTGACTGAAATTGGGGTTGATAATGCTGGGGTAGGTATTGTTGCTGCTGAGGTAGGGTTTGAAACTGGGGTTGTTGTTGTGAAGGTTGGATATGAGGCAACTGAAGCTGGGGTTGTTGTTGCAGAGGTTGGATGTAAGGAAACTGAAGCTGGGATTGTTGTTGCAGAGGTTGGATATGAGGCAACTGAAGCTGGGGTTGTTGTTGCGGAGGTTGGATGGGTGTTGGAATGGGCAAAGATGTAGCTTTGGGCTGGCCTTGACTGAAAATAGATCTTGTAGAGATGTATCCTTGCAGGCATGAAGTGTTGATCCCAAGGTTAGTGTGGACGGATTTCAGCAGCGGCATAGTTTCATAATAACTGGAGTTTGGTGGGATGGAAGGCATACTAGTGATCATAGGTGCACTTGGTTGCGAGTTTGTCATGCCTTGAGTAGATGAGGTGTTGGCTTGAGTTGGGTCATTGGTTTGATTGGATACAGTCTATGTTGATGTGGGTAAAGTCAATGATGGAAAGATCTGTGACACAATCGATAATATCTAAGGAGTGGGAGTAGTGTTTTGACCTGTGAGAGGGTTTTTGGGCCATATATTTGATACGCTAAATTTAGCAGGGAGCTTGACTCCCTTCTTTATTAGCATGGCCAAGTAACGTTTAGGGTTCCTCTCTACAATAGCATCAACTAATTTGGTGGAGTAGGCATCTTGTTCCACATCTTCAATCTCTTCTTCTGTGATATCTTGGAAAAAAGATGCCCCATGGGGGGGCTTAATAAATAGAGTAGGACTAGTGTTCATGAAGGGATCATTCTCTTGCTCTATTTCCCAAGCAGGGAAATGGTTGATGTATGACTCATCTAGTTGAGCTCTAGCCATAGACCTTGTGTAAGGTCCTCCATGAGGTGTTTGAGACATAGTCTGGTCCAGGTTTTGTAACTAAAACAAGTGATATAAAGCAAACAAAGAAGAGGATCCTTTCTAAGACAAAGTTCGAGTTATGTTTTGGACAAAGGTAATTCTAAGGATAGGTTTTGATATACCTTGATCTCAAAGTGGTGATGATAAAAGATAGGATTTTCCAACCTTTGTCTTGGACAAAGTCAATTTGAAAAGGATGATGATGTTTGATAAGATGAGATCAAGATAATATGAGTCTGAACTTTCAAACTAACAATGTTTTAGATAGTAATCGTGATTTATAGGGAAAGGGTAATATTAAATGTTTAGAGATTCACACAATGTTCTTTGTATTTTCCTGGGATAGACACTAGTATTGGACACCAAATGAAGAATTCTTTCAAGGTTTTTAGGTCAGAACAGGAATATAGTATCTCTGGTCAAAAGAATGTGGTACAATTTCACCGATTGCGGTAAAATAAATGGTCGATTGTGGTAGTTTATCACACACAAGGCTTCTAATTTGCAAGGATAGTTGACGTTGACAACCCTAGACTTTAACATGTTTGACTCATTTTGATAGTTTGAATGTTTTGTTTTGCGTTTTCAGAAACTGATCAAAGGAACAAGCACAATAGACACTGTGTTTTTGAGAAATGAAGACTAAGATTGTGTATGTTCTACAAATTTTTCAAATTGCAATGTTATTACGAGGTCTCAACAATGAACAATCAAATCTAGGTCAAATTGGCTTCAACATACAATGTTATAGGCCCAATGCTTGAATGTCTATTAGCTCACACAGCAATTGTCACGCTACTAGGACACGAAGGTCCATGTCATAGCTGCCCGTGTTTTTGCCATTTCCAGGTATTTTTGCTGTGGAGTGAAGATCTCTTTCACTACACAAATACCATGGGACACATATGTTGGGAATCTTGGGGGGAAATTCTGCAACCCCTTGCACTATAATAAAGTATCTGTTCGGAGGTAAAACGGGTTGGCCTCTAATTAATGAAGGTTGTAGTAAGGGTTCGTGGTGTCTCTCCAATTGGTTTGTACGTGCGTGACTCACTTAAGAGCCTAGTTGATCATGTTGGATCCTTAGGGATATTCACCCGATCCAGACTATCATCAACACGCCTTGCCTGAGCTTGGCTAGATAAGATAGAACTTTGGTTCGCACCTTATTTATATACTAGTCGAAAGGTTTTACCGGTTTAAGGTCGTCCTCCAAGGAAGAAGCGATTTCCCTGGATAGGCCTTTCTAAGAAAATAAAGGTTTGTAATCTAATAGTTTGTGGAAGTGCACCCAAAACTCAAGACACGAGGTAAATCGATTAAGCTCCAAATTTTGAAATGTGAACTAAGCTACACCACCATACAAGCATGAATGTCCAATTTTAAGCCCAAAAAGTAGGTGTTGATTGCTTGTTCAATTTTAAAGCACAAAAATAAAAGGTTTTTTGCCTTTGTTCAATTTTAAACCTCACGTCAATTTTAAGCCCAAATCTGAAATATGAGGTGTGATATCTTTTTGCAAGCACTGTTCTTTTTAAAACCCAAATCAACAAATGAATTCCTTTTAGTTTGTGTTGTTTAATACATTAGTACCAAAAAGGATTATTCACAAACATGAGAATATGTGAAACTTTTTGAAAAACAAAATGGTGCTTACCAAAACTTACCCTCCTCCGTCCTTGATGACATTGATCCAATCCTACACAGAAACCACAAAAAATGTCAATTAAAAAGTAGATGGGCAGAAGACTTGGATCTGATATTTGCAATATTTGCTACAATTGTGGCAATCTTCCTGCAACTGCAGCAAACTTCCAATGATTGCGGTAATAAACTTTCAACTGCAGCAAAGTGTTGTCGATTGCGGTAATTAAGTTGCAACTGCGGAAAAGTTCTACCGATTGCGGCATGGATCGAACAACTGAGACAGAATTATTTTGATTGCGGTAAACTTCTTGCAATTGCGGCACGGATTGGGTGATTGCGGAAAAATACCAAAATTCAGAGACAAGAAAATGGCCAGAATAACTGCGAAGGCCTGCAAATCAATTGTGGTATTAAACCAGTCGATTGCGGCATAGTATGGGTGATTGTGGCAAAATTCCAGCAATTGCAAAATTGTATAGATATCAAAGAAAAGTGTGATTTTTAAATTTACGACCGTGGTTGATCAATCCATTTCTTCATCTGCAAGAGATATTTGGGCTATTTTGTTCACGTCGAGTTCACCAAAATGTATGCCTCTCTCTCTAGTTCCCCACAGCTTTCCAAAGGTGGGGGTTAGTAGCAAAGGTTCACAAATGAATGCAAATCAAGTATACAATGACTACTAAACGAATAATAGAAACATGAGCAATAAAATGTACAAGCAAAAGAAAGGAAGACAAATAAATGCGAACCCCATGATGCTTGAAGCTTCTATTGTTTCTCTCTACTCCTTCCAAAATGTTGTTCTTGATGCTCAGTATTGGTGGGGTAGTGTCTATGACTTGAGAAGCATTGAGAATTTGATAATTGAAATGTGTGTGTGTGATCGCAAGATGGCTTGAATTCTAGAACCAAACTGACGGAGTAATGGCGCATGAGAGCTTTGAAATCCTGGATCTTTCAAATGGTTATGAAGGGTTTATTATATAGGAATTGGTGATGAAATTAATGGTTGAGATCAATCCCAGAGATGAGGAGATGAATGGTTGTGATCAAAAGGAACAGGAGAGGTCCTTAGTAAACTCCACCTCTTCATTTGGTAAAGAGGAGATAGAGTTTGGTTAACTGAAGAGCTATTTATGAGTTACCTTTTTGAACTGAAGAGGTGGGTGAAGTTACCCAT
>MU225246.1:1834203-1941043 GCA_018584345.1 Thuja plicata
TAATTGAATTCTTTTTAATTAAGAATTGCTTTATTTGATGAAATTAAATTAATTTAATTGAAATTAATTTAATTGGAAGAATTTAATTAGTTAGTTTAAATATTTGATTTAAACTATAGGAAATTGAATTTAATTAATTAAATAATAATAATTAATCAATTAAAGATTAATTAATTAAATAAAATTAATTATTTAATTAATTTTGGGAATTGGATTAGATGATTTGAGAAATGAATTTAGAAGAAAATAGGTGATTAATTAATGATTAAAAAACCATTAATTAATAGATGAAAATTAGTGTTTTTAATGTAAAGTTGCAAGCCTGTCCATTTTAGGGTGTCTACAGTAACCTAATTGATTCACTCTCTAAGGAATCACTAAAATAGACACTATCCTATTGATATGAGTCCTTAATGAGTTCAGCTCATTTGTTTTAAAAACTAGATGAAATTGATTAGTTTGTGTATAACTGAATGGAGAAAACACTTGTTCAACAAACTCTAGATTAGTGCCTATTCCTTGGGCAAAGAGTCAATGAAAACATTGCTAACAATGATAAACTAATGCAATACTAAAGAATGCCTTACAAACTTCATACAATCCAGATTGGATGCCTTACAAACAATCTACTCAACTCAATACTTCTTTATCAAATCTTCACAACCATGTCCTGCTCTCTAAAACCATTCATGAAATTTAGCTCTCTCCTTAAGAAAGACTCACAAAAAATTTGACACACTACCTTGTAGTAGGTATACTTCAAATGCCTTACAAATGAACTATCCTAGAGCATAAACACAATGAAAAGAGACAAGACAGAAATGAGTAGGAATTGCACTATATTCTCATTAATCCAAATTATTTCCAGATATCCAGACATTAAACTCAAGAACTAAGAATGAAATAGAAGTATGCTTTACAAATAGAAATCTTCAAATCAATGGTAACTTGTACTGAACCAAGGAAAGATAGGAACAAGAACAAGACCAGGAACCTCCACAGGAACCAAAACAGCAACCTGAATCAGAACCCTCAAAACAGAAAAAAGAAGACAATAAATAATAGAGAGGAAACCCTATTAACTCTGAGATATTCACACTTGTCTCTCCTCAAATCTGATCTACTCATTCTGTCTTTTCTCAGTCAAGATCTGAACTTCATTGGTGGCCTCAAAACTTGTTTTTCAACTGCCTCCAAAGTCTTTCAAAACTGATCTGATATGATATCATTTGTCTTTTGTCCATGAATGTTTTTACAAATCTGATTTGATTTTCTATCTCTGCAAAATATCTGATTTCATTCTCTAAAAACATCCACCGAGAAAGCCTCTTCATCAGGATCTGCAAATACATTTCTGAAGACCATAAAAAGATTATCAAATTTTAATATTTCACTCTTTCACATTATTTCAATATTTTTGCACTTTACATCTCCTTTATGTGCAAATTTGATTTTAACTTATCCATCTCAAATTTGCATCAATCCTTTGAAAATTTGATTTCCATCTATCTCTGAAAAAATCTGATTATCTTTGCCCATTCCAAAATTTGATCTTATCTTCTGCAAATCTGACTGTCACTGTCACTACAGGTTCACCTTCTTTGTAATCTTTCTTTAATGTGCACATTGGTACAAATCAGAGCTTAGAGTCACCACTCACCAGTAGTGAGATTGTGTAAATATTTCTTCAATAGCTTTGGACTTTCAGATACTTTGTAATGACACACAAACGGGCCTTTTGAAAACTATGACTCTATGACCAGACTCAAATGCAACTGGTTTGAAAGATTTAGAAAATACTGCACTAGAGAATCCAGGAAATAATATTTTTTACTTCCCAAGTAGAGTCGCCAATTTGTTGGTGTACTCAGATGGGCAAACTCAATTGATTCTGATTTAACATTCTAGAATCTCTAGAATACCAGAGATTTCTGAATACTTCAAAAAGACTTTAAAATCTCTTATCCCTAGCAGAGTCACCAATTTGTTAGCAATTTTTCTTGCAACACTTACCTAACGATGATAGTATACCTTATATACTTGAATGCATCCTCTTTTAGGCAAGAGAAAGGCTAATTGCTGAGGTATTTGATAACACTGGGGATACCTATTATCACCTCCTTCATTTTTGAGCTACATAGACTCAGGCAGGTATTACCTATTAAAGATTACTAATACTTCAGCCTATGTATTTGGTGGATTATTTCATTCACTGGCTATGCACCTAAAACCTCACTGTAACAACTTATAGAATACTTTAGAGATTGCAATGACTAATTTGAAACAGAGTATTATAAGCCAGGCTATGGTTTTGATAACATGAACCAATCAGACAAGGACTTTCATCCTTCTTCATTTTGATTTTAGGAGGGGTAACCTAATTGATTCACTCTCTAAGGAATCACTAAAATGGACACTATCCTACTGATATGACTCCTTAATGAGTTCAGCTCATTTGCTCTACGAATTATATGAAATTGACTAATTTGTGTATAACTGAATGGAGAAAACACTTGTTCAGCAAACTGTAGATCAGTGCCTATTCCTTGGGCAAAGAGTCATTGAAAACATATTTTAACAATGATAAAATAATGCAATACTAAAGAATGCCTTACAAACTTCATACAATCTAGATTGGATGCCTTACAAAAAATCTACTCAACTCAATACTTCTTTATCAAATCTTCACAACCATGTCCTGCTCTCTGAAACCATTCATGAAATTTATCTCTCTCCTTAATAAAAACTCACAAACAATTAGACACACTACCTTGTAGTAGGTATACTTCAGATGCCTTACAAATGAACTATACTAGAGCATAAACACAATCAAAAGAGAGAAGACAGCAATGAGTAGGAACTGTACTGTATTCTCATTAATCCAAATTGTTTCCAGATATCCAGACATTAAACTCAAGAACTAATCATGAAATAGAAGTATGCTTTAGAAATATAAATCTTCAAACCAATGGTAACTTGTACTGAACCAGAAAAAGATAGGAACAAGAACAAGACTAGGAATCTCCACAGGAACCTGAATCAGAACCCTCAAAATAGAAAAAAGAAGACAATAAATAATAGAGAAGAAACCCTATTAACTCTGAGATATTCACACCTGTCTCTCCTCAAATCTGATCTGCTCATTCTGTCTTTTCTCAGTCAAGATCTGAACTCCATCGGTGGCCTCAAAACTTGTTTTTTAACTTCCTCCAAAGTCTTTCAAAATTGATCTGATGTGATATCATTTGTCTTTTGTCCATGAATGTTTTTACAATCTGATTTGATTTTCAATCTCTGCAAAATATCTGATTTCATTCTCTAAAAACATCCACCGAGAAAGCCTCTTCATCAGGATCTGCATATAAATTTCTGAAGACTATAAAAAGATTATGAAATTTTAATATTTCACTCTTTCACATTATTTCAATATTTATACACTTTATATCTCCTTTATGTACAAATCTGATTTCAACTTATCCATCTCAAATTTGCATCAATCCTCCAAAAATCTGATTTCCATCTATCCCTGAAAAAATCTGATTGTCTTTGCCGATTCCAAAATTTGATATTATCTTCTGCAAATCTGACTGTCATTTTGTGAAAATCTAATTTTATCTATTATTGCAAAAAATCTCCTGGAATGCATTTTTAACAAGCATTTGCAATAAAAGATTAAAAAATTAACCAGTGCACATTTCAAATACTTTGAAAATCTCAATTTTCTACAATTTGCCCAAACTTCACAAGAAATTGACATGTGGCATCTGTGGACTGACTGCTCTAAACTGTTCTTTAACTGTGCTTTAACCATAGGTTCACCTTTTTCTCTTTGTCTCCAAGTCTCTAAACTTTTCGCCTAACCATGGTCTATTTTGGAGACATAGAGACTAGCATCAGTCTCATAGTCTCTGAATCAATTTCCACTTAACATCTTAGACTAGTGACCATGTGACTGCCTTTATTCTCCTTGTCTCTGAATATTTTTAACTCATCCATCAACCTTCGGTGGGCTAGCGACTAGCATCTAGCGGTTTATCCTCATCTGGCGACCACGTGATTGCCTTGATCTCACTGTCTCCAGAACCTTTCACCTTAACATCTTATGTCTAGCGACTATGCGACTGGTGGTTTACTCTGGTCAGGGCGGTTATCTCCCTCATCTGGTGACCTCACAAGTACCCGCTTGTGGTCAGTCGCCAAATCTCAGCGGTTATCTCCCTTGACAGTCACCTTCAGGCAACTACCCAACTGGATGCCACATGTCACTTTTGTCAAAATTTACTTATCTTCAAATTCTGGGCACGAAAACTGAGGTGTTAGATGATTGGGTGCACGTGTGTAGAGCCTCCTCATCTTTCATCAAATTCATATGTTCTTGTTTTGGCTTATAAACCTTCCATATCTCTGTCGCATGAACAATGTGGGACTAAATCCCTCCACACTTAAAACATTTTCAAAATTGGGCACCCAAAATTATGGGGCCCACTTCCGTTGCAACTCCCATTCAAGAGGGCCCTCTAAGAGCTTCTGAGCTCTTATTATTTTTTCATATACAATGTGTTTTACTATATAAATACTAAAAAATGCCACTGCACAAGCAATATGGAACAATGCGTTTTCACATTTTCTAGTTTTTTGAGAGCTTCTTGTAGAAACTGCTCATCAATGGTGTCATATCTTTGTAAATGGAGACCATGAACATCTTCTAGTGGTCTAAGCACCCCTCTCCATGGATTTATATTTTTCATTTAAAGATTTAAACATTAAAAATTTCTCATCCAAACTGGACACACTGCACAGCATCTCTGTGGATCATACTAGCTTTGAATGCATTTGAAAACTTACCTTTTAATTGGCTAAGCAGCCCCCTATGGTTTTATATTTGCAAATATTTAAACAAACATTTCAAAGTCTACATTGGAGCATCATAAATCTTCCTCTAATAGTCATTTTTCAGACTCCTCTGCTTCTCGCGTGGTGTGCTCCTCTTGTCCCTTTCTGTCTGACGTTGGCTATTTAGTATTTAGGATAAAATGTTCTGAACCTACCTCAATGCATGGGCCTCCTGACCAATTTCCAGCACAGTTTATTAACAAAAGCTTTCATCTTCCCAGGCATGTGGTGTCTTCAATGCTAAGCAATCTCTATTTTTCTATTTAAAACTTGCTTTTCAAAACATATAAAACATCCCCAATCTATTGTGCAAGGTAAGGAAATAGTCTTTGTTGTTTGAATGTCAAAATCAACACAACTTTCTTCAAAGTCTATCATTCTCCCTCTTCCCAGCTGAGATGTTGTGCAAGGTTTGGTAGATATTTCTATTTGCATGGTTTTAAAACTTAAAAAACTCCCAAAATAAGCGCCATAATCCATTGTTGTTTGGGAGTTTATAAATTTTAAAGCTTCCACTACTTGCGTGGCTTTTTTTGTATTATTTTTTTCATTTTATAACACACATATCCCTCTATAAAAACTCTCCATCATTCAGCGCTAACATTCATCTTTTTGCATTATTTGCTGTGCATCTTACACTACCAAAATATGCCGCATATCAAGTTTTTGTTTTTGAAGTGAGGACTATCTGGGGATGAAACAGAAGAATAGAAAATCAAACCAAAGTTCATAAAAGGCGGGTCTAAAGCCAAATGCCTTCTTTGGTTAATGCAAATGGTAGATTCTTATGAGGAAATCCAATGCTCATAACTCATTTGAATTCTCTTAATTCTAGCTTGAATACTCTAAGTTCCATGGGAGCCAAGCTTATTGACCCTTTCTTATTTATGTTTATCAATTCCTTCCTGTGAGATTTCCCATCAGGTCATTATGTAGATTAATAAGGGAAGACACTTTTGCATCAGAAGTAGACATATCTGTGAACATGGAGAAAATGTCCATGGGGTCATCAACTAACGTTCTACACTATAGGCATCCCTTTTTGCAATAATCTACATCCCATCCTCCCCTCATTTTCCTCCTCCATTGTAAGTTTTCTCTGTATTTTTCAATACACTGCTATTGATATGAATGCTCTTAAATATTCCCCATTTAGTTTGCATGAGTTTCATTGTTCATGTTGCGTTGGCTTTGGGCTTTTAATGTGTTGGGTCTTCTTCATGGCACTTACATAATACTTTTATTTATGAGCTCCAAGTTGAATATCATTACACTTTCTCACCCCCAAAAGAACTAAAACAGGGTCCTTAGTGAAAATAAACAATGAGCTTTGAAATGGTGATCGCAACAAACCATTAAGCACACTTTTGCAAACTAAACACTTTTAATGGCAATTGGCCTCCTGAATAGGCCTTAAAAACTGACTAAAACAAGCAATCAATCCTTGACACTTGGCAAGAAGATCCATTCACCATCATTAAATATACATGTAGAAGGGCTTCACCAGATTCATCCTCAGGCACAACATATAACAGTGCAAACTTAGCCTTTCAGAAAAATGTGTAGGTGCAAATGCTGAAATAACATAAGTCTCAACCGAATCGGTCTTTGCAAAATCACTAAATCACACTCTGAAGCCTCACTATCAGGTCAAATAGTACATTCATATGCAATGACAATGGTCCCACATATCGAATCTTGAAAATAACATTCAGATGGAAAGTTATCATTTCCTTAAAATGACCATTTTGCAAACTTAACTCTTTTCTGCACTGCAAACTGAATAAAATGCCTCTGAAACTGAAATCATAAAGTCACCAAGAAGAACCTTCACAATATTAACTTCTGAACATAGATTCAATTTCATATGTAGAATACAAAACCTCAGCTATCTTCCTCTGAAAGAAAACTATTCAACTGATACCAAACTGCAAATGTTAGCATCCTAACACTTTTTTGAATTTTAACACAGTGAAAAAGTAGAAACTGAATCTGGAATTAGCATGGAGAAGTAATCAACCGGATTGGTCAAAGTTTGGGAATCTTCAGATGAGTTCCCTTCCAGGTCTATAATGCAGAACAACCTTCAATTATGTCTGACCTCGAACGGGGTGCAAATAGAGAAACCACAAAGTATCTGATTTAATTTTGAATTTAGCATTTTCAGTGAAACTTTAATAAATCAGAAATGGAAAGGCTCTGGCAAAGTGAGTAACTGGATTGGCAAGAATCAGTAAATCCTTAGGTGAGTACACTCTTATGTTTTCAATACAATGGACAACTCAATTATCCAAAATGTTCAACCGCGTACATATTTTCAAGACCTCAAAGTGGACAACTTAGCAATTCTATACTTGAAAACTCTGGAAATCAGAATTATTCACCAATGGAATGGTTCTAAAAAACTTGTCATCTAATTTCATAGGGATCTGCAAACTTAAAATATCGGTTCATTGTCATGCTTACAATACCTAGGAACACACCATGATATGATACCTATCCATCTAATAAAAAATGTAAGCCTTCAAAGTAGGATATTTAGAAATCTGCATTCAACAACTTTGGAAAACCTACCAACAGAATCAGACTGGCAAATTGCTTAAATGGATTCATCATGATCTGTAAATTGGAAAATATGAAGTATGTGACCACTGGAACATAGTACAAAAGTAACTTTCTCAATCGAATCAACTGGTCAAAAGTTATAACCTGTCAAATTGGGCCATTCAGATTCCTAAGCAGAACAATGATTTAAACAGTTTTGAGCAACCAAATTTGGGGAATATGGAAACTTATCAAATGGATTGATAATGACCTGAGATAAAAAAAATAAGCTCTTTGATATGCATGCAACACATTCCCAGAGCAGTGACTCATGAAACTCAATAGGGTGCAAGATATTCAGAAGCAAACTAGGCCACGGACAGCAAAATGACACCTTAGCAAAATGCAGATTTAGGTGACCATCTCAAAATGACTACTCCCTAAACATGTCAGATTTGGAATTTAGGAGTTGGAACCCACTACATATGTGAAATGAAAGGTACTGAACCTTCTTCCCAATTTGTACCTCATGAAAATCATCCGAGTACCCTCACAAGCATTTTAACTGAGCCTTTTCACACCAAATTTTCAAGGGTACTTACTTTGCTTAACTTAAAAACTTAACATGGTCACTCCAAATTTGTTCCATATTTAGGAGTACCAGCAGTGGCTCTGACTGAGGACAGTTTAAATTCAATTTTATACTGAGAACCACAGATCTTTGGAGTAGCAGACCACCCCAAAACTAAAAAATCAGACTTTACCCTTTTCCACTTTCCTCCTGTCACTTTCACCTCTCAAAAAGTTTCAAAAAAATGGGGAAACCTCTTGTTGAAAGCAAAAACACAACTAAAAGGGAAAGTAGCTGTAATTATTTTCTTTATCTACAAGAGGTCCGAAGCCCCAAAACTAAGATCAACTCTTACCTCTGTCAAATACAAAGCTCCCTACCCCATGTTTCAAAAATTTTATAACAGTGTCACTCTTATCTGTCTGGTCCAATCCACTTTCATCCTGTATCAACTCATCATATGACAAAAAATCTGAAAGTTCTTCATATGAGCTTCCATAAACATTAGGCAGATTGTCATTGTAAAAAATGTGTGGCATATACATGTCACATTCGTTAGATAAGAACATACTTTGATATCTGTGACATTTATCATCTTTTATTTGTATACCACAACTCAAATACTCACCATTCAACTGAAAGGAGGGATACTCAACCTCTGTCATATTTCTTGGGTAAGCATCATTAAGTTCAGTCACATCCATCACTTACAGATCAAAGGAAAAAGCAGACTGAACCTTACAACATTCACCATTTAAAACATGATTCGGCCTTTTCTATAATGGATTTGGAACAACAATCTGAAAATCACCAAAATTTGGATCATTATGAACTACAGGGATCTGATGCATCTTATTTTGAACCTTTGTGAGAGAGAAAGAACAAGTTTCAGCTTTGTCCTTATCATAACATGACAATTTCATGTCATAATCCATATTCTGCTCTTAAAAATTAAAGGGATCTTGCAACTTGTTAGTGGTTTTCATATCTAAATCCGAAATCCCTAAAGAGCTCTCATGTAAATTGCTATCCTCACATAGTTCATTAACTTGCTGGTGGGTGGGAGGGAGAATGTCAAGAAACACATTTGGCAACTACATATTTTGAGTGACTAAAAGTTCATCATAAAATGATTTTGTGGAAGATTTAGAGTCAGAGAAAGATTCATAATCAACAACACTATCCTATTTAGTACTCAATATTATACCTAAAATCTCTTCATCTTTTGAATCTGAAAACACACTGATGTTTTCATTATCTGAACAATCAAATTGAATCCTGTTGTAATGTTGTGAAAAAGAAATGCAAGGACAATCAGAAATATTAGTATCACAGCTCTGAGCATCTAATATATATTCCTTGTTAAAATCAATGTGCCTAGGGTGTAAGAATTCAAAACTATGCTGCCCTGAATATCTAAAATAATCATAAGATAATAAGTCTGAAATTTCTTCATTATGAAGTGAATCACTATCATCATTTACATCCTCCTCTAGTAGACAATCACAATCAGCAACTTCATTTATCAGATATGTACCATTTTGTTGATTATACACATCTTCTATTTCATATTGAGAATGATTACTACTTTCATGATTATAAATCATAACATCCATTTTAGACATAGTTATAATAATTTTTTGTTCATCATTCTCAATATGAGGATCACTAGATGCAACCTCATGTGAAATCATAAATATAGGATTTTCAATATCAGAGACTCGGTTTGAACTATCAGGATTTATGTCACTGTCATCATAAGGATTACCACAACAACTTACCTCGTCATCATCTTGCTACTCATAAACTTCATTGTCAGCGTCATAATCATCATTTTCAACCAAAGAAAACTCAGCATCACCTTCATAATAGCTGGATTCAATATCACCCAACTCAGTCTCATCAATATGACTAGATTCATATTCAGCATGTTCAAAAGTTTTAGATTCAATATTATTATTCTAAACATTAAACATATCTTTAGAAGAAGCATCCTCTAAACCTTCTATCCATTCTATAACTTGCTGAAAAAAATCTGTCCTTTGAGCCATTGATAACTTACGTGTATAAGGGAAACAAATTTGAACAAATAACTCAACGAATACATACTCCTGAGGACATAAAATGATACCATAGCCCCTTAGCTTATCAGCAAATCTTATGTAGAAATCATTTGGTGATTCTCCTTCCTCTTGTCTCATGTGTTCATGAAAAATTAATACCACCTTTCCTTGAAGCTTTTGGCTCAACATAGCTGTCTCTACTTGGAAAAAATTAAACTCTGATATAGGATCCTTTGATTCAGATATGTTATGTTCTTCACTGTGCTCTTCTTCATTATATTTCTCTATATCACCAAGCTGATCAAAATCACTAAATCTTTTAATAAAACAAGCCTCTATTACTTCCATAGATTCTATTGAGCCATGAGGTAGATTCCTAAACCAATCTCTTACAACATCAACTAAGGACATTACAAAAAGTTTCATCAATATATCCTCATGTGAAATGTTATGACTATGTACCAAGTTAGCAAAATTTTCTAAATGATATTTAGCTGATTGTTCACCAAAACTAGTAAACTTTGGCAAACACTCCCTAACCTTTGATGGAATATGATTCAGATATCCATAGATACCCTCAAAAATAATCGCCCCATACAAATTATTACCCCTCGAATCACAAGAATATGACATCTTAGTAGTCAAAAAGAAGATTACAAACTGCCTCTCTCATTTATTACATATCTCATTCAGATTTTGCAAAAATGCAAGTAAAACTTGAAATATGTAAACCTCTTTTTTCAACTAATTCCTTTTTGCTTTAGTGTTGCAATCACTTGATAAGGAAAACTATTAAAACTTTGTGAAATACCTAGATGTACTTGAGTTGCTACAAAATATGTGCTTTGAGAACTCCTTCAAATCAGCTTCAAAACATGTAAAATATCTACAGTTAGTCACAAGGTGGCCAGATGAGGGAGATAACCGCCGCGACCAGAGTAAATCACTAGTCGTATAGTCGCTAGACATAAGATGTTAAGGTGAAAGGTTCTGGAGATAGTGAGATCAAGGTAGTCACGTGGTCACCAGATGAGGATAAACTGCCAGATGCTAGTCGCCAGGTTGCCAAAGGTTGATGGATGAGTTAAAAATATTTAGAGACAAGGACACTAAAGGCAGTCGCATGGTCGCCAGTTGAAGATGTTAAGTGGAAATTGATTCGGAGACTATGAGATTGATGCTAGTCTCTATGTCTCCAAGTAAAACCATGGTTAGGAAAAAAGTTCAGAGACTTGGAGACAAAGAGAAAAAGGTGAACCTAGGGTTAAAGCATAGTTAAAGAGCAGTTTAGAGCAGCCAGTCCACAGATGCCACGTGTCAATTTCTGGTGAAGTCTGGGCAAATTGAAGAAAATTGAGAGTTTCAAAGACTTTGAAATGTGCATAGGTTAATTTTTTAATCTTTTATTGCAAATGCTTGTCAAAAATGCATTCTGAGAGATTTTTTGCAATAACAGGTAAAATGAGATTTTCACAAAATGATAGTCAGATTTGCAGAAGATAAGATCAAATTTTGGAATGGGCAAAGATAATAAGATTTTTTCAGAGATAGATGGAAATCAGATTTTCAGAGGATTGATGCAAATTTGAGATGGATAAGTTGAAATCAGATTTGCACATAAAGGAGATATAAAATGCAAAAATATTAAAATAATGTGAAAGAGTGAAATATTAAAATTTCATAATCTTTTTATATTCTTCAAAAATGTATTTGTAGATTCTAATGAAGAGGCTTTCTCGGTGGATATTTTTAGAGAATGAAATCAGATATTTTGCAGAGATTGAAAATCAAATCAGATTTGTAAAATCATTCATGGAAAAAAGACAAATGATATCAGATCAAATCAGTTTTGAAAGACTTTGGAGGTAGTTGAAAAACAATTTTTGAGGCCACCAATGACATTCATATCTTGACTGAGAAAAGACAGAATGAGCAGATCAAATTTGAGGAGAGACAGGTGTGAATATCTCAGAGTTAATAGGGTTTCTTCTCTATTATTTATTGTTTTCTTTTTTCTGTTTTGAGGGTTCTTATTCATGTTCATGTTCTGGTTCCTGTGGAGGTTCCTGCTCTTGTTCTTGTTCCTATGTTTGCTTGGTTTAGTACAAGTTACCATTGGTTTGAATATTTCTATTTGTAAAGCATACTTCTATTTCATGCTTAGTTCTTGAGTTTAATGTCTGGATATCTAGAAACAATTTGGATTAATGAGAATACAGTGCAGTTCCTACTCACTGTTGTCTTGTCTCTTTTGACTATGTTTATGCTCTAGTATAGTTCATTTGTAAGCCATCTTAAGTATACCTACTACAAGGTAGTCTGTCTAATTGTTTGTGAGTCTTTCTTAAGGAGAGAGCTAAATTTCATGAATGGTTTCAGAGAGCAGGACATGGTTGTGAAGATTTGATATACAAGTATTGAGTTGAGTAGATTGGCACTTTTTCTTGCAACACTTACCTAATGATGACAGTATACCTTATATACTTGAATGCAACCTCTTTTAGGCAAGAGAAAGGCTAATTGCTGAGGTATTTGATAACACTGGGGATACCTATTATCACCTACTTCATTTTTGAGCTCCACAGACTCAGGCAGGTATTACCTATTAAAGATTACTGATACTTCAGCGTATGTATTTGGTGGATTATTTCATTCACTGGCTATGCACCTAAAACCTCACTATAACAACTATAGAATACTTTAGAGATTGCAATGACTGATCTGAAATAGAGTATTATAAGCCAGGCTATGGTTTTCATAACATGAACCAATGAAACAAGGACTTTCATCCTTCTTCCTTTTGATTTTAGGAGGGTAACCTAATTGATTCACTCTCTAAGGAATCACTAAAATGGACACTATCCTGCTGATATGAGTCCTTAATGAGTTTAGCTCATTTGTTCTAAAAACTAGATGAATTTGATTAATTTGTGTATAACTTAATGGAGAAAACACTTGTTCAGCAAACTCTAGATCAGTGCCTATTCCTTGGGCAAAGAGTCAATGAAGACATATGTTAACAATGATTAACTAATGCAATACTAAAGAAGGCCTTACAAACTTCATACAATCCAGATTGGATGCCTTACAAACAATCTACTCAACTCAATACTTCTTTATCAAATCTTCACAACCATGTCTTGCTCTCTGAAACCATTCACAAAATTTAGCTCTCTCCTTAAGAAAGACTCACAAACAATTAGACACATTACCTTGTAGTAGGTATACTTCATATGCCTTACAAATTAACTATACTAGAGCATAAACACAGTCAAAAGAGACAAGACAACAATGAGTAGGAACTGCACTGTATTCTCATTAATCCAAATTGTTTCCAGATATCCAGACATTAAACTCAAGAACTAAGCATGAAATAGAAGTATCCTTTACAAATAGAAATCTTCAAACCAATGGTAACTTGTACTGAACCAAGCAAAGATAGGAACAAGAACAAGACCAGGAACCTCCACAGGAACCTGAATCAGAACCCTCAAAATAGAAAAAAAAAAAGACAATAAATAATAGAGAAGAAACCCTATTAACTCTGAGATATTCACACCTGTTTCTCCTCATATCTGATCTTCTCATTCTTTCTTTTCTCAGTCAAGATCTGAACTTCATTGGTGGCCTCAAAACTTGTTTTTCAACTGTCTCCAAAGTCTTTCAAAATTGATCTGATCTGATATCATTTGTCTTTTGTCCATGAATGTTTTTACAAATCTGATTTCATTTTCAATCTCTGCAAAATATCTAATTTTATTCGCTAAAAACATCCACTAAGAAAGCCTCTTCATCAGGATCTACAAATACATTTATGAATACTATAAAAAGATTATGAAATTTTAATATTTCACTCTTTCAGATTATTTCAATATTTCTGCATTTTATATCTCCTTTATGTGCAAATCTGATTTCAACTTATCCATCTCAAATTTGCATCAATCTTCTGAAAATCTGATTTTAAAATTTGATTTCCATCTATCTCTGAAAAAATTTGATTATCTTTGCCGATTCCAAAATTTGATCTTATCTTCTGCAAATCTGACTGTCATTTTGTGAAAATCTAATTTTATCTGTTATTGCAAAAAATCTCCTGGAATGCATTTTTGACAAGCATTTCCAATAAAAGATTAAAAAATTAACCTGTGCACATTTCAAAGTCTTGGAAACTCTAAATTTTCTACAATTTGCCCAGAATTCACCAGAAATTGACATGTGGCATCTTTGGACCTGCTGCTCTAAATTGCTCTTTAAGTGTGCTTTAACCCTAGGTTCACCTTTTCCTCTTTGTCTCCAAGTCTCTGAACTTTTCCCTTAACCATGGTCTGATTTGGAGACATAGAGACTAGCATTAGTCTCATAGTCTCTGAATCAATTTTCACTTAACATCTTCAACTGGCAACCATGCGAATGCCTTTAGTCTCCTTTTTTCTTAATATTTTTAACTCATCCATCAACCTTTGGTGACCTGGTGACTAGTATTTGGCGGTTTATCCTCATCTGGCGACCACACGACTGCCTTGATCTCATTGTCTCTAAAACCTTTCACCTTAACATCTTATGTCTAGCGACTATGCGACTGGCAGTTTACTCTGTTCATGGTGGTTATCTCCCTCATTTGGCGACCTCATGACTAATTGCTAGCGGTCAGTCACCAAATCTCAATGTTTATCTCATTTGACGGTCAGCTTCTGGCGACTACCCGAATGGACTCTACATGTCACTTTCGTCAAAATTTACTTATCTTCAAATTTTGGGCATGGAAACTGAGGCATCAGATGACTGGGTGCGCACATGGAGAGCCTCCTCATCTTTCTTCAAATTCATATGTTCTTGTTTTGGCTTATAAACCTTCCATATCTCTGTCGCATGAACAATGTGGGACTAAATCCCTCCACACTTAAAGCATTTTTGAAATTGGGTGCCCAAAGCTATGGGGCCCACCTCTGTTGCAACTCCCAGCCAAGAGGGCCTACCAAGAGCCTTTGAGCTCTTATTCTTATTTCATATACAATGTGTTTTAGTATATAAATACTAAAAAATGCCACTACACAAGCAATATGGGACAATGCATTTCCACATTTTCCAATTTTTTGAGAACTTCCTGTAGAAACTGCTCATCAATGGTGTCATAGCTTTGTAAATGGAGACCATGAACATCTTCCAATGGTCTAAGCGCCCCTCTCCATGGATTTATATTTTTCATTTAAAGATTTAAACATTAAAAACTTCTCCTCCAAACTGGACACACTGCGCAGCATCTCTGCGGATCATACTGGCTTTGAATGCATTTGAAAACTTACCTTTTAATCTGCTACACAGCCCCCTATGGTTTTATATTTGCAAATATTTAAACAAACATTTCAAATTCTACATTGGAGCATCATAAATCTTCCTCTAATAGACATTTTGCAGACTCCTCTGCTTCTCGCGTGGTGTGCTCCTCTTGTCCCTTTCTGTCTAGCACTGGCTATTTAGCATTTAGGATAAAATGTTCTGAACCTACCTCAATGCGTGGGCCTCCTGACCAATTTCCAGTGTAGTTTATTAATAGAAACTTTCATCTTCCTAGGCATGTGGTGTCTTCAGCACTAAGCAATCTCTATTTTTCTATTTAAAACTTGCTTTTCAAAACATATAAAAACATCCCCAATTCATTGCCCAGGGTAAGGAAATAGTCTTTGCTATTTGAATGCCAAAATTAGCGCAACTTTCTTCAAATTCTATCATTCTCCCTTTTCCCAGCAGAGATGCTGCGCAAGGTTTGGTAGATGTTTTTATTTGCATGGTTTTAAAACTTAAAAAATTCCCAGAATCAGTGCCATAATCCATTGTTGTTTGGGAGTTTATAAATTTTAAAGCTTCCACTACTTGCGTGGCTTTCTTTGTATTATGTTGGTCATTTTATAACCCACATATCCCTCTATAAAAACTCTCCATCATTTAGCGCTAGCATTCATCTTCTTGTATTGTTTGTTGTGCATCTTACACTGCCAGAATATGACGCATATCAAGGTAGGTCTAAAGCCAAATGCCTTCTTCAGTTAATGCAAATGGTAGATTCTTATGAGGAAATCCAATGCTCATAACTCATTTGAATTCTCTTAATTCTAGCTTGAATACTCTAAGTTCCATGGGAGCCAAGCTTATTGACCCTTTCTTATTTATTTTTATCAATTCCTACCTATTAGATTTCCCATCGGGTCATTATATAGATTAATAAGGGAAGACACTTTTGCATCAGAAGTAGACATATCTGTGAACATGGAGAAAATGTCTGTGGGGTCATCAACTAACGTTATGCACTGTAGGCATCCCTTTTTGCAATAATCTACATCCCATCCTCTCCTCATTTTCCTCCTCCATTGTAAGTTTGCTCTGTATTTTTCAATGCACTGCTATTGATATGAATGCTCTTAAATATTCCCCATTTAGTTTGCATGAGTTTCATTGTTCATGTTGCGTTGGCTTTGGTCTTCTTAATGTGTTGGGCCTTTTATTTATGAGCTCCAAGTTGAATACCACTACTTTTTCTCACCCCCAAAACAACTCAAACAAGGACCTTAGTGAAAATAAACAATGAGCTTTGAAATGGTGATCGCAATAAACCATTAAGCACACTTTTGCAAACTAAACACTTTTAATGGCAACTGGCCTCATGAATAGGCCTTAAAAACTTAGTGAAACAAGCAATCTATCCCTGACACTTGGCAAGAAGATCCATTCACCATCATTAAATATACATGCAGAAGGGCTTCACCAAATTCATCCTCAGGCACAAGATATAACAGTGCAAACTTAGCCTTTCAGAAAAATGTGTAGGTGCAAATGCTGAAACAACATAAGTCTCAACCGGATCGGTCTTTGCAAAATCACTAAATCACACTTTGAAGCCTCACTATCAGGTCAAATAGTACATTCATATGTAATGAGAATGGTCCCACAATCAGATCTTGAAAATAAAATTCAGATGGAAAGTTATCATTTCCTTAAAATGACCATTTTGCAAACTTAACTCTTTTCTGCACTGCAAACTGAATAAAATGCCTCTGAAACTGAATTCATAAAGTCACCAAGAAGAACCTTCACAATCTTAACCTCTGAACATAGATTCAATGTCATATGTAGAGTACAAAACCTCAGCTATCTACCTCTGAAAGAAAACTATTCAACTGATACCAAACTGCAAATGTTAGCATCCTAACAATTTTTTGAATTTTAACACAGTGAAAAAGTAGAAACTGAATCTGGAACTAGCATGGAGAAGTAATCAACCAGATTGGTCAAAGTTTGGGAATCTTCAGATGAGTTCACTTCCAGGTCTACAATGCAGAACAACCTTCAATTATGTCTAACCTTGAACAGGGTGCAAATAGGGAAACCACAAAGTATGTGATTTAATTCTGAATTCAGCATTTTCAGTGAAACTTTAATAAATTAGAAATAGAAAGGCTCTGGCAAAGTGAGTAATTGGATTGGCAAGAATTGATAAATCCTCATGTGAGTACAATCTTATGTTTATAATATGATGGAAAACTTAATTATCCAAAATGTTCAACCGGGTACATATTTTCAAGACCTCAAAGTGGACAACTTAGCAATTTTGTACTTGAAAACTTTGGAAATCAGAATTATTCACCAATGGAATGGTTCTAAAAAACTTGTCATCTAATTTCATAGGGATCTGCAAACTAGAAATATCAGTTCATTGTCATTCTTACAATACCTGGGAACACACCATGATATCATACCTATCCATCTAATCAAAAATGCAGTCCTTCAAATTAAGGTATTCAGAAATTTGCATTCAACAACTTTGGGAAACCTACCAACAGAATCAGACTGGCAAATTGCTCAAATGGATTCATCATGATCTGGAAACTAGAAAATAGGAAGTATGTGACCATTGGAACATAGTACAAAAGGAAATTTTTCAGTTGAATCAACTGGTCAAAGTTATAACCTGTCAAACTGGGCCATTCAGATTTCTGAGCAGAACAAAGACGTAAACAGCTTTGAGCAACCAACTTTGGGGAATATGGAAACTTATCAAATGGATTGATAATGACCTGAGATCTAAAAAATAAGCTCTTTTATATTCATGCAACACATTCCCAAAGTAGTGACTCATGAAACTCAACAAGGTGCAAGATATTCAAAAGCAAACTAGGCCCCGGACAGCAAAATGACACCTTAGCAAAATGCAGATTTAGGTGACCATCTCAAAATGACTACTCCCTAAACATGTCAAATTTTGAATTTAGGAGTTGGAACCCACTGCATATGTGAAATGAAAGGTACTAAACCTTCTTCCCAATTTGTACCTCATGAAAATCATCCGGGTACCCTCACAAGCATTTTAACTGAGCCTTTTCACACCAAATTTTCAAGGGTACTTACTTTGCTTAACTAAAAAACTTAACATGGTCACTCCAAATTTGTTCCAAATTTAGGAGTACCAACACCCCCCATGCTAATATAATCCTAATTCTAAAACCCCTCCTCATGTTGTCACATTCCATAAAGGAATGATTAACAACTCAACCCACTTGAGAAAGTCAACTTTCTCAAGCATGACTTCTCTAAAGGACCAACTTGCCAAGTTGAGCCTTACACTCTCCCATGCCTCTTAATTGAATCTCATTAATGACCCATTAATGGATATTCCCTCTTTCCCATCCCTCATTAATTCCCAAGGCATTAATGGCTCTTACACTTCATTGATGACCTTAGGGGCTCCATTAATGAACCTTGTCTCCCCTCTCTCTCTCCCATTCTTCTATAAATTGAAGGGATTCATAGCTCATAATAAGCCTAAATTTGTGTATAGTAGTGTTGTTATGCTAATATTTTGAAGGGATCTCAAAGTATTTTTATGCTACACATTCCTCCATAGCTTCATACACTCTCCACAGTTAATTTCTTACATAGTTATAATGCTCAATTTTAGACTAATATGCATGTTTAGTGATCTAATAGTTGTTTTAAACTTGAATCTTTCATGCTAGGTTGTTTATGTCACTGGTATTATCATAATCTGAGGGTTTTTGTGTTATTTTTTACACTCATCCTAGTTAGAAATCAATAGGTCGATGTTAGGATCTTATATGCTCATTAACCCTTGTTTCTCACTAACAGAATGACTTATTGAAGTGTTGTGTCGCAGGTAACAGGTGCAAAAATACACACATTTTTGGCACCCATCGTGGGGTCTAATTTCCAACTTGGCCTCATTTTGTATCATTTTTTCACTAATTTGCATGCCCATGATTCTGTTACAGGGTTGTTTTTGGTCATTATAGGTCACATCTGGGATACGCCCTTGCACCACAGAAAATGAGGCTCGCATCTAGGATTTCCCAGATCATTTTTCATTTAGGCTTGCATTTGGGGAGCATTTTATCACACCTGGTAAGAAAGGTCACATACGGTATGCTGTATCACATTCATTTGTTTTAGGCTCACATCTGGTTAGAAAATTTACACACTTTGTTTGCCTAACTCTAACATTTTGACAAGTTGTGTTTTTGATATTTTGTAGCCTAACAATTGTTTGCAGGTGGTTATTGAAGGTTTTTTGTGGGAGTTGAAATAACGGATACTAACTCAGGTTTTCAGGTTTCCCAACCCCCATCTTGACCTCTATTTACTTGCTTTAAAAACTAAGGAACATTTTCCAATCTATCAGTAAACTGACTAGAGGACTATGCTCTTTTCCTTTTAAGGAAAATCAGAAACTCACACATCAGTTTATGGGTTGAACAGAATTTGGAGTTAACTAAAAAATTAATCATATTGGATAATTCCTTTGGATCAGTAAATGAACAACACAAATCACTAAATCTTGTGGTTTAAAGAACAAATTCAACCGTTTAAATTTATTTTTGGGACAAAGAAATTGAACAAGAAAACTCATTAAATATTGTGGTTAATTGAACAAGGAAAATCTATTTTCAAGCATATTATTTTCATTAAAATAGGAACATCTAAAGCAAGCACAACACTGCTTGAGGGAAAGAACCACTTTGCTTGACTCTGTTTTGGGAGAAAATGGCTTAGATTAGGAGAGTATGCTCTTCTTCTTTGGAAGAATCACAAATCCAGACATCCAAAGCTCGCCAATCCTTTGTATGCATATTTAATAGTAGAGGGCCTACTGGTTGAGGAAAAAATCTCCCGGGAATGACCCAAGTGAGGACAGGTTTTACGCCAACCCTTCCAACTCACTATAAATAGTTGTTTCCTTGTAGCCCAAAGCCTCAGAAGACGGAGCCAATTTTGTTCATGGAATTTTCACATCATTCCTTGAACATGCTTGGGTATATGTAGAGAGGAGTTGCTTGAATCTTTCTTGTGAGACTACATATATTCAGGTACTCATAGGGCTATACGCCTAAATTTTGGCTAGTGAAATTCTATGGGGGACAGTTTCAAATGGATTGCCCAATAATCTACAACAATTTCAACTGAAAGAATTCCTGATTCACCCCCAAAAGGGTGATAATATTTGTGCAAGGAAAAAATTAATTTCCCCAAGACACTCGTTGTATCATGCCCTCACTTGTATTTGGAGTCAGCTAATACAACATCATGACTGGAGCCATTGCGTGCTCAGTGATGGTTGTATTCTGATTATCATTTGAGTGTGTACCTAAGTCAACGAGCAAAGATTTTCATCCTCCACCTAGAGAATAGGAAAAAGATGAGTGTCTATTTTACCCTCCTAACAATGCAAATCTATTTGACATGTTTGAAAAATCATTAAAAAGATAACATCTCAAAACAAACAACAACATTCAATCCTAGATCAACGCATGTGTTTTCACTCACCAATGGGTCTCAAAAATCAAACTGCAATCAGACAAACTTCACGCACTTCTAAAATGAACTTTTCATAACTGATCAAAATTGGCAAAGACATCATAAGATCTCATCCTAGATTTCCTAAATTGCATATAGTATTTAGGATTGCATCTAGTATCCTAGCTCACATTTGGTTAGCAAACAGTCACATCTAGGGTTTAGGCTCACATTTGGTGTCATTAGAAGCTCGCATCTGGGAGCTTGCATCTAGGATAGTGGGAATTTACAAGATAGTTTCTCAAAAATTCTCAATTTATTAGGATCCCCTTTTGGCTCCTTAGCTGGTTCCTATTGTCTTTTCTGGTCTCCCTGTTGAAGTTTCAAAACTTTTTCAAATGTCTACCTTGCATGCTTAGTCAGTCTTTCACAATCAATTCACTATGTGTGGTCTACCCGCTTTCTACCCACAACTTGGTTCCCAGCTACTATCAAGGAAATCTAACCCTCTGATGCTAGAATCATTTACATCCACTAACAAATAGTTACTCTTACCTAGACACACCCACTTGAACGGTTTGAAACTCTCACTTGCACTATTGGGAAACATTGACAAAATTGAGAAACCACTTCATCGTTAACACAAGACGCAACAAGTACACGTCTAAAGGATCTAAAGTTCCTCCTAAAAGACCACACTTTCAAGGGGAAACATCTCATAGTTTCCTACTCGATCTAGACTCTCCACAAATCGATAGCGACACTCGTAGATGGAGTGAGGCTTTTGAGGAATATAACAATGGAAAAAAGCCCAAAGATACGGATGAGGAAGAAGAACCCACATTCGACCACCCTTTATTTGAGTTTGGCAGTGAGAATGAAATCGCTGAAGAAGAATATGAAAAACTCAAATAGAGAAAAAGATTCCATAAAATAATGGAAAAGATGATTGACGAGGATAAAGAAAAATACTTCCTCCACCTAGCATCCACTGGTCTAAAGTTACCCTCAAACTATGACGTAGAAAAGCTCAGAGAAAAAGAAGTGTTGACTCCTATATCTATTCTTTCCAAAAAGCTTTCCTTAATGTAGACAGAACTCACAAATCTCAAATAGGAGAAAGCTCCACCTAGATCAAAGTACTCTATGGACACCATTTGTCCATTCCCTTTTGACAAAAGTATAACTATGATCCCATTTCCTCCTAATGTGGCAAGACCAAAGTATGAAAAGTACATAGGAGAAACTGACCCACATGATCACGTTAGAGAATTCTCTACTCTAAGCATTGAATACATGCATGAACCTACCTACCTCATGCAACTTTTTCCTGAAAGTCTAGAAGGAAATGCTATGGAATGGTTCTCGAAACTAAACCCTAAGGTCAAAAACTTTGAAGAGTTGATTCAACACTTTATCTAGCATTACTCCTATAACATACAATATGATGTGACCATGAAGGACCTATGTAATACCAAGCAGAAGACCAGAAAATCATTTACACACTTCCTACAAATATGGAGGAATATCTTTGCACGATATTCAAGGTTCATTCCCGAATCAGAGAAGATGGAAATCTTCGTTAACAACCTAGTACCTGAATTAAACTATGCATTGCAAATGCAAGATTCACCAAGCTTTGACCAAATGATTAATAATGCCCTCTGTATCAAGGAATTCATGGTCAAAAAGGGGGAGATCACCCTTCAAAACAAAAACAAAACCAACAACTCCAACTCCAAACCTAAATGGTGGAAGTAGAGAAAAAATGTTGTCAATGATGGCATAGTAGATGCATCCAATATTAATCCTAAACCTAAGGTGTTTAATCTAACCAACGGTATGCAAGCAAGAAAAGAAACCAAGGTAACAACTCCTGTCCCAAAAGCAAACACTGACAATAACAAGGGTCATCAATGGACTTCAAAACCTCAAAGAACCTTCACTCCTTTGGGAGAACCTCTCAAGACTATTTTGAAAACACTGATAGACAATAAGATTCTCACTATTCCAGATTCCAAACCATGGGAACCAATGGTCAAACCCTGATGGTGGGATGATAATTCTTACTATGTCTTTCACAAAAACAAGGGACACAAAACTAACAACTACCTTAAACTTAAGCATGTCATTCAAGACCTCATTGAAGGTGGTAAGATCAAAGTAGATGGACACACTACCAATTAGGATCACATGACATTTAATAAACCATTCCCTAATTACAAAAAAGTGGAAACATCTAAAGGGAAAGGTAATGAAGTCAACTACACCTACTCCAATAATGACAATGTGATCAATATTCTAGACAACAAAACTGAATCCATTAATGTAATCATGATCAAGGATGTTAAGGACACATCTTTCCAAAAAAATGTACTGACGAGAATCCAACCACAAGTCATGATCAAGGGACCCAGTTCCCCTTCAAAACCAACATCAGCATCAAATTTTCCCATCATTACTATCCCCAAACCAGCAGTGAAAAACATGGTTACTATTCCTGGAGCAAAGTATGACTTGGCTGACCGGTTACAATGAACCTCTGCCAAAATTTCCATCTTTGAGTTGCTCAAAATATCCATAGTGCATAGGGAAATCTTAGAGAAAGCCCTACATGTTGCAAACATCCTGAAAGATCTTGATATAGACAAATTACAAGCGATGGTCAATCACATTTCAGCACCGCATTACCTCTCCTTTTCTGAAGAGGATGATAAGTCATTGACATATCCACATAATCAACCCCTCCACATTGAAGTCCTTATTCATAGATCCCGTGTTAGATGCATGTTGATAGATGGAGGTGCATGATTAAATATTTGTACACTTGATCTAATCAAAAGACTGGGTCTCTCAGAACAAACAATTGACTCTAGAACCAAAATAACTATCAAGGCTTATGACGAGGAAGAAAGATCCTCCAAAGGTCTTATTGTTCTACCTATTAGGGTTAGACCAATTGAAAGGAATGTCACATGTCAAGTTTTGGATCTGCACCTAGCCTACAAAATCCTATTGGGGAGGCCTTGAATCCATGAAATGAAAGCTATACCGTCTACTTATCACCAGTGCATAAAATTTCCACATAACGGGGTAGAGGTAACAATTCCAGCAGATGCTAACTATACTTGCAACAATATCAAAGAAAGCAGTATGATTCCACACAACAAGGAATCTATGGATGAAATTTCTCCCAAAACTACCAAAGACATGGTTATGAAGAGTTTTGGAAAAAGCTTGAAACTTACAAAAATAGGTATTGGAGAGTACAAACTGGATATGACTCTGTCACTCACTGAATTGCCAAAATCACCAAGATCCTATGGGAAACCTTCCTTGTCATTCACACTGGTAGCTACTAAAGAACCAAAGATTCACAAAGCAACTGGCATGATAAAGGCATCCATGTCTTCTTTAGATAACACAAAAGAACAGGCAGTCTTGGACTAGCTTTACAAAGGAGAACTAGTGAAAGCTGAGGTAAAACATGTAGAGATATCCCCAGAACAATATGGAAAGGGATATGATTTCCTTAAACAAATGCAATACAAAGGAAAGGGACCTCTAAACAACACAGGATGAGGGCTTATTGAGCCTATACCCATGGAGCTCCAGAATACCAGAGACAAAACAGGACTGGGTTTTAATATTGAATCTAACAAACCTACTTCAAAGGATAGCCCAGTTTCTGACACAGGGAGTGATGAAATAATACTAGAACCATGGCCTTATAAAAGATTATTGCATGTTGGCATAGAAAATCCTGAATATCAAGGGGAGCGTTATACACCCATCTTTGATGTACCACAAGATACTCACGCACCTTTGGTAACACAGCCTCCTATTCAAGAATTTGGAGACCCTATAGTAGATGGTCCAGAAATTCTAGTAATAGCCACAACCACTGCAAGCACATCTTGACGAAAGGATTTACATCCTAATTGGGGGCAGCTAGTCACAATCTCACATGTACTTGACCTACCATATTTTGATACACATATATCTAATCGGGTACATTAAATCACTATTATTGAATACTTAGATAGATCTAATGATGACATGACTGACTCTCATGATTATAAATGGGAAGAGCTATATGTCACCTCAGAGGACATTGGAATAGATACAATTGACATGTCTGCAGCTCCCTCAACACCTTGTGAACATTCTAACACTACTCCTAACAATACCGATAATCCTGAGGCAGAAGAAGAGTTCCTTCTTCCTGTTAGGGATGGTGAGACAGGTGCTTTCCTAAGTCTAGAGGAAGTTCTATAGCAACAAATAGGAAGTCTCCTTTTATGGAGAGATGATGATGAGATTTATAGCGATGAGTCATTAGAGTTTAGTCTGCATATAACTAACAATGACCCTTTTTATGATGATCTAACTCTTATTGATCTAAATATCAAAGAAATTAACTTAACAGAACACATCTTGTTAGTTAATGGTCATGATGCTAACGTGATGTTGTCCTTCCCCTAGTCTGATTTCCTGTCCTTGATAAATCCAGACCTTATTGATTGGACTAGTATGGATCCTACTCCTATCCTTGACTTTACCAATGACTATACCCTAGCTTTCTATCTCAATTCTTGTGAACCTTACCCTTGTTCCACCAATGCAAGGAGCAAGAACATGTCATAGGAGGATATCAGGTTTCTTAGTCAAAAACTAAAAAATTAAAAAGAAAAGGAGGACTGATGGCGAAAACCACTTTGTGGCAGTATCCGATCCCAAAATAGTAAAAATAAATGATGCATCTGATGGTGAAAACCTCTTAGAGGCACCAAAAGATGAGACTCTTGATATCCTCCCTGAGCACTTTCAGGAAAGGTCTTCAGTACTGATAGAACTGATAGAACCAGTCAACTTGGGCATGGCTAAATCTCCTCAAATCATTCACCTAGCACAATCTTTATTAGCACAAGAAAAATAACAATTCACTTCATTCCTCAAGGAAAAGAAAATCAACTTTGCATGGTCCTATACTGATATGCCTAGACTCTATCCTAACTTGATCATGCATCATTTATCAATAGCTCATAGGATCAAACCCATAAATCAAAAAATTAGAAAAATGCATCCTCATGTTGCATTGCTAGTAAAAATGGAGCTAGAGAAATTGTTGAAAGCCAGATTTATCTGAGTCATTACCTATGTAGGATGGATCTCCAATGTAGTTCTCGTGTCTAAATCAGACAAGTCTATTAGAATTTGTATGGACTTCAGAGACATCAACAAAGCATGTCCCAAGGATGATTTCCCACTTCCTAATATTGACACAATCATAGACCTCACAGCAGGCTACTAGATGTATTCATTAATAGATGGATTCTCGGGCTATAATCAAATCAAAATTTCCCCTAAGGATCAAGAGAAAAATACATTTGCATGCACATGGGGCACCTTTTTCTGGAATGTCATACCATTTGGATTAAAGAATGTCAGCACGACATATCAGAGAGCCATGACATGATGCATAAGAACATGGAGGACTACGTAGATGAAACATTGGCTAAATCCAAAGAAAGAGGTACTCATATTTAGGAATTAAGAAAGATATTGGATCGTATAGAATAGTTCCAAATTACGCTCAACCCAAAGAAATGTTCGTTTGGGGTCCAATCAGGGAAGCTCCTAGGGTTCATTGTTTCAGCCAAGGGAATTGAGGTAGATCCTGCAAAGGTGAAAGCTATTCTAGAGATGACTCCTCCATGCAACATCAGTCAAATGAGGACACTAAAAGGAAGACTTCAATCAATTAGGAGATTTATGTCACAACTGGTGGAAATGGAACAACCCTTTACCAAACTACTACATAAAGGAGTCACCTTCAAATGGGATGAACACTGTGAAGCCAACTTCAGAGAACTAAAAAAGTACCTAGCTACTCCTCCTATTCTCATGGCACCCATTCATGGAAAGCCATTAATCATGTACATCTCAACTACAGCTACATCACTAGGATTATTGCTAGCACAGAAAGATGAGACAAAAAAGGAAAGAGCTATCTACTACATTAGTAGAACACTAGTCACCTATGAGCTCAATTACAACATTATTGAGAAAGCATTCTTAGCATTTATCTTCGCATCACAAAAATTAAGACACTACATATTATCGCATACAGTAAATCTCATTGTTAAGATCAATCCTTTGAAATATCTCCTCAGCAGAACATCACTAACAGGATGTTTGGCAAAATGGGTCCTGATTCTAAGTGAGTTTGACATTGAATGCGTGGAAAGGTGAGCTATTAAAGGACAAGTTCTTGCAGCTCAATTGGTTGATTTTCCACTCTAGGATGATGAGCCTTTAACAATAGAATTCCCTGGTGAAACAATCATGCATCTGACTGAGCATTCATGGAAGATGTATTTTGATGGTTCCTTCACGTAGCAAGGCTCTGGGGTTGGAGTTCTATTCATAACTCCTCAAGGCTACAAGATACCAAAGTCCTACAAATTGATGTTTCCATGCACCAATAATATTTTTGAATATGAAGCATTGATAAATGGTCTTAATCTCACCATGAAGTGGAAGATCATAGAGCTACATTTGTATGGTGACTCCCAGCTCATCATTAATCAGGTCAATGGAGACTATCAGACAAAAGATGAAAAATTAATGCCCTACAGACAACTGGTAGATGACTTACAGAAATACTTTGTCTTCATCACTTTCCAGCAGATACCTAGAGTAGTGAATAAGGTTGTTGATGTCATGGCTACATTGGCATCCATGTTACAACTAGAAGAACATCGGTTCCTCTTTGACTTCTTGGTGGAAGAACTCTCCTATCTAGCCTTTCACGACCCTGAATACCAAGTAGTCTATGCTTTAAATGCCCAAAACCAATCTCGATATGCTAATATCATTGCCTATCTCACTAACCAAACCATTTCTGCTAATCTATCTCAAAATGAGAAGAGAGCCCTGATTAGGAAAAAATCACATTATGTCCTCATAACTAATAATTTATATAGATGGGGTCTTGACGGTACACTTGTTAAGTGTTTAGAACTTGAAGAGTCTGATCTCGCATTAAAAGAAGTCCATGAAGGTGTATGTGGATCACACTCGAATGACTTTTCATTAGCTAAGCAACTTCTTAGAGTTGGCTATTATAGGCCTACCATGGAAAAAGATGCTATTCAATTCTCAAAAACATTTCATAAATGCCAGACACATAGAAATCTCATCCATGCGCCTGCAAGAGAACTTATACCTTTCATTACACATTCGCAATTTCAGCAATGGGCCTTTGACTTGGTTGGACAAATATATCCCAACTCTTCAAATGGACACAAATTCATCATTACAGCCACTGAGTATTTCACAAAGTGGGTCGAGGTTGTGCCGCTAATCAAAGCCACTAGCAAATAGGTGGCTATGTTCGTTCTGAACTACATAATTTGTAGATATGGGATACCCTCTTCAATTGTAACAAACAATGGGGGCCAATTTAAAAATCAAAACATTGATAACCTTTGTGTACAGTTCCACATCACTCAACATTGCTCCTCAATCTATTACCCTCAAGGTAATGGGAAAGTTGAGGCATCCAACATAAATATTTTGAAAATCTTGCACCAAACTGTAAGTCTAGAAGAGACTGGCATCTACAACTGAATCTGGCACTATGGGCTTATAGAACAAGCATCAGAACACCAACTAGAGCCATGCCATTTTCCCTAGTCTATGGTGCTAAAGTTGTACTACCTATTGAGGTTGAAATCCCATCTTTGCAGATATCTTTACAAGGTCTTGTTATTGATGAACAATACTGCATTAATAGGGTGAATTCTTTAGACCTACTTGATGAGTGCAGACAAAAAGAATTTGATCACCTCAAAGTGTATCAAGCATGTATGTCCAAAGGCTACAACAAAAATGTCAAACCACACAAATTTGAAGTGGGGGATCTCTTCCTAAAAGAGAATCCTAAAAACCAGCCTAACAGAGAGCAGAAAGGAAAGTTTGAACCTAACTGGCTGGGACCTTATGTCATCACTGCTAATTTTGGGACTAGAGCTTATCAACTAGCTACACCTGAGGGAGATGTTCTTTGAGGTCCTATCAACACTCTACATTTGAAGCACTTCTATGCTTGATGTTTGGCTAGCAGAGCCTGTATAGTGAAATAGTTCTCAAAAAATACCAAAAACAGTCAAAAATTTCATCCTGAAGAAATTAAAAAAAAAAATAGTGGAAAAAGTCCTGAAGAAAGGTATCCTTGGTGAAAACCTGGCAAACAGGCGCCTTGATACTACAAAAATATTCAAAAAAGAAAAAATAGCAAAAAAATTTAAAAAGAGAAAAGGTGCCTTGATGAAAACTTGGTAAAATAGACATCTTGGTAAAAAAAGAAAGAAAAGATCTTGCCAAGTGGTGAAAACCTAGCAATCAGGCATCACTTGCATTCTATGCTCCATCTATCAATGCCTTACTAATACTAGACCTTCACAATTACACATGTGCTCAAACGCTCACTTCATTTCCTAAATGGCTATCTTATCCTCGCTTGGGATTTGTCTACATTTACGTCTTAGGAATAGGTCATTCTACACTAGGGGCATCTTTGCTAGCATGGTAGGTTGTGGTTGCTAGGTTTCTCTCGGATGGTTTACCACAATGTTTCTTGATACACACAAAATGATGTCACTTTTAAAAACAAGGGTGTCTTTTCACACATCACCTATCCAAATAGGATATTGGCATTAAAATGAAGTTCCTACACAGACATAACACACCATATTGCTTATATTCCAATTTTCTGATTGATGAATCTTTACTGTGATTGAAATATGAATGAACAAGTACTACTTAAACATAGTTTGATTATGATTCTTTTATGTCCTAATGATGTTTTCAACTAGGGGAATCTAAGTAATTATAAATTTTATTTGAATGATTCACCATTGATGATTTTTTATACCTTCCGAGTTACTCCATGATGTCTGTGCAAAGACAAATATTCGTAAGGGCGGGGGGCATAATGTTTTCTTAGTTTTCTGCATGCGGTGATCGGTTCAAATGATCCTATAAATTTCACCTAACTTGGATGTTTATGGTAAGAGCTTCCATTATGGGTGGATAGCCGCATATATCTCAATCTTTGTTATGAGTAAACTACGGTGAGGTTGAAACAATTTCCTTGTCTGTTCTCAGATCTAGATTTTCACTAAGGTATACGAGGCATAATGTACCCAATGATGTGAATTTTCAAGGTCATTGCGGGTCCAATATCTTGCCTAACACAGAATATGGTATAATAAAAGGAAGGTGACTATTTTGTTATCTTGGCTTCTATGCCATAATGCCTAAGTCTATTTCTGACATTTCAATAAAATATAGTATTCATACTTTCATAATATTAGTGTGTATTAGTGATGGTTGTACTATCAGGTGGTATTCGTTCCTAAAAATACCCAATGATGATAAAAAGCTATATATTTTCATACCAGTGACAAAGTCCTAAGAGTCTTCATATCATTATATTTTGACACATTGCATGGAACATACACAAGAAAGGAAAAGCATTAAGGTATTTTGAGCTCTAAATTAAATCAATTTTTCTTCTTCTAAATCCAAGTTAATTATATCATCATTATTACTGATATATATATCTTTGCACATCCATAGCATACATTTTGCCTTCATAAAAATAAGCACCAAGAAAATACCAAAACAAAACATCCATGTATTGCATTTTTCCTTTTACATCCGAAGTCCATCTATAAATTTTTATTGCATAAAGAAAAACAAAAACATACATTTGTATCTTCACATAAGTATCATTTAAAAACATATTTATATTAGTAATGACTCAACACATACATAAAATGATGTCATCATCTAAATCTAACTCATCAAGAGACCAAGATATCATCACATGTGCAAATCACATCTATCACATCTATCAAAGGAAATAGGACTCATGAAACATATCAGAATCAAGAAGTTGCATCAGATATATATATATATATATATCACCACATGGTACAGATCAAAATATGGAACAGTAGGCATATAGAGTATCAGAGTATCAGTGAAACAGAATGAATCAGATATACATGCATGAATGTCATATACAAAAGAGGATCTTAGAAGGATCTAGATATACAATGTGAACTCAAATATAAAAAATATAACAATATCAATCAACTCTGGCTTCCACCCTCTCCCTGATCTGGAGGAGGAGGAGGTATAAATGGAGGAGGATGCATCACCCCCTCAGACTGTTGGGCTAATCATGAAAAAGACACTGCCCTCTACCCCTCTGGCACTGTTGCATGATAAAGAGCATAATAATATGTAGCCCTCTGTCCCTAATGTGTGGTTGTGTGGGCCTACACGTCTCTCTCTACTCAGAGTCTCTCCATCTTCCTATCCCTATCTATAAGCAAGGAATATGATATAGCTAGCCTGGACTCTGTTGTTGTGGCTCTCACCTCTAGGGCTATAATCTATGCCCTCATTTGCTCCCTCTCCTGCTCACACTATGACAAAGCATCACCATCCCCCTTCCTGACTCCTTCCCTAAGGCCCTATCCTATGGTCTATTCGGCTATCTCTGTGGTTGTTGTCTCTTCTGCCTCTGCTACTCTCCTATAAGTAATGGACCAAGATCAATCTGAGGAGCAACAAATCTGAATCTCTAGTGCCTACCCTGCCCACTACCACTAGCACCACCTGTATCAATAGCCACACCACCACCACCCCTATCATCTCCACCATCGTCCTCATCTGGAGGAGGAAGCCTACCATCCCTGCCACCATCCCAACCTCCATGTCTATTAGTGGCCCTATCTCTCTGTGCTCCTCTCCCTCTGGCAGGACGATCATTAGGATCATAATCTAAAAGCTCCTCTATACACGGGATCACCTCCTGTGGCACTATGAATCGGGGAAATAGATACTAAAGCATCTCCACAGCATATCCATCAAAAACACCTGCATCAGCAACATCAAGGCAGAGAGCCTAGTCTACCCCAACCATATCATAAATCTCCTGATGCATTGTTTCATACCTCAGCTAGGCCCCCCACAATGGTGCCACATCTCATACCTGTGCATAAATAGTAATATCATGTATCCTGCCCTGTCATCCGCCATACTATCTCAGCACTTGGGTGTGAATAAACCCCTCTATCACATATCTAGTCATACCAATAATATACCAGCTCTGGAATAAATATGGTACATGTCGTGCATCTAAGGTCCACTCCTCATAGTCTAAATATGGTCGCCAAATGACCTCTGTCATATCATCAAAAAGTTGGCTCCAATACTCTACCTTGCCCAGATGGAGTTTTTGAATAAGGCCTGCATACATGTATACATATGGCTACTCTGGTGCCCTCTATCTATCTACAATCGGGCATGTAACAGGGATGTGCTCCCAAGCCCATATCTGAAGAATAAGGATACCAATGGTCATGATCCAAGTATAATGATATACTATCTCATGAAGCTCCCAGTACATATGGGCTAAAATGCAACTGCCCCATGCAAATCTCCATCTATGGGTAACCATTTGCTCTAACATGTCTACCTAGCTGACCATGAATCCATGCTGACCTTTGTCTAGCATCAGGATGCCACCTATCAGACCTGCTAAGTACACAGATAATCAATCATAATGATCCACCATATAATCCCATGAGAGATATCTATGATCAATTGTGTCATCATGGAAATATCGACGCACAGCCCCAATTGCCACATCAGCCATTGACTCAAAGCGCACCTCGGCACCAATCATCAGAACCTGAAGTATCCACCATATGTCCTCTAGATTCATTGTGATCTCCCCAGTCGGTAGATGAAAGGTGGTGTGCTATGAGTGCCATCTCTCGGTGAGATCATTCAACAACCCTCAGTTTACACCTATCTCAGGTAAACCCATCAGAGAACATAATCTACATTGGATCACTGTAGTCTTCTCATCATCATAAAGCAGTCCAGACAATGCAAGCACATGACCTGGATAGGTGCCGCAAATTGTGACTACCTCAAACTAGGTTTGTTTTGACAAAAACAAAAATACATCAGTATCCTATCTACAAAAAAGATGTAGACTCCTAACCAGCTAAGTAATTCAAGGTTCACGGCACACAAACAGGTTCAAAAGACTAAATTTCTAAGTCTCATAACCAGATGTGATTCTGAAACGACAGAGTGCAATTTTCTTTACTAGATATGATCCTAGAAATCTAGGATGCGATGGAGACCACAGGGTGTGATTCCTAAAATACAGGATGTGACCCTAAAAATAGGGTATGAGCTTGAAAAGGTAGGGTACAACACAAAATAAATTTCAAATATAAATCAAGACAAAAAACAAGGCAACGGGATGCGATCCAGAGTATCCTGGATACGATGCGGGAATCCAGAAAAAATAGATGTGATCCAAGGTGTACTGAATGCAACACGGGTTTTACAGGTTGTGATCCAGAATACTGGATGCAATTCAAAATTCAAATGGCTATCAAAGCTACAAAAATTCATGAAATTGAAATTTGTAAAATTCACAAGGTAGTTTTACGAGCACTTACCAGAGGTGGATAGTCAGTTGGGCACTGATGTCAACGGCTCATCTCAAAATTATGCTTCCTCATAGGGACTACCATCTTCTCTGTAGAGCTCTCAAATTTACTATGGATAAAAGTGAAAATGAATAGTGAAATGGTAATTTTTTAGGCTTATATTGGTCTTTTGAGCTATTTAGGAGTTCCAAAACTCCTCCCACGCAACTATCAGGAACCAAATTGAAGGTACCTACGATGTTTTCAACAGCACAGTACCATTTTTGCAACAGTTTCAACACATGTAGATTTGCTTCATTTGTCCCAAGAATCTGTCAAAATGCACATTTTTATCATAAATCTTGATCCGACATCATTTTATCAGTCTCACCACTCATATTTTCATGTAATTAACTTGGTTACCATGTGTTTTTTTTTAAAATACCCTCTCTTTTCCCACTTCTTCTATTCCATTCTTTCTTTCCCTAACCACTTCCCGCAAGTGATACATTCTTTCAACAGAGGGATTTTATTCTTTTCCTTCGATTTCATTCCCGAGGGGGCATGATCACACTATCATCAATTCAATTTTTGCTCAAAACAGCATTAAAATGACTTCGTTATCAAACAAACTACGGGCATAATAGTTTCCTTGACTAAGTCAGAACTGTTAGATAGAAATATTTGGTTCTCATAAGTTGGATATCTTGCACTCCCTCATTTTAAAATATTCTTATTAAGCTCCTAGTAGCTTCTTACTGACTTTTGGACGACAACCGAGTTCAGAATTAGTATTATCAATCTTTGGACGACAACCAAGTTTAGAATTGGTATCTTTAAAAATCTTTTATTGACCTTTGTATGACAACCAAGTTCAAAGTCAATTCTATCAGTTTAGTTCGATCAAGTGCGAGACTGATCTCATCAACATTTCATTCGACAACCAAGAACAGAATTCTCAATCTTTCTAAAGTCAAAATCAAAAAATTTATTTGAATCAATGCATTTCTCGCACATCAATTCAAAGAGGGCAAATGTAACCACCCTAATTTTGTTTTCTATGACTATAGACCCTATTTTCTCTAAGTGTGATCATACCCTCGATTATGTCCAAATGACTCTGTTACTGCTTGGCATAATTCTTTGAATCAATTTAATGTCCTAGGTGATTTTTATCACTGAATTATATTAACTATTATAGCCATACAATTCAAATCAATTCAAACCAATCAAATCAAATCAAATTCAAACATGGCTATAGTATTTAATTATAAAGGAATTAAATAAACCCCTAAATCAATTATCCACTTGCAAATAACCCATTCCCCTAGTCTATTTAATTTAATTAAAATGGCTATAGTCCCCTTAATTATTAAAAAGAAATAAAATGCTTAAATAATTAATATCCTATTTTTGAATGAATTAAATAAGTTTAATTCATTTCATTTATATTACCTTAAACCCAAACCTAACCTATCTCAACCACTTCTACCATGGGTTCTAACCAATCTCAACCTATTCCCCTCATGCTAATCTAATCCTAATTCTAAACCCCCTCCTAATGTTGTCACATTCCATTAAGGAATGATTAATAACTCAACCCACTTGAGAAAGTCAACTTTCTCAAGCATGACTTCTCTAAAGGACCAACTTGCCAAGTTGAGTCTTAAACTCTCCCATGCCTCTTAATTGAATTTCATTAATGACCCATTAATGGATATTCCCTCTTTCTCATCCCTCATTAATGACCAAGGCATTAATGGCTCTTACACCTCATCAATGACCTTAGGGGCTTTATTAATGAACCTTGTCTCCCCTCTCTCTCTCTCCCATTCTTCTATAAATTGAAGGGATTTGGAGATCATAATAAGCCTGAATTTGTGAATAGTAGTGTTGTTATGCTAAGAGTTTGAAGGGATCTCAAAGCATTGTTATGCTACCCATTCCTTCATAGCTTCATACACACTCCATAGTTAATTTCTTACATAGTTATAATGCTCAATTTTAGACTAATATGCATGTTTAATGATCTAATAGTTGTTTTAAACTTGAATCTTTCATGCTAGGTTGTTTATGTCACTAGTATTAGCATAATTTGAGGGCTATTATGTTATTTGCTACACTCATCCTATTTAGAAAGAAATAGGTCTATGTTAGGGTCTTATATTCTCATTAACCCTTGTTTCTCACTAATAGAATGACTTATTGAAGTGTTGTGTCGCAGGTAACAGGTGCACAAATACACACACACACAATGATATAACTCTAGATGCATTGGTTGGAAGGCTAATAGCTTTTGAGTTGGACAATTTTGATAATTATTCTCCTAATCCTTGCAATTTTGAGTCTGCATTCAAAGCTAAATTAAGCCTTGGTAAGATAGATAGATAGAAACTCAAAAGGAAAACAGATTGACAATGATAGTGATGATGAATCTGATGATGAAGATCTATAAATCATTGAAGCATTACTTGCAAAGAGAGATGCCAAAGGAAAAGGACAGTACAAAGGAAGAATATCATTGATTTGCTTTTCATGTGACGAGGTTGGTCACATTGCTGCTAAGTGTCCAAGTAAAGAATACAAAGATGAGAAAAATTTCAACAAGTACAAAGGCAAGAAAGATTTCAAAAGTAATAAAAGCTACAAGGAAAAAGGTAAGAAATCTTGTTATATTGCAAAAGGTTTTGATAGTGATGAATATGAAGATGAAATGGTTTACATTGATATTAAGGATGAGTCAAATAATGAAGAAAATGAAAAGATTGCACTATTCTCTCATATTATCAAAAATGACACTTGGATAATTCATAGTGGTTGTTCTCACCACATGACTAGTGATAAAATAAAAATTGAGCACTATGATGGTGGGAGTGTCAGATTTGGAAATAATTAACCTTGCTATGTGAAAGGTAAAGTTTGTATTTCTCTAACTAAAGGAATCAATGGTGATAATGCTTATTGGTTTGAAGGACTAAGGCATAATCTACTGAGTGTGGCATAGCTGAACAACATTGGTTTCAAGGTAGAATTCACAAATGGTAAGGATGAGCTCCTGGATGGTAAGGGAAACCTAGTTGGAACTAGGAAGAAAACAAAAGGTAATCTATTCTATCTTGATCTTACTGAAAGTTCATATTTTATTGCACATGTAGAATAAATCTAGTTATGGAATAAAAGATTATGTCAAGTGAATTTTGATAACCTGGTCAACATAAGCAAGAATAGAAGAGTAAGAGGTATTCCTATTTTGAAGAAACCTAAGTTGGCAATGTGCAAACAATGTCAAATTGGGAAGATGGGAAAAACTAGTTTCACGAGCAAGGATTACAATACTAAAGAAGTCTTGGAGTTAGTGCATACTGATCTATGTGGACTTATTGGAGCAAAAATTTATACTGGAGAGAATTATATCATTCTATTTATTGATGATCATTCTAGAATGATGACTGTTATGTTTCTCAAAGAAAAATCAGAAGCTTTTCAGAAGTTTAAGTGGTACCTTGCCAAAGTTGATAAAGAAATGGGAAAGAAACTAAAATGCCTAAGATTTGATAGAGGAGGTGAATTCATTTCTAATGAGTTAAATTAATTTTGTAATGAAAGAGGAATCAAGAGATAAGTATTTGCCCCTAGTACACCACAACAAAATGGAATAGCAGAAAGAAGAAACATATCTATTATGGATTGTGCAAGGACCTTGATGATTGAAAAGAATGTTGCAACCAAATACTAGAAGGAAGCTATCAGCACTATAGTTCACACTTTGAATAGATTTTAACTCAAGAAAGGTACTACTCAGACACCCTTTGAATTATGGTATGGCTATAAACCCAATGTTTGTTATTTCAAATATTTGGAAGTAAATGTTACATCTTGAAGGAAGAAAGAAATGGAAATTTTGATATAAAAGGTGATGAAGGCATATTCATAGGCTACTCCTATAAAAGAAAAGAATATAAATGTTTGAATATTACTACTCATAAATTCATAGAAAGTGTACATGTAAACATTGATGAGTTTGCAAAGAGAAGTGAAGAACAAAGCAGTAAAGAGCCTGAGGACTACAAGAACTTTGTGTATTATGAACTTGATACTATACCTAAGACACAAGCAATGGTGATTGGACAGCAACCATGCCAACCACTGAATTCATCACCACAAACTTTGTTACAACCTGTGCAACCCGAGCTGTTAACAGTTGCAACCAAGTCACAAATAGAGGAAACTGAGTCTCAAATAGAGGAAACTGAGTCTCAAAAAGAGGCACCCAAGTCTCAGTCAAAATAATAGAATAGAATGTTTGAGCTTAGGGAACCAAGTGAAGCAATCCCAGAATCAAAGAAGAAGGAACTTGTACTTGCCAAATATGTCAGAAGGCATCATGCACCTAAGAAAATAATTGGAGATCAGATAGAAGCTATAATGACAAGGAACAAACTTAAAGGTACATGTTTGCTTAATGAATTTTAACCTAGATCCATAAAAGATGCTTTGAATGATGAAATTTGGATAGAAGTCATGAATGAAGAGATTGAGCAGATAGAAAAGAATAAGACTTGGACTCTTGTGCCTAGACCAAAAGACAAGAATGTGATTGGTACTAAGTGGGTTTTTAGAAACAAGTTGAATGAAAAGGTGAAGTTTCTAGAAACAAGGCAAGATTAGTGTGTAAAGGATATGCTCAAGAAGAGGGTATTGATTATGGAGAAACTTTTTCTCATGTTGTAAGACTTGAAGGAGATAGAACTCTTCTGGCATATGCAGCACCAAAAAGATTCAAGGTATACCAAATGGATGTAAAATCTAAATTCTTGAAAGAAATTCTAGAAGAGGAAGTTTATATTGAGAAACCTAAAGGTTTTGTTGATCCTGAAAAAAAGAATATGGTTTTAAAATTGCACAAAGCTTTGTATGGACTTAAGCAAGCTCCTAGGGCTTGGTATGAAAGACTGCATGCTTACATGGTAAGTATTGAATTTCAGAGAACTAATGATAATAGTAGCTTGTACATGAAAGAAGGACCTTGGAACAAGATACTCTTAGTAGATATATTTGTTAATGATATACTATTCACTAGACATGATGATTTATGCAAAGCATTCTCTGAAGAAATGAGTAAGGAATTTGAGATGTCTATGTTTGGATAAATCAAATTCTTTGTTGATTTACAAGTTCATCAAATGAAGGATGGTATCTACATTACTCAGTCTAAATACATCAAAGAGATACTGAAGAAAATTGGAATGGAAGATTCTAGACTAGTTGGGACACCCATGTCTACTCGACATAAGTTGTCTAAGGATGATGATTCAAAAGAGGTAAATCATACTACCTACAGATCCATTATTGGTAAACTTCAATATATTGTTCACATTAGGCTTGATATTGCATTAGCAGTTGGTATTGTTGCAAGGTTTTTTAGCTAATCCTAGAGAGAATCATTTGATGGCTATCAAAAGGATTCTGAGATATCTTAAGGGCACTGAAGATTATGGATTATTGTATAAGAAATGAGGAAACTTTGATTTGAAGACTTTTACTGATGTTGATTGGGAAGGAAGTGTTGATGACAGAAAGAGCACCAGTGGTGGAGCGTTATTTCTTGGAAAGAGGTTAGTCTCTTGGACTAGTAAGAAACAGAATTGTATTTCTCAGTCTACAGTAGAGGTAGAGTATGTTTTTATAGCACTAAATTTTTTAAATATCATATGGTTCAAACAATTGTTGTCCGGTATGAAGGAGGAAATCAAAGAGCCATTTTTTATCTATTGTGACAACACTAGTTCTATTAACATTTCAAAGAACCCTGTGATGTATACTAAGACTAATCATATTGAAATAAAGTATCATTTATTGAGAGAATAGGTTTAGGACAAGGAAGTAAGGTTGCAATATGTGAATACTAAATAAAAAATCGTAGACATATTCACAAAACCTTTACCTAAGGATGCATTCTTGTATCTTAGAGGAAAGCTAGGGATGATTCCCCTAACTGGGGCTCACTAAATCATAGATTAGTGATGCATCAACTGAGCTACTATGAAGATCTAACAAATTGATCAGATTGTCAGAGCTTATTGCATATGAATCAGTATATCAGGTACATTACAACTTCATTGGATGGAGTCTTTGGGATTAGATGTCAAAGAGGGAGAGATTATTGATGTCATGCCAAAGAAATTTGTATATCAGAGGAAGAAATTTTTATCAGAGTCAGAGATTTATGCAAGAGGGAGAAATATGTATATCAGTGACTGTGAAGATAGGAGGATTTTTCTGGATGAGAATCAAAATGAAACTAAGGACATTAAAAAATTTATTCTTGTTTTTGTTTCTCTGAAATTCTTTATATAATGACATGTTGTGTTGCCATCAATGCCAAAGAGGGAGATTGTTGAAGACAATTATTCAATTGTGTATTGTCATTGATGTTACACAAAATTATTGATACTACACAAATGTCTAAACTTAACCAAGCTCAATTGGTTAATGAAGGAAGTTATGTATTAACCGAGTTCACTCAGGTAATATAGTAAGTTTAGTTTCAGTCGAGTAATGGTCAGGCATCGAAGGATTACAGTGTTAACCAAGTTATGCATTTAGTGTTAGCCAACTTATAGAAGTTTACACTTTATGTTTAAATGGTTAATAGCAGCCAACATATTTGAGTTTTATTGTTTATTTGGAAGGGTATTCAAGCTGACTTGACAAATCTTATCATATATATACAAGGTCAAGTTTTGGATTGAATATGATGTAGATTTTTTTATATGAAGAGTGAAGACGAAGTAAGAAGGAATTCTGATTAAGGATAGAATATCCAGCCAGAGCTACAAAAGAATATTTGATCGGTGAGGATCTAGTTAAGGATAGAATAGAGATCTGAATCTGCAAATTCAGTTGCTTCTTCAATCAAGTCAACTCATTGTTACTCTCTAATTATTGTACTAGTGATCCAAATCTCTTAATAGAGTAGACTTAACAGTCTTTCATAAATCCTCTCACAACGTGGCATTTCTACATTGAAGTGCTTGAAGACCTCTAACAAGGCCACTCCTGATAGGGCGATTAAATCCTCTAACAGGGTCACACCTAACAGTGTAGTTTGTAACCTTTAATAGGGATAGCTCCTAACATGGCTCACTTCAGAAGAGTGAAAAATAGTAACTAGTTGAAATTGGCAATTTTCCCAAATTGGTTATCCACATTAAATCTTGGTGTCATTTGTGTACCTGCTATTTTCCTTATGCTTTATATTTCTACACTTAATTACTAAAGGTTAATCACATTTAATATCTTAATATTTCTTTTTTAACTGAGTTACAACAGAATAACTTTTATTACCCGAGCAGAGTGACAAGTTTTATTAAAACATCTAAGGGACTTGGGTTTGTTTTTGTGGTAACTAATTCATCCCTCCCCTCTTAGTTACTCAACTCATTTCCAATAGATTGGTACTGGTGAACAAACAAAAGGTAACATATTCTATCTTGATGATATTAAGATCACTTTTTTATTGGCTAGAAATGAAGACATTTGGTTGTGGCATAAAAGGTTATGTCATGTGAATTTTGAGAACATGGCTAGGATAAGAAAGAAAAGTAAAGTAAGAGGCTTACCGAGTATGTCAAAACCCAACCATGTCATGTGTAAGAATTGTCAAAAAGGAAAAATGACAAAGTCTAGTTTCAAGAGGAAAACCTACACATCTAATTCTATTCTAGAATTAGCTCATACTGACTTATGTGGACCAATGAGAACAAAAATCTATTATGGTGATAGATACTTCATTTTATTTATTGATGATTATTCTAGGATGATAACTGTCATATTCTTAAAAGAGAAATTAGAAGCATTTAAGAGGTTCAAATGGTATAAAGCCATAGTTGAAAAGAAAAGTGGAAAAAAACTAAAATATCTAAGGTTATATAGAGGAGGAGAATTTATTCTGATGAACTCACTAACTTTTGTAATGAGCATGGAATTACAAGATAGGTTTCTACACCGATAACACCATAGCAAAATGGGATTGCTAAAAGAAGGAATAGATCAATTTTTTATTGTGCCTGAACATTGATGATTGAGAAAGGCATCACACAAATATTCTAGAGAGAAGCTGTAAGTACAACTGTCTATACATTAAACTGAGTTCAATAGAAGAAAGACACCAATAAGACACCTTATGAGATATGGTATGGATACACACCAAATGTAAGTTACTTTAGAATTTTTGGAAGTCAATGTTATATATTGAAAGATGATAGAAATGGAAATCTTAACTCCAAAAGTGATGAAGGAATATTTCTAGGTTATTCTACCAAAAGCAAAGCATATAAATGTCTTAACAAATCCTTTAACAAAATCATTGAAATGCAAATGTAAAGTGGGTGAATTTTCTGAGAAAAATGATGAGGAAAGTAGAAAGGAACTGGAAGATTACAATAGATTTTTATACAGTGAAGAACTTGACACTCTCCCCGAGCAATAGTGTATCTCTACCGAGCAATAGATTAATGAAACCGAGCATCAGGCTGCACACACCAAGAATTAGGAAAATGCTCACAATGTTGAACCAAGCGATGATGAAGATCAAAATGGTCAAGATGATGAACATAGATTTGAACATGTACTTTCCAAATATGTTAGAAGACACCATCCACATGACCAGATCATTGGAGACAAAAGAGCTGCAATGAGAACAAGAATTAAGTCACTGAACACTAGATGTTTGATTTGTGATTTTGAGCCTAAATCTGTCAATATTGCACTTGAGAATCAAGAATGGGTAAGTGCAATGAATGAAGAGATTGAACAGATTGAGAATAAAAAAACATGAACATTAGTACCTAGACCGAGTGAATAAAATGTTATTGATACCAAATGGATATTCAGAAACAAACTGAATGAGAATGGAGAAGTCATAAGGAACAAATCAAGACTAGTATGCAAAGGGTATTCACAAGAAGAAGGTATTGACTATGGAGAAATATTTACACCCATTGCTAGATTAGAAGGAATAATAATTCTACTTTCTTATTCTTCTTTCAAAGGATTCAAAGTATACCAAATGGATGTTAAATCTGCATTTCTAAATAAAATACTAGAAGAAGAGGTATTCATTGAACAACCTGAAGGGTTTGTTGATCCTAACAAGAGGAACATGGTTTTTAGACTACACAAAGCCTTGTATGGATTGAAACAAGCACTAAGAGAATGGTATAAAAGAATTCACTCTTATCTCATTAGTATTGGATTTATAAGAATAAGTGATAATAGTAATATGTGTTTGAAAGGAGATACTGATGATAAAATTCTGATTGCTGAGATATTTGTTGATGATATCATATTTGGAGGTAATGATATGTTATGCAAATCATTTGCTGATGAAATGAGAAAAGAGTTTGAGATTTCAATGTTTGGAGAGATCAAATTTTTTCTTGGTCTACAGATTCTACAATAGGATGAAGGCATCTACATCACACAATCCAAATACATAAAATAAGTTCTGAAGATATTCAAAATGGAGGAATCCAAACCAGTTGGAACACCTATGGAAACCAGATGCAAATTGACAAAGGAGGACAAGTCAACCAAGGTAAATCAAAGCTTATATAGATCTATGATTGGAAAACTAATGTATGTTGTATACACAAGACCAGATATAGCACATGTAGTTGATATAGTTGCAAGATTCTCTTCTAATCCCAAGGAATCACACATGACTATTGTTAAAACAATTTTGAGATATTTGAAGAATACCAAAGACTATGGTTTGTGGTATAATAAAGAAGGAAAAATTGAGCTACAAGTCTATACATATGCTGATTGGGATGGAAACATAGATGATAGAAAGAAAACAATAGAAGGAGAATTCTTTATGGGTGATAAACTTGTCACATAGATAAGTAAAAAGAAAGGAGGCATATCTCAATCAACTATAAAAGCAGAATATGTGGTTGTTGCTGCAAATTTATCTAACATTGCATGGATCAATCAATTGTTGAAAGGTATAAATATGAAAATACTTGATCCAGTAATTATCTATTATGATAATACAAGTGCTATCAACATTTTAAAGAACCCTATGGTGCATGCTAAAACAAAGCACATAGCTATCAAGTATCATTACTTAAGGGAACAAGTTCAAGAGAAAGAGGTGATACTAGAACATGTATAATCCAAAGAAAAATTAGCAGACATATTCACAAAGCCATTTCCAAAAGATACATTTGAGTACTTGAGGACTAGGGATCAGACCCTTGTCTACTGGTCACTAAGATGACTAGGAGGCTACATCAACCTACACATTATCAGAAGATCATTCATGTTGATGGAAGCTAAGATATGGACTACAATGATATATCAATAGAAGAAGGTAGTACAGAGCTGTATAGCTGATGGAAAGAATGGAGAGGAATATATTCAATGATATATTTTTGTTTGGCATTGATGTCAAAGGGGGAGGAATATATCTATATGAAATATCTATCATGATCATTCAAAGGGAGAGAAAGATTCAATGAAGTAAACCATCCATCAAAGGGAGAGAATTGAAGAAAGTTAATACTGTACATCTATCCAGGAAAGGGAGAAGAAATTGTACAACAAAGGGAGAGACATAATCAGAAGTTGCTACATTTATCCAATGAAGGAAATGAAGAATGAAGAAAGTACTCTGCAAGAATCAAATCGAAGCTAGAAGAGCTTACCGAGAGTTATATATTTTAAATTGGTTATAGAAAAATAAGTTTGGTATGATATGGCATGTTTTACATTACATATTTCATATTATTTTGATAAGTATGTTGTCATCAATGCAAAAGGGAGAGATTGATGAACTATAACTAATTGAATGTTTGAAGATGATAAGTTGATGATCACCAAGCTATAGAAAATAAATGCAAGACATTAAATCAGTTAATGTATTGTATTTTCATTGATGTCAACTTGATATAATATGATTGGTCATATACATATTTTCATAGACTTCAAGAAATCAAAGAGATAAATTTTATGTTATCGGTAAACATATAAAGCCAGTGTACACCGAGTGACAGTAAAAACCAATGGACGATACACACCGATGGACAAAGAACCCTGATAATTCATAGTGTATACTGAGCACCACAACACCAATCATAGATGAAGTTGATTCCTGAGGACAACTGAATTCAATGACCGAGCAAACTAAGAGTTGATCACCAATCAAAACTCGAGATAGGACATGACAAAACACTTAGCTGGCAGGAAATATATTTAGAGTTAAGAGATTGATTATTTTATTTTCATCGACCATCTAAACTAAAGATTTAAAGCTAGTTTTATTCACAGTTGTCAAAGAGAAATCTACAGGATAAAACTAAAGAAAAGATTTAAATATTAGAGAAATGCATGGTGAGATTTGAAGATCAAGAAGAAATCTACATCAAGAACGAGAAAGACAAAGAATGTAAACTGTGAAATCATGTCTATATATAAAGAGGAAATTAATTCATTATGAAAAGAGGAATGTTGAATATAATTCTGGTGAAGATAGAATTCTTCATGCAGATCTAATCATATAGGCTGAAGAACAGAGCCAAGAATTCTGTAGATACCGAGCAACAAAGAGGACAAGAGAATTCACCGAGAATAAGGGGAGCAAAGGAATTGAAGAGAACATTGATCATAGAGGTATTATGAACTTACACTAGATCTGAAAATCTGCAAGGTAAAGTTGTATTATTGAATAGATCATTTACTGTTTCAATTTAACCATTAATTCAGAAAATCTCTTAACCGAGTGGGATTTAACCATCCTTATTGTATTGACATACTCAAGAGTATCAAAAGGTTTTTAATGTTGACAGCATAGAGAATGCTAGGTCAAATGATGAACTATTAGTTTTAAATACTCTAACAAGGTTGCACTTAACAGTGTGTTTATAACCTTTAATGGGGTTGGCTCTTCACCGAGCTCACTTCAGAAAAGTGAAAATTTTGGGTTACCAGTCCCAAGTGGTTTTTCCCTTCATAGGGTTTCCACGTTAAAAATCCATGTGTCAAATGTGTATATGGTTCATTGCTTTGATGTTTTTCTTTACACGTTACTAAAACAAGATTGGTCAGTAAACACTAAGTTTATTAACTACTATTCAATAAAGAATAGAAAAAGAATAAACAATATATTCACTGAGCAATATATATATGTTATATTTACATAAGACATACATCTTGTAGGACTAAAAGATAACTGAAGGTATTATATATATGATATAATTTTTAGTTGGATTATTGGATTAATTTTTGAGGTCACTGATTCCCCCCCCCCCCTTAGTTATTCTAACACATTTGGACATGGATTCATTTTCACATAAGGAAAACAAGGCTTCAAGTAGATTTCTTAGATGACCAACTGGTCAACCGGCATTAATCATCAAAATCAGCCCTTTAATAACTTTCTAAAATAAAAAATAGTAAAACTACAGAAATGGGATTTGTAAAGGGCTGGGCAAAGTGGTCAAATGAACTGACCATGATCTAAAACTCTTCAGGAAGGCTCATTTCCATGTTTTAAATATCAGGGTACATTCATCTCCTTTTTATCTTCAATCAGGTGCAAACTATGGGACCCCAAAGTAGGGTTCTTTGTAATTCTGCATTTTACACTCGTAAAATCAAAATAAATTATAAACAGAATGGCTTTGGTAAACTTGTCATATCAACTCACAGGGATCTGAAAATAGACATGGAGATTCACTTTCATGCCTAAAACATTTTGGAACACTCCTTATGTCTTATTGTTCAATTGGGATTAAGACGCAAACCTCCAAAGCGGGTTATTTAGTAAAAATTGGAAAAGTGTAAAGTGTATATTTTAGTAAACAACTCTAAATAGTTATTTCAAAAATATGTCAAATATGACTTATGAAAGTTGTAAACCCCTATAATTACTCCATGGTATGTTCTAAAAATAGTCTCCAAGTGGTTTCTCATGAAAATCTTGGGGTCTCTTTTTACTTGTACTCAAAGTAGGCCTTTTCAAAAAAGAAATTAGGGGCAGTAAATTTTTGCCTTAGAGAAATTTTAAATTGGTTACTTCTCTCCAAAATTTGATAGTTCCAACAGTGGCTTGGATTGGGGATGTGTGCCCCCTATGGGCATGCAAAGGACTTAGAATCTTGTGGTAGGGAAAACCATTCAAAAATAAAATCAGATTCATTCTCTTCTCTTCAAAAGTGGGTCCTTATTGAAAACCAAACACCACACACAACTAAAAGCAAAGAGACTATACAAATATACAGATTATTCACAAATAGCCTCAAGCCATTTAACAAATAAAATCAACATTTACCTCTATCAAATATCTGATTTTCATGTCCATGGATCAAAGGTAAACTGAAATCATTACTTCCATCTGTCTAGTCAAACACACTGCTATTTCTCCCCATTTTATCACTCAAAAAGTAATCAACACATTCATTGTTATTAGGTCTTTGGAAATCATAAAAGCATTCAACGTGTTGATCATTTTGTAACATAAGGTTGTCACTGTTTTAAAAATTTCTAACTAGCTAAGAAGGAAAGCATTCCAACTCAGCCAAATACCTGGCAACATGTTGACTTACTTCAACACATGCTTTGACATCAAAGGAAAAAATTTCATATTCCATCCTATGTGAATTATACAAGCACTCAAGTGAATCATTATGCACTACAACCTCTGACTTCACATTTAATTCATTCTGAGAAACATCATCATGTTGAACTAGAAAAAGAAAAGACTCATTTTCTATCTGATGGTTGATACACCCTTGCTGATTTATTTGAACATCTAATAAACATCATGCATCAATACTCTTTACATCCCATTCTTGGAAAGATGAACATACCTCTGGCTCAAGAAAACAATCTGATGTAAAATTTGAAACCTCTTTCATCTTCACATGAAATATTTTAAAATGTGGCTCCAAAAAATCAGCAAGAAGTCCACTACACATGTCCTCATCTTGGCACATGTCTCCCTAATATAAAACACTGTTATAGGAAACATTATTAGCACTACTAATTTCCTCTTGAAAAAACATTGACTTCATATCATTAACAATATTACAATTATCAATGTTCATTGGCAAAATCGGACTTAATCCCCATATCATAGGAGATACTTTCCTGAAAAATTTCATAAGTCAATTCATACAAATCTGACAATGACCCACCATTAGAAATTTCATATTCATTTTCATGGTTTAGAGGATCCATAATTTTAGATTCATGACTGAGACCATCCTCTACATTATCAAGATTATTTATGGAACCATCATGAATAAAATCACTATCCATTTGATAAGTTGGCATAATGTTGTCTATGCCTATAAACTCACACAATGAAGAACTATGTTGTTCAAAAGCATTCTGAGCTACCACAATCTCATATTCTAGCTCATAGAAACCTTCATTCCTCTTAGGATCAACAACTTCACATGATAATTCAAAGGATGAAAACATACAAATTGAAAAATTAACATTATCATCATTTTTGCATTGTTGTTCAAACTGAAAAGCATGTGTATCTTTATCAGCACACCTGAGCTTTTTACTTGAATTATAATCATCACAAGATTGCCCTTGATTTTTTCTTGGTGTAACTCCTTGTATGAGCATTCCTTTTCCAGCTTCTCTATTTTAGCATCACTGTTATCTCAAACAAAAGAATTCATTAGTGTCTTAAATAAATCAGCATCCTCACAATCATCTCCAACACATGATAAGTATTCATCCTCTTCACAAGGCTGCATATAAACCATCACCTTATCTTCAAAAAGATCAAGGCCATTGTGGCACCATGAATCCTCTTCCTCACTATCAACATCAACAAAGTCTGATATAACCTCACCATTTGGGGCTTCAATATCATCATCTATGAAAGACCTACCCCCTCTTTATTTTCCATATTTGACTGCAAACAATTTGTTCTTGGAGTCTCATGACTATAATAACTAGTTTCCAATTTATGTTGTATGTAACCCCTATATATATATATATATATATATATATATATATTGTGCTAGCTAAATGTGGGCCTCTAATTTAGCATAACACTTCAACATAGTCATTGCTCTTTAGCTGCATACAAGAATGAATATTCATTAATTCACCCTGCATGTCTGAAAGAATCGACCTATTGCCTTCTAGAAGGCAAGAGTATGAGCTTTCTCTCAGATCATTGCAAGCTCAGTGACTATATCGAAGACCTAAAAGAAGGATTTGAAACTATATGATGAAAGTAAAATGGTGACTAATCTAAATACAAATGCAAATTGTTGTCAATCCAAGCTAGGTATGATTCACTTCTAGAACACCAATTGAAATGTGAGATATTCAATTTTAAACCCAAATTGAAAGTGTGCTCTAAATTAAGTTTGCATGCTTGAATAAAATAAACAACAATACTAGCTAAATGAGAAAAATCCTAAGAATGCTGATACGAAAATGCAGTATAATAACCTTAAGAAAAAATTAGGATCCTTTGTGAAGGAAAAGAGTTTCTCTTTTATAGAAATCTCTCTCGAATCGATGGTCGAGATCAAACAAAAAGAGTGGCTTAGATTCGATTGAAGAAGCACAATCCATGTGCAAGTGATTCGATTGGTCGAGAGAGTCAGTTGACTGAACTGACTGATCAGTTATTTTAGAAACTTCCAAAATCAGTTCACAGTTAACTGAAATGTTTCTAAAATGATAAACAGTAGAGAATCAGTTAACTGAGTGGAACTAGATTGTTTCCATTTTGATAAATCAGTTAACTGGATTTGATGATGTCATATGCATTTTTGATAAATTAATTCATTTTGAATGCACATTTATGATTTTATAATTAATTTAATTCCTTTTTGATTTAATTGACAATTTTGTAATTTTTATTTAATTAATATGTCATAATATCAATTAAATAATTAACATAATGTTTATTTGCCAATGTAATGTGATTTTAGGAATTAATTAATTAATTAAGTATGATGATTGATTAGGACCTAGGGTTTAGGTCAGATCAGTTTGAATTTGATAATTGCCTGTTTGATTTAGGACTTAGGTTTAATCAAGATTAGGGTTTCTTGATTAATTGCTGAGATTGGGGGTCTAGGGTTTAGATGACCATTTTTAGGTGATTATATATATAAATATATATATATATATATATAAAGAACATTATGTAATTCTTCACTAACCATGTTAACACCAATGTGAGGGGCAACTATTGCTTGCAGAAACACTCTTCATTTACATTTTTCTTTGCAACATAATTTAAATCATGGTTAGTAGGATCAACAGGGGTAAAAATACTTTGACATTGATTTCATTTCTTGATCCAAACCTATCTAGTGCATTTGATACACTATAACAATGAACCCTAGTAGATAGAAAGCCTTTCATAATTCTATATTTCAAATTATTTTCAATGTCCATTATTGTCATAAAAGCCTGATATAAATTCTTAGGCTCTTTATCTCTCAACAAGAAGATAATTTTTTTACTAAAATCGCCCAAATAAATTACCAAACATACTTGATAATTGGGCCTATGGCTTCTTGGAATATTACTTAATGTTTTTGCAAATCTAATGTTAAATAATGGAACTAGTTCATCTTCTTCAATCTCAGTCTCCATCAATTTATTCAACACATCACTTTCAATTATTCTTTCAACAAACTGCTCCATGAAAGCTGAACTCAACTCTTCACATCAAGAAATAGAACCCACTGGTAAGGAAGAAAACCAATCTCTGGCATCTTCTTTCAAATTTTGAACCAACAACTTCATGAAAACATCATCATGGTGAATCTCATTATCACCCATCAGATCAACAAATTCCTGCAAATGCTTACATGTTGAATCTGATCTTTTCCCCTTAAACTCTTGTAAATGCTCCCTAATCTCAGTAGGAATATCATTTGGGAAACCATAAATGTCATTAAAGCATAATGGCGCATATCTTTGCATAGAAAAAATTGTGCAAGAATTCATTATGAGTTGCACTATTTGTGAAAGCAGACTTGATATTTCTCACATATATTAAAACAAATCACACATCTACCGAAGATTTCTGGCATGAACCTTGCAACTTCAATCATCTGCTTTTTGAATCACTATGAAGTTCACCCATCCACTGGATGTTGCTTCGATAAGATTCATAAAACCCTTTCTTATCAATCTTGTGGAATTATTAGAACAAAAATATTATGCAAGCACTAGTGTAGAGCTCAGAGCCGCCACCCAATATAAACTGGGAAATATTACAATAACAATTTTCAAGGACCTTCTTACACCGTTCAACAATTCAAAAATATACTTCAATGTCTCACAAGATATAACTTCATTTGACAAATAATACTATTACAACTCCCAGATAATGAACTCATAGTCTTATATCATAAAGGATACTCTTCAACATCTATGCAATCACTATCCTCAAAATAATAATAACATACTTCTAATTTGATAAATAAACTTTTAAAAACAAGAAGTATAAAAAAATTCAGATCTAGTCTCCTTTCTTTAGTGACTTCTTCACCTTATAAGGGATTTTTCTTTCTTATAAAACATGAGGATTACCTAGACAAGAATTGTATTTGGTTCTATTATTTATTTTTAATTGGAAACATGGTAGATCTAGAGCCTCTTTTATAGCTCCATCAGGGTCTTTTCACATAGAGTCACCACCTCCTTGCAGAGGAAAAACTTCAAACAACAAAAGCCATTTGGAAGTTACATTCAATTCCAGGTTTGCTTCAACCAGAAAAATTGCACCATTTTCTTTATACTCGCTGCAAATGAAAACACTTTCCAGGTTGTCCTTACTCATAGATCTGAAATAAATTTCATATTCTATTTCTTGACTCTTTCTTTCAACCAGATTTTGGGATGATTTTAACAATTTTTAGCATCTTCCCTAGCAGAGTTGCCATTTTTTTTAGCTTTTTCTTGCAGAATATTAATGTATCATCAATGCTTGACTCTATGACTCCCAACTCCTAATTCTAGAAAGTAAAAGACTAACTAATGAGGATAACATATCCTCCTTCACTTTGAGCTCCACAGACCCAAGTTGGTGTACCTCTTGAGACTTATTGCTTCACAGTAAGTCTTATAGTGGATTAAGTGTCTTGAACACTGATATTCAATATTCATATATGAAAAACTATAAAATAAAGATTTGGTTTAGGTTTAAAGATTGACAGGAAACCCTCACCTAGACCAGTCCCAAATACTAAGGTATAGAGTCAATAAGAATGTATCTCAACCATACTAGATTTATAGAAGTAACTGAAACCCAAATAAGATGCCTTACAACTTTCTCTCTGCAACTCAAAGCTTAAATCATCTGATTCATATATAAGTTTTAAACCCCCTAAAATATGCTCATAGGAATTATGCTCCCCTAAGAAGTAACCTGAAAACATATATAAAAAATTGCCTTACAAGTTTATGAATTTAAAATGCCTTACAAACTAAATTCATAAGAATCCAAACATACATCTGAAGACAATACAAAATCAAGTAGGGATCCCAAAGCTATTTCTATTCATCAAGATGACTTCAATACATTATGTATCTTCTCAGACTGCTAAAACTCAAGAAACTAAGTTTGGACCAAAACTGGTAATCCTACCTTGATTGATCAAAAATTTGACCGACCCCCATTACAATGGAGAAGAAAGAAGATATAGAAGGGGGAAAAAATTCAACCCTAAATGACGCCTGTCTGTTTCCAAAATGCCTCTGCAAATATCTTCTCCTTTCCAAAATCTGATTTGATCTTCTTCTTTAGCAAAGTCTACCCATTTGCCTCTGAAACAATCTCCCGTGAATGCTCCTTTTTCATTTTGAAATAAAAATATTTAAAATGTTTTCCTACATCACTTTGTGCAAAATTAATACAATTGTCTGTGCAATTTTGATTTTACTTGCACTTTAATACTCCTATTTATCCCTGCATAGACTTTAATCTTTAAATCCTTCTTATTATGTATTTTTGCACAATTATTTTTCTTCTATATTTCTTCCCAAACCTCACCAAATTTTTCCATGTGTCACTTGCCAGTTCACTCTAAACTCCAACTGGGCCTACTTGGGCTTGTCATGAGATTCAGAGATCAAAGCCATCTCCTAATCTCTGAATGCTTCCTCCTTGACTGTCGTGATCATGAGATTCAGAGACTGAGCTATCTCCTGATCTTCGAATGCTTGTCCTAACCATAGTTATATTGGGAGATTGGGTGACTAACTATCTCCATGTATCTAAATTCTTTTTCTGACCATGGTTTACATGTGAGACTTGGCGACTACACAATCTCTGAATCTCAAAATGTTTGCACTAACCACGGTTATATTGGTAGATTGGGCGACTACACTATCTCTTGATCTAAAAATGGCTGGGACTTAACCACCATGATTTAGAGATTCAGATATAACCACCATCTATGGATCTCTGAATGTTAGCACTAACTGTGGTTATATTCTTAGATTAGGCAACTAAGATACCTCTTGATCTCCAGATGCTAGCCCGTTAACTACTAGGCTCACGAGATTCAATGACTAACCTTATCTCTTAATCTCTGAATGTTTGAGGATTGACTGTCATGATCACGAGACTTGGCGACAAGGCTATCTTTTGATCTCTAGATGCTAGCACCTTAATCACCAGAATCATGAGACTTGGCAACCGGGATCCCTAACCACCATCTCTTGATCTTGGAATGTTTTGGCTGACCGTGGTTATATTGCAAGATTTGGTGATTGTCTATCTCTTGATCTCAAAATGTTAGCACCTTGACCTCTAGCATCAAAAAATTCAATGACTACCTATCTTCTGACCACCTCTCCAGATCTTGTAATGCTTCTTCCTCTACTACGTCACTGCTGTCACATCTGCACAAGCCCTGCCAATAAATTTTTTTATCAAAGCTAGAGCTTCATAGGCACGTCCACCAAGGAACCACTGCATGCGGGTTCCAAGAGCCTCCACTCATTTCTTCATATTACTATGCAAGTTTTTTCCATTTAAACACTGATATTTCCCCCTACCCTATGAATGTGGGATAATTTGTTGTGCAAGTTTTAAAATCTCAGCCTGCGCGTGCTCAAAATTTGGCCCAATGCATTTACATACACCCCCAACTAGGTGCATACACCGAGAGCTCTCTCTCTTTCAATTCACATTAACTTGCATGTGTTTTACTATAAAAACATTGAAAACTCCATCGTCACATGCATGTGTGATAAAATTCTTTATATTTTTTCATACCAAAATAGCTCACGCATGTTGTGCATACTCCCATCGTGCGTAGGTGGGGAGAAAAACATGGCACTACACCTACCAATATGCCCTGCATATGCAAACTTACATTTTCTTGACATTTTTTGAAGGTCTTCATACATATCCTGCATAGCCCTCCTTTTCATCCACATGCAGCATCCTTTTCACCATGCTGCGCACACCTTCCATGATGTTGAATACCACCTCCAACCAATGGCATGATGGTTAAATTTGTATAATTTGGCTTGATGCCTGTCATCATTTTGAAATTGATCTTCACCTCTAATTTGACCTAACAGTGATCTATTGTGCAACTTGGACCAAGCAACACTGACTTGGTGGAAACAACAATCAATCTTTTAGGCTTCTATAAACTGATCCCATAAATGACAAGTGCCCTCTATAAGTGGCTTCAAAAAGTGATCAAATGACCTCATGGAACATTCAAATCTTGAGGACTAGGAGATTTATATGTTTATTTTTACCCCATAAATATAACTCTCAAATGATGCCTTCCAAGGAGGAATCTTTTAATCTCCAAATTTGACCACTTTTACAAACCTCAAAGGTACTTGCAAACATGATAGAAACTGATCCTGGAATCAACTTTGAAAGGAAACCAAACCATGCCTTAAGAAACTGACATTGTGCATATCTATTCACTCAAGAAAAATGAGAATGTGCATTGAAATATTTTGTCTAATTCACAATTGGGTGCAAAATATCCCTGATCCAAGATGACCATTCTGAAGCTCTCTAAAAATGGAGATGTGAAGACACAGAAAACTGACTTCGGATTTACCTTGCTAAAAATATCAAACCATGCCTTGAGGCCTTGTCACTACATGTAGGAAAACATTTACATACAAAGAGTATAGATCAAGAACTAGAATCTCAAAAAAACCATATGATATGAAGTTAAAATTCTCTGAAAGTGGTTGTTCTGCAAAATCAATTCTGTCAACACTAGCACATCTGCATAAATTGCTTCTGGATTTGACTTCACAAACCCGTCAAATGAACATCTTAAAATCTTAACATCTAGACATGGATTCATTTTCACATAAGAAAAATGAGGCTTCAAATAGATTTCTCAATTGATCAAATGGTCAAATGACATTAATCTTCAAAATCAGCCCTTTAATTACTTTCTAAAATCAAAAACAATAAAACTGCAGAAATTGGATTTGGAATGGGCTGGTCAAAGTGGTCAAATGGACTGACCATGATCTAAAACTCTTCAGTAAGGTTCATTTCCATGTTTTAAATATAAAGGTACATTCATCTCCTTGTGATATTCAATTAGGTGCGAACTATGGGACCCCAAAGTAGGATACTTTGTAATTCTGTATTTTACATTGAGAAAATTAGAATAAATTGTAAACAAAATGGCTTCGGTAAACTTGTCATATGAACTCACAGGGATCTGAAAATAGACATAGAGATTCACTTTCATGCCTACAACATCTTGGAGCATTCTTTATGTCATATAGCTCAATTGAGATTAAGATGTAGCCCTCCAAAGTGGGTTACTTAGTAAAAACTCAAAAAGTGCAAAGTGTAGATTTTAGTAAACACCCCTAAATAGTTGTTTCAAAAACATGTCAAATATGACTTATGAAAGTCTTAACCCCTATAATTACTCCATGGTATGTGCTAAACACACTCTCCAAGTAGTTTCTCATGAAAAACTCGGGGTCTCTTTTTACTTGTACTAAAAGTAGGCCTTTTCAAAATGTTTTCTAGGGTCAATAACTTTTTGCCTTAGAGAAATTTCAACTTGGTTACTTCAAATTTCTCCAAAATTTGATAGTTCCAACAGGACATATACATGATTTTTTATTTCACCTTGATGCTCGACTCTATGAGGAGAGGCTTTATCACAACCTCATAACACTCAAAAAATTTATTCAAATATCTTGTGGTGATACGAGAAGAGGTGAGTTTTTATTTTGTGAAAACCAAAGTAATGGAAAAGTTTAGTTTAAAGGGAAATGGTGTAGATACTTTCAAATAAAGGACATAGACAACATTTTTAGTTAGGTTATATTTTATTTAGAAAGAAAGAGACTAAAACTAGTTATAGAGAATATTTCTAGCATGTTCAAGGATGGAGGGCTAAATGCTCTATCATATTTTTGCCAACACTAACCCTTTGTTTTCTCTATTTTTTGTTTTTTTATCTAGGAAATAGACATTGGCCTCCCAACAAATTTTGAAATTTTGAAAGCTTGAAGATCTTGGCAAAATCTTGATGAAGAATTGTACTAAGCCTATCTAGAAGGTGGTTTTCAATAAAATATGAAGATATGACAAGTTGTGATATAATTTACTGAAGTTAATGTAAATATTTTGAGAATACCACTACAAGTTGTTTGTTGTCATGAAAATCTAGGAACCATGGACACCTCATCTATCTTTTTGAAAATCTGATCTGAGCTCATGGGAGAATGTTTTTGAACAAATTTGCACAACTAATTTTTAGAGGAACAAATGAATATTTGAAAGTTTTCAGTGGGTCATTAAATGGTTTGTCTTTTAGGCTAATGGTGGTTGCCTACTGCTAGGTAGATTTTTTTGTAAAGGCATAAATCTTGTTCACTCCCTTGGATTATTAAAGAGAATCCAGGGCCTTTTTTTCAGGCCTATTTTTATATTTGGTTCTTACGACGGATTCAGTGTTTTGATAGGATTTAGTCAAAAACTTGCATGCTTGTATAGTTCAGTAGGTTGTGTCAAAAAATGTTTCTTATTTTTTATATACAGTGATCATGTTATATCTTGGTGAAAGCCTTTTTGTAGTTACAAAAACAACATGAAATCAAGTACAATAATTTTCTATGTTGTCCTCTTATGCACTTCTAGGATTTAATGAAATCAAAATCAAGGATTTCGAGTTTCTCAGTTTCTCTATGTTAGTGATAGTATAAGCTATTTTTTGAAGATATCTGAAGTAGGGATTTAAAAATTTCTTAAAGCACTTATATGAATCTGATAGATATATATAATTGTTTTAAAACATGCCCTATAATGTTATATTTAATCAATATAAGGTGTTGAATCAATGGATGAGTTATTTTTGAGTAATGAATCATTTTCTCAATTATTTTCTCATGATTTTGTATGCCTTTGATAAGGCAGTGGTTTGACAATCTCAGTAACTTGTAGTATAGGTCTCAAAAATCCCATAAATATTTAATTTTCAAGTTTTTCCTTTTATTTTTAGCTTAGTTTTTTAGTCTAGGTGTTATCGTGTCCTCTTGGTCTTAACTAAATGAACAAGAATATAGCTAAAAATTGCAAAGATTTCATATGCATGGTTTCATATGTAGAGGACATAATCTATCATAATATATACGATAAATATTTTAGGATCAAGAAAGTATTATTTGTGTTCACCTGACCTAATCTAATGGAGCCATAAGTGTAGAGAGTTGTGGTTTATTTCTTATCCCCAACCAATCACACTCTACTATGTTGGCCATCTGATCCAATATTATAGGACTAAAGATTGGCTACTTTATAGAAGAATTGGTCAATCGGTTGGAGAAACCAAAAAAATGGTGACTCTGTTGGGTAAATAAATATGAATTTTTTTGTTTAATCTGTCCCAGAATATCTAGTTGTACTTTTTAAATCATTATCCAATTGAGTTAACTCATCTGAATAACCAAAAATATGACAACTCTTCTGATGATAGAGATATTAAATCCTAGTTAAATATGTCGTCAAGGATGTAACTGAATCTGAAATTTGTTTCAAAATTATAAATTGTACAACCTGGACAATTTTTATTATATCTATTTGAAATTTTTTTGTGGCTTTGTTGTTGATCAAGAGCCCAAAATGAAGACATAATTGAAATGGCTTCTATCTATTTGAGGTTTATTTCTCTATGAAGTAGATGGCAACTCCATGCAAAAAGAACCTGAAATTTGAAGAATATTTGCATATTTTTAGTTAAAAGAAGAAAGTATACAACCACTACAAGTTTCTTCCAGGCATTCCTCATTTTCTTATGAAAAATAATGTTCCTTATAAAGTGAATAATGTCACCAAGTAAAATATTTTTAGTGTCAATATTTACATCCTTCTTTGCTATAAAATTTTAGCTAAGTATCTTGTGAGAATTATATTGTATCTTTTGAATTTGTAACTACATATTTGATGTAAAGAGCTTGTAAAAGTGCAAGTAGAGATACATCATTAATGTAATTATCCCTATGAAGTTTCTAGTAATGTAATGTCAATCAAATTTCTTTATCATGTCCATAGAGAAGAGCTTGTATTTTGGAAAAGTATAACCAACTGAATTTTAGTTGTATTTTGGGTTATCCAAATTCTTTTCCCCTTGAGATGGAAAGGTATATGTGTAAGTTTTATGGGAGGGAAGATGTTGGGATAATTGTAGAGATTTTGCATATATGTGTTGGAATTAATGTTTTATTATTGATGTCAACATATTCCTACTATCGGTGACATTGTTCCTAATATGTTCAGTGAAGAGATTATTTTGGTATGGCTACTAAATTGAATATCATATGCTATGAAGGTAAAAATGGCTTCCTTGATGTTTGTAGTTGTTCTATGTAGAGTTAAAGAGGTTAGCATAATTATTTGAGTGAGCTATGAAGAATTTATCAGAGACTAGTATTTTGGTTGTTCAGAAAGAGACGGTATTTCAATGTTTGGATCAATGTGGATCAGTTATGAAATATTATGAGTTTCTAATATGGTGGTGAGTTCAGGATATGGATGTGTGTCCTCAAATCGAGTGTTTCTTGATTTGGATGTTGGAAATCTATTTTTATTTTTTGATAGTGGTTGTTGTTTAGTGTTCCTGATGAACAGTTTAGAGATGAGTATGAGTTTTGAGACAGAGTTATTCATGTTGATGTCATGGAATTTCATGTTGCTTGCTGATTTTTCTAGATCATGTCCTATTCATGGTACTAGATCACGTTCGATTATGTGATCATAATTGATGATTTCTTATGTAACATGTTGTTCTTATTATTCTTGGTCGACATGGTGGTGTAACATATTGCAAAGGATCATGGCATGATTCATGGATTTACAACATGTTCAAGGATGTTTTTATTAATCATTGCTATGATTTAGCCAACATTCAATGGATCACATTATGTATTTAGTTATAATGATTTAATATTTTGTAACAAGGTCCCGGGTTGACCTAGTTGAGATAAAATTGATGTAATGTATATAAATATGCAATCATTTGTAGATGTGAAGGTGTGTATGAGAGAGAGAGATGTGTGAGAAGATTAGAGGTATGATTGGAATCTGTAATTGAGGTAGAGATTTGATGTGCTTCATTGGAGCTCTATTGGCATATCAGAGATGTTTTTTGTTAGTTTGTAATTTATATACTATTGTCAACTATGATTTGTGATCATAGATTGTTGTAAGATAGTGAGCCTTCCTTTGGGTTGAAGCCCTTATTTTATTTGAGCAGTGAGCTCTAAGAAGTGTGTTTGAATGCATGTGCATTCCCATTTTTATTATTCCTAATAGGGTAAAGTGCTTCTAATAGAGTAAATTCATCTGGTGGGTTTTATCCTCACCATATTTTTTCCCTTAACCAAGTTTCCACATCAAAAATATTGGAGTTATGTGTTGATTATTGTATTATGTTCTTGCATTCATGTTTATCATTCATATTTGAGATTAGGTTTATAATTTGGTTAAATTTTTTAAGTTTTTGGACACAATTGATTCACCNTTTCCCCCCCCCCCCCCCCCCTCTCACTTGTTTGTGTTTCCTTAATTCTAACAATTATCAGAGCTAGTGTCCTATTTTTCAAGCTTGACCACTTGAGGAGATTCAAGATGGAAACTTTTAAGCAGAGTTTTAGATTTGATGGTACTAACTATGTTTTATGGAAGTACCAAATGATTAGACACTTGAGATGTATCAACAAAGAACATTGGAATATCACAAAGAAGTCTTACACTCCTCCTATAGTTCTTTCTACTGCGACTCCTGATGAGAAGAAGCAATCAAAGTATAACGTGAGAGAAAAAGATGCCTTGTTGAGTGCCTTATCAGATGCAGAATATACAAATTTTATGGGATTAGAGAATATAAATCAGGTATGGATAAAATTAGAGACATTACATGAAGGAGATAGATTCATGAAGAAATCCAAGTTGCAAAGTCTGAAAGGAAAATATGAAGCATTGAGGATGAGTGAAGATGAGAACATTACTTCTTATGTGAATGAGATCACCAAACTTGTTTGTGAAATTGGATGCATTGGTGGAACCTTGGATAAGAATTAAATTGTTTCTAAGATCCTAAGATTCTTTCCTCTTGCTTAAAATCACAAATTTTCTTCTATTGAATAAATCAAAACTATGGTACGTGTGACAAGAGATTCTTTAATTGGTAAGTTATCTTCTTTTGAAATGGGATTAGTTGGAGATAGTCTTCCTAAAGTTTAATATGCATTTAAAGATATTATTTCCAAGGATAAGTAAAGATATGACTCTAGAGAAAGTTCATCTAAGTATGTATCTAGATATGCTAAGGATTGGGAAGAAATTGAAGAAGAAGAAAGGAAGCTTGATGAGCTTGAAGCCCTAATTGCAAAGAGACTACCTAAGGGATCTAGTAAGTATCAAGGAAATTTATGCTTGAAATATTTTTCATGCAATAAGATTGGTCATATTGCTTCAAGATTTCTGAATAACGAACCTAAGTACAAGCCTAAGAAATTCAAGTCTAAATATTAGAAGAAGTGTTATTATGATGTTGATGAAGGTGTAACTGATGATGAATATGAAAAGGGTGAAGATAAGATTGTGTTTATTTTTATCAAAGATGAAAATCCTAGTTTCTTGAATGAAGAAAAAGCTTTGATTTTGCATGTGGATAAAAAGGATGAATGGGTTATTGCTAGTGGTTGTTCACAACACATGATCAGAGACAAAAAAAAAATAGTGAAATTGGAAAATGATGGTTGTGTTGTTAGATTTGGTAATGAAACTCCTTGTATGATAAAGGGGAGAGATTCTATTACTCTTAATTGTAAGAATAACATTGATGATGTTCTATATGTTGAAGGTTTGAAATATAATATTTTGAGTCTTGGTCAGCTAGTTGATAAAGGTTACAAGTTACAATTCAAGGATGGGATGTGCAAGATTATTGGAAGCCCTAGAATTGAGATTGCTACAGGCAGAAAGAATAAAGGTAATATATTTCATTTGAACAATTCTGAGAGTAGATGTATGATTTCAAAGATTGATGATAGTTAGTTGTGGCACAAGAGATTTTTTCATGTAAATTTTGATAACATTGTTAATATAAGTACTACAATATATGTTAAAGATCTATCTAAATTGTTGAAGCATGTCAATGCAATGTGTAAGTAATGCCAATTGGGTAAGTTGTCTAAGTCTACTTTCAAGAGAAAGAATTATTCTTCAAGTGGTTTACTAGATCTGGTGCATACTGACTTATGTGGTCCTACAAGAAAAAGAAGTTATTATGGGGAAAGGTATTTAATTTTATTCATTGGCGGTTATTCTAGAATAATGTGGGTTACAATTTTTAAAGAGAAATCTGAAGCCTTTGACAAATTTGAGATTTTCAAAGCTATGGTTGAGACAAAAACATGATTGAATTTGAAATGTTTGAGATTAGACAAAGGTAGTGAGTTTACTTCCACTGAGTTTAAAACCTTTTGTAAAGAGTGTGTAATAAAGAGACAAATGTCTACTTTGTGAACCCCACTACAAAATGGAATTGCAGAGAGAAGAAATAGAACTATTCTAGACACTACTAGAAATATGATGATTAAAAGAGATGTTCCATGAATCTATTCGAGAGAAGTAGTTATAATTACAGTCTATACATTGAACTGAGTACAAATCAAGAAAGGGACCGGCAAGATACCTTATGAACTTTGGTATGGTCATGTTCCTATAGTGAAGTATTTTACAATTTTTGGAAGCAAATGCTATATCAAAATAGATGAAGACTTAGGAAAATTTGATCCTAGATGTGATGAAGGAATATTTCTTGGTTATTATTCTTAAAAAAAAGCATACAAGTGTTATAACCAAAGGTTGAAAAAGGTAATGGAAAGTGAAGATGTCAAAGTTGATTAAAATTATTCAAAATAAATTAGATCTTGTAGATATGAATCAGATGATGAAGAAGATAATCAGATTGTGCAAGTAAGGAATCAAAATCAAAATCAAAATGAATTGGTAGAAAAAAATAAAGAAGTTGGAAATGAGGAAGAAGTGGAAACACAAGAGTCTACTACAAAATCAAATCTGAAGAATCCAAGGTATGTAAGGTTAAATCATTCATAAAATCATATTATTTGTGATAGGAATCAGGATGTTTAGACTAGAGGAATAATTGATAGAAATGAAATTTGATTGATTTCTAAGATTGAACCTAAGGATGTTGATGAAGCATGCAAAGATGAAAGTTGGGTTAAAGTGATGGAATAAAAATTGGAACACATTGAGAAAAATAAGACATGGTTTCTTGTTCCTAGACCTAAGGACAAAAATGTGATTGGTACTAAATGGGTATTCAGAAACAAATTGAATAAAGGAGGTGAAATGGTTCTGAATAAAGTCAGACTTGTTTGTAAGGGATACTCACAGATTGAAGGATTTGATTTTGGGGAGACCTTTTCTCCGATTGCTAGAATTAAATTTATTAGAATTTTTCTTGCATATGCTACTTACAAATATTTCAAGGTATATTAGATGGATGTTAAGTCTACATTCTTGAATGGAGAGTTTGAACAAGAAGTCAACATTGAGAAACTAGATGGTTTTCCTTTGACCAATGAAGATTACATGATTTTCCAATTTAAGAAATAATTATGTGGATTGAAACAAGCACCTAGAGCCTATTACACAAGGTTAGATAAATATTTACTGAGACTTGGTTTTGGTAAAGGTGTTGCTGATAGTAATTTATACTTCAAAGCTTATCATGATAACATTTTGATTGTTGAAGTATTTGTGGATGATATTATTTTTGGTGGAAATGAAAAGTTGAGTAAGGAATTTATTGATAAGATGCAGAAAGAATTCAAGATGTCCATTATAGGTGAGATAAAAAAAAAAAAATCTTGGTGTACAAATTACACAAACTAAAAAAAAGGTATTTTTATATCTCAGTCCAAGTATGTGAAACAATTGTTGAAGAAATTTGGTATGGATGATTCAAGACCTATTAGTACTCCTATGATTACTAGTTGCAAATTGACAAGGATGATGATTCACCTAAAGAAATGATGCAAGAGCATCTTGGATTCTTTGGAAATCTTTATCAACCAAAAATATGTTTTTGTTTAATTTGGTAGCTTGTTGGAGGCTGCTCAGTAAAGTTCTCGGTAACTGCTCGGTGCTCAGGTTCGGTTACTTGTTCTGTCTTACTTTACCAATGGGTCTCAGTGGATGTTTGGCTACTTGATGGGTTTTCATAGAGTTGTTTATATTGCTTGGTTAGATTTTGTATCATCTTAAAATGGAAGCACTTCCATCTTGGTAGGTTTAGTAGCCTCATTTAGTGCATTTACATGATAGATTTGCATTTAGGATGCATCTACACTTGGTAATTCTTTATTTCTAGGTGAAATTAGGGTTAGGATCCTTAGGATTCTCCTTGATTTCCTTCTTTGTGGCCCTATTTTCTAGGTAGGAACTATGTATTGGTCCTCCTATCCTTCATCACAATTATTCTAGGCCCCTGTGCCCTTTTCCAACACTTTGTTCTATTTTCCCATCATCCTAGGACTTTGGCCGACCTAGAAACTTCACTAGCACTCTAAGTTGACTATCCTGAAACCTCATATTAGGGTCAAGGTTAACCCTGACCTAGGTTAGGGGCAAGTTCAACCTTGACCTAGGTAAGGTTTGAGGTCTACCTTGACCTTTGTTAGGTTTTGGTTCTCGCTTTCAAGTTTGGATCATAGCGGGGCCCTAAATTCAAAATTGGCTCTTGGGTCAAAAAGCAAAAGGGTTTTTATCCTAAATTTAATTCATGAATTTCCTCCTTAGTTGACTATTGTGATTGGACCATAATTCAAGGTGAAATTTGAATTAGGGGCCCACATTTACCTAGGGGGCTTACCTTTAAATCTCTATATAAGCACTCTCCTTTGCCTTCATTTGACATGAGATGATGATGCAAGAATGCAAAAGGATGATATAGGAGGAAAAGATATGATGATGCCTTAATGAAAGAAAGCATTTTGTGGACAAGTTATTGTGGACATTCATTGGAGCAAGAAATATTTCTTCAATCCTTCCTTCTTCTTTGATCTACTATTTTCAACATTCAAGCATTCAAAAGATACAATCATGGGGTAGCAACTACGGATTGTGAGTTTGGTAGGTGTACTTTAGCCTTGGGGGTTTGGTATGCTTTCTTTATCATATTCAAATCTATGCATTTCTCTCTCATTTTAATTCATGCTATGGTTTTGATCTAAAGGATTAGATGTTTCCATTGCACATTCAAAGCTCTTCCTATGAGCAACACACACACATATTCTATTACATTCAGCTATTTATGGAGGTGGAAATCACCAAAACAGGGGTTTGACTAAGGCAAAACCCTATATAGCCACCCCAAAACACCATTTTTAGATATCTATAGTCGCTATTTTGGGAGTTACAAAGCAGATTTGGATACCCTTTTCAGAAAAATTTTGAGATCTGCAAATAGAATTTCCATCAGAGCACTGTACGTCAAGGTCAACATAAAGGGGCACAATTATGCCCCCATATTTGGGTCAAGGTCGACCTGGCTCAGAAAAGAAAAAGATTTATGGGTTTTCTTTGTCTTTGTGTTTCCATTCTAGCTTTGGTTGTAGAATTTCTAGAAACTCGATACAGACACCAAAAAATAGGTATTTCTAGATCTTCTATGTTATGAGGTATGTATTTCATTCTATCTAATTTCATTATTCTTTGCAAACATTTCCAGATTTATATTCCTTATCATTAGAATTTCATGTATGTGGTTAATAGAGGTATAGGGTCTCTTTTATGTGCAAACCCCCATTGTTCTAAATCCTATCCATATTTTCCACCATACAGCTTCTTACCAAGATACTTTGTTGGCTTCATATCAAGTTATTGATGTTTCTCAGTTGGCTTCATACCGAGTTGTTTATTTTGATGTTGAATCTTCTGGACGACTTCTACATTTAATTTTTGAAGCATAATTACTGTCCAATCTCTCATTGGGATGTGTGTGGACCTAAATTTGGGTCATTGTTGTTTCCTATGTTGGATCTTTAGGATCCGCATGCTGACCTCTTTGGTGGACTCTTGTATATATTTGGTTTTTTATTCTTAGATTGGCATCAGTTTTGGAGAGAAGATTAGGGTTAGCAGATTTGGATGATAGATATGTGACCTCACATGTATCAAGATTATCCTATAAGCATCTGAATGTATATGGCCAAAACTAGGAAGGACTTACATCCCAGCATGTAATAAGTTTGATGAAGTAATATATATGTTTTGTTGTTTCTTCTCTCCCTTTCTACATTGTTTCTTCTGAGTTGTTCTGCAAATTAGTTTGGATAGCTAGGAGTTCCTTGGTCCCTAATATTTCTGACCCTCCTTGTGTCAGGTGGTATCAAAGTGAAGGTTAGATATAGGTTCCTTCTTGTAAGCCCTAACCCGACTTGGTTGACATTGTTGTAGGGTAGAAGATTGTGATCTGACCTATAATTGCAGAGGTTTTTAAGATGGTTTGTCAGAGAGGAAATTAAGATCTAGGTTTAGCTGATATGTTAAGACAGATGGATGCAAGATTGGAATCTTTTGAGACAGCCCAACGTAGAGGAAGACATCTCAAATATTTTAGTGAAGATTAATTTGAAGAAGTGCAAGAAGAAGCCACACCTGCACCTATGATGGATCAGGAAGAAGAGAGATTCATGGGAGCTTTGACAAGCTTGAAGTCCACACCTTAGTTAATCCTCCTGAGTATAGTGGAAAGTTGGATTCTGATGAATTGATAGAATAGATAACTGAGATGGAAAAATACTTTGAGTATGAGAATGTATTACAGGGAAAAAAAGATAAATATTGCAAGTACAAAGTTTAAAAGTCATGCATCCTTGTGGTGGGATCATCTGCAATTGGATCGAAAGAAGAAGGGTAAAGACAAGATCAAGGTATGGGACAAGATGATAAAAAAATAGAGAGACAAGTTTATACCTTGTGATTACCAGATTAACCTAGTTAGGAGAATGCAAATTTTGAAGCAGAAAGATAGCTCGGTAAAAGATTACACTAAGGAATTCTACTGATTAGACATCAGATATGGACATGTTGAAGATCAAGTGGAAAGAATAGCAAGTTATCTAAATGGATTAAGAATTTCTATACAAGATGAGATCAACTTGGTAAAGATGGAGAGTATTGAAGAGGCATATCAGTTTTCCCTAAAAGCTGAGGAGAAATTTAACAAAGGCAAAGAGGAAGAGGTGGTAAATTCCCTAGAGGAAGAGGGAGATCTCATGGTGAAAATGGTAGATATGAACCAGACAAGACAAATATAGACACATATCAAGACAAAGGAAAGACTGAGTGGAAAGGTGGAAGTTCATTCCGAGGAAGAGGCAATTACTTCCAAGGTGGTTATAGCATAAGAGGGTTCCAAGGAACTTGTTACAATTGTGGTGAGGAAGGACATAGATCTTTTGAATGTACACATGCAAGCAAGAAAGTCAGTAGTAGCAGAATTGCTTTGGTGCAAGAGGAGTCACTGAATGAACCTAAGAAGGAAGGAAATCTAATGATCAGAAAGATACTTTGGAGTGAGAAAGATAAGAAAGATCCTATCTGGAAAAGTTTATTCAAGACCAGATGCAGAGTTGCAGACAAAGTTTGAAATGTAATTGTTGATAGTGGAAGCTTGGAGAATATGGAATTTGAGGAAATGGTCACAAAATTGCAAAAGGGAAATAATGAAGCACCCGAAGCCCTGTCAGATTTCATGGATCAAGGATGAGCATACATTAATGGTGAGTGAGCAATGTTTTATGAATCTAAAAATTGGAAAGTATTATGATAAGGTGTTGTGTGATATTATGCCAATGGATTGTTGTCATATTTTGTTGGGTAGACCTTGGCAATATGATAGAAATGATATACATGATGGAAGAGTGAATAAATATACTATTTGGGTTAATGGTAAGAAACAAATCTTGTTACCTTTGGTTGAAGATTCTGTTGGTGAGATATGTACATCTGTGAAAGTTTGTTTGATGGAAGGTAGACAGTTTGTTAAGGATTTGAAAACTAATGATACATGTTATGCTTTTATTCCTAACAAACCGACTGAGAATAAAGAAGATGAAGTTCCTGCAGAAGTTGAGAAATTGCTTACCAAGTACAAGAATATCATTTCATATAATATACCTAATCATTTTCCACCAATGAGAGATATTAGTCATTGTATGGATCTGATTCCTGGAGATAGTTTACCAAACACGGCACCACATCATTTAACACCGACTGAGAATGAAGAAATCAACTGAATAGTTCATGAGTTGTTGAACAAGGGTTAAATTGGAGAAAATTTAAGTCATCTCCATCACTTTGATCTTCTCAAAAATCCTTCAAGAAATCACCACTGTGCAGTCCTATACTGCTCTCTTCATCATTTTCTTCCTTCTACTTAGATTTTTCCAATCAACTGAATTAACCTCATACCACCACCACACATAACCTATAATTAGGTTAATCTTATACCTCTCTGATCAGGTATCTTGATATATTGTCTCTTAATCATCATCATAGGTCTTTATTTTAGGTCAGATCCAATGAATCCTTCCATCATTTATTTCCATCTACCTTGTAGAATACATCCTAAAACTCCATCTTGAATCCATATATAAAATAGTTAAACATATATTAAATGCTCATTTAATTTTTGGTTTAGATCCTTTATGCTCACATGAATACTGGCATCAAATACTCCATCTATTTCTACTTCAGACTGTAGATTCTTCTCTTTATGTTTTTATGTTTTGCTCGGTAACTCTTTTCTTCAGCTTCTTTTGCTTCTTAATTCAATTTGAAAGGATCATCATATATGTTTATTTATCTTCCTTTATATAGACAAACTTTTTCCTCTTAATCTTCTTTCTTAGCTTGTCCATCATTTATGCTCAGTTATTCGATAATCTTCTTCATAAATCTCAACTCAATAAACCGTTTAACATTTACCTCATAACTTGAACTTTTCTTGGAACTCTCATAATCAGGTTTAACCACTTAATCTTTTTCTTACATCTTCTCAATGAATGTTCTCTCTCATAGATCTTCATACAAACTTCCTTTGATTCTTATCACCATCCAGATCATCATAGCTTCGCATTAAATTTGATCTTATTATCATTTTCAATCAATATCCTATACTCGGTAACTTTCTTTGTAACTCGGTAGCTAACTTTTTTCACTTCTTGGTGTCTAACTTATTTTTAGTGCTCGGTAACTAAAACTGATTAACAGAACTCTATACCGATTGACTCTGTCTAGCTTGGTAGAGTAACTATTTTTAGTCATAACTTAACTCTTTGTAATCTCTGGCTTAATCAATCAAGTGTGCCGAATTGATAACATCAAATATATAGTAGCAAAAAACTACATCAACATTAATTCATCATTGTTTGATTTGTATTTTTCACTCACTTAACTTCTCCTTCTTATGATATGGTAACTCAATAAAAATCAGTAAATCAATTGCTTGACATTGATTACAAAATAGCAACTTATCTAACCATTTCTACAAACATGTATACCTATTATCACTCAGTCTTCGTCATCTCCATCAGTTGATCAACAATATCCCTCTTTGGAATTGATGGAAACACTATAGTAGTACTATAGCAATTGATGGTGGCAACTCTCAATATTGTCAATCTATATCATTACTCCCTTTGAGTTGATAGTTTTGTTTCTTATCTTCAAATTGTTCATTGTTATGATACTGTAGCATGCATTTTGACTCTCCTTCATGAGTAAATAGTAGAAATTCATTCTCTCCCTCTTTCATCAATATCTCCCTTATGGATAAATATCATCAATTTGTTATCTCCCTCTTTGACAACAATGCCAGAAAGTCATACTCCTAAAAACTTGTTTCAATAGTGGATTATACCTTACATGTACAAATATTCATTGTATACAAAAATCTTCACACAACTTCAAGAATCACCTAAAGTGTGTCATACTAACATCAAATCAAGAATAGATAACCTAGTAAAGTATAGAATTTATGTAGCATGTCTCATGCTTCTTAGTGAATATCGGATAGGGGAAAAACCCCTAATTTACCTCTGAGATACTCAAGCAGTCTTCGATAGTGGATTTGTAAAGATATCATTCAATTATTCATTTGAATTCACATATTCCAATACCACATTTTTCTCTTGAACTTGTTCTCTCAAGTAGTGATACTTGATAGAAATGTGCTTGGTCTTTGAATGCATAATCGGGTTCTTTGATATATTGATAGCACTTGTGTTATCACAAAAAATAGTTATAGGATTTGAGATAATCTCTTGCATACCTTCAAGTTGTTGTTTGATCCAAACAATATTTGCACAATTCATGGAAGAAGAAACATATTATGCCTCAGTAGTAGACTGTGAAATTCAACTCTTCTTCTTTCTTAGCCATGTGACCAACCTTTCACATAGAAAGAATGCTCCCCCACTGATACTTTTCATTTCATCAACATTTCTAGTCCAATCTACATCAATGTAGACTTGCAGATCAAAAGTACCTCCTTTCTTGTACAATAAACCAAAATCTTCAATTCCTTTCAGATATCTAAAGATTCTCTTGACTGCAAACATATGTGTTTCCTTAGGATTAGAAGAAAATCTAGCAACAATCCCAACAACGTGTGTTATATCAAGTCTATTGTGAACAACATACTGCAGTTTACCAATCATGGATCGGTAAAGAGTATTATCCACCTCTTATGTCTCATCTTTTTTATATAATTTACTCCTTGTGACCATCGGTGTTCCAACAAGCTTGGAATCTTTCATACCAAACATTTTTAGGATCTCTTTGATATACTTAGCTTGTATAAAATAGATCCATTCTGCAACTCATTGTATCTGTAGACCTGGAAAGAACTTAATCTCTCTAATCATAGACATTTCAAACTGTTTTCTCATTTTATCAGCCAATGCCTTACATAAGATGTTATTGCCTCCAAAAATAATATCATCAACAAACATTTCAGCAATCAAAACCTTGTTGTCACTGTAACACTTCAAGAAAACATTATTGTTATCACTTATTATTTTAAATCCTATTTTGATTAGTTAAGAGTGCAATCTCTTGTACCATGCTCAAGGTGCTTGCTTCAAACCATAAAGAGCTTTTTGTAATTACATACCTTGTTCTTATTTGTGCTCTCAATGAATCCTTCAGGCTATTCAATGTAAACTTCTTCTTCCAGTATCCCATTCATAAATGCAGACTTGGCATCCATTTGATAAACTTTGAATCATTTGTAAACTGCATAAGCTAGAAGTATTCAACTCCTAATCTGGAAATAGGTGCAAAAGTCTCTCCACAATCTATGCCTTCTTCTTGTGCATAACCTTTGCAAACCATTCTAGCATTATTTCTGATAACATCTTTATTCTCATTAAGCTTGTTTTTGCAAATCTATTTAGTACCAATAATATTTTTATCCTTTGTCCTAGGTACTACATTCCATGTACTATCCTTTACTATCTGATCAAACTCTTATTTCATTTATTTCATCCAATCTTCATTATCTAATGCTTCTTTAACTTTCTTTGGCTCAAATGAATATATCAAACATGTATTGTCTCTTACCTTGCTTCTAGTCATCACTCCAGCATCTTTATTTGAAATAATCTAACTCAGAGAGTTGTGCCTCCTCACATATTTCGCTAAAATAGGCTCGGTAGGTCTCGGTGCTTCATCCTCATCATTCCATTGTAGATAAATATGTTCAGCTTCCTCCTCGGTAGGTGCTCTTGGTAAGGTGTCAGGAACATCAGGTTGTACATATACAAACTTATCATAGTCTCCAGGTTCCTATTTTCTTTCTTCATCATTCTTTTCTACAAAATCATCAATTCTAACACTTGTACTTTCCACCATTTTGTTAGTAACTTTACTCAAACACTTATAGGCTTTACTCCTTGTAGAATATCCTAGGAATATTCCTTCATTCCCTTTACAATAAAACTTTCCTTCTCTAAAATATTTCAATATATAACATTTTCTTCCAAAAAATTTGAAATAACTCACATTAGGTTAGTGTTCATACCAGATTTCATAAGGTGTTTTGTTGGTACCTTTCTTCATTTGTATTCAGTTCAATGCATAAATATCAATACTGACTACTTCTCTCTATATTTTTTGTGAAATAACTTTCTCAATCATTAGTGTCCTAGCACAATCAATAATAGATTAATATCTTCTCTCAGCAATACCATTCTGATGTGGTGTCCTCAGTGTTGACATCTATCTCTTAATTCATTTTCATTACAAATCAGTGTAAACTCATCAAATGTAAACTCACCTCCTCTATCAGATCTCAGAAATTTTAGTTTTCTTCCTATTCCTTTCTCAAATCTAGCCTTATACCACTTAAACATTTGAAATGCATCAGATTTAAAAAAAAAAAACATTACAAACATCATTCTAGAATAATCATCCACAAATAGAATCAAATATATGTCTCCATAGCAACTTTGAGTTCTCACGTGTCCACATAAATCAATATGCACTAAATCCAAAATTATGTGTGTAACATAAGTCTTTCTTGCAAAACTAGATTTAGTCATCTTGCCCATTTGACATTCTTTGCACATAGCATTTTCAAGTTTCTCTAATCTCAGTAATCCTCTAACTCTATTATTTTTACTCACTTTGATCAAGTTGTCAAAATTAATATGACAAAGCCTTTTATGCCATATCCAGACATCTTTAACTTTAGCAAATAGGCAATAGAAGTATCAAGATAAAATAAATTACCTTTAGATTGTTCTCCAGTAGCAATCAAACTTTTTCTCTTATCAAAAACTTTCACCTTTCCATGTTGAAATTTCAGTCTGTGACCTGTGTTATTTAACTATGCAACACTCAATAGGTTATACTTAGATCCTTCAACCCAATAAACATCATCACATCTTGTGTTATTCATTATAATTATAGAACCTTTTCCATTCAAAGGGTATGGAGCATCATTACCAAATCTAAAAAATCATCCATCATGCTTCTCCAAGGAAATAAACTTAAGTATGTCATCAGTCATGTAATGTGAACAACCACTATCTATAATCCATGTTTCATTCTTACTTGTGATATTAGGGCTCTTGCTTCTTCCTCATCAAAATTATCTTTAATAGAAACATACACAACTTATTTTTCATCACTGTCATATGAGTCATCATCACTTAGGTCTTCATTAGCAATATGAAAAGATTTCTTACCTTTATTTTTGTAGTCTCTAAATCTCCTGAATCTATTTTCTCTGTTGTCCTTATCTTTTTATCTTTCTTCTCCTCATTGTCTTTCTCGGGGAAGTTAGATGGAAAATGACCAATCTTGTTATAGTTAAAGTATTTCAAGGGTAACTTACCTTGGTATTTATCTTTTCCTCTTTGTAGCCTTCTAGCCAACAAAGCTCAAAACTCTCTCTTGTTCTTTTCATCTACAACATACAACTCTTCCAAACCACTCTAACAGTTGTAAAATCTCTCGCTAGCACTACTCAAATATATATCACTAGGTCTAGAGTCCTTAGAACTTCCAATATTTAAGGATGACTTAAATACGGATTCAATCTTAGATGTAGCAAGTAAACCATTATCAAAATCATTAATCTCAAATGCAACTAGCTAACCAATAGTAGCATCAAATGAAACATTCATCAAGTTCATCATATTGCTGGTTGGTAAGTGTAGAAGCTATCTCAATCATGACTTTTGTGTGTTCTTTCTTCTGTCTTTTCTCAGTGATTGTCAAAGGTGTAGTAGTAGATACAACATATTCATTATCAAGAAAATAAATTTTGTATTATTTATACCAGACACATGCAATCTCATTCTACTTTTCCATGTAGACAAATGTTCCCTGTTCAACTTTGGTGCTTGCCTCTTATACATCTTTAGATCTTGACTCGAGTCCTTTTAAACTTAACACTTCAAAGAACTAATGCTCTAATACCAATTATTGGTCCCACTAAGAGGGGGGTGAATCAGACAAAATCAAACTTAAACACTTAAAAATTATCTCACTGATTCACTTGGTAGAACTGAATTCAGTAATAACTTATTCAACAAATAACTTAATAACTTAAACAATCATACATCTCATACTATGAAAATCAATCATTCAAACTCAGTTAACACCATATTTAACTCAGTTGACACCGAATTTAACGAGGAAACCCAATATGGGTAAAACCTCTATGGGAATTGTGACCCATAATAAAAATGTACCTTTCTAAAGTATGCTCGATTAAGAACTTATCCTGTTAAAGATTACAAACACATTTGCTAAATGTGACCCTGTTAAGGGATTTACCTTAGATCTGTTAAGATATTCACCCTATTAGGAGTGGCCTTGCTAGAGGAATTTAAACACTCTTTTGGAATGTCACCTACATCTAGGATTTACAAATAGGATTGTTAAATCCACTCGGTTAATAGATTTTATCTATTACAAATGCTAATAAGAAATGGTAAAATTTTGATCTATAAATATAGCAACTACCTTTTTCTTGGTTCAGATCCTTTATGCTCACATGAGTACTGGCATGACATACTCCATTTGTCTCTACTTCAGATTGTAGATTCTTCTCTTTCTGCTTCTCTGTTCTACTCAGTAACTCTGCTCTTCAGCTTCTTCTACTTCTTAATTCAATTTGCTAGCATCATCATCTATGTTTATTTCTCTTCCTTTATACAGATAAACTTTTTCCTCTTATTCTCCTTTCTTAGGTTTTCCATCATTTGAGCTCAGTCGTTCAATCATCTTCTTCATAAATCTCAACTCAATAAACCGTTTAAGTTTTACCACATAACTTGAAATTTTCTTGGAACTCTCATAATCAAGTTTAACCACTTAATATTTTCCTTAGATCTTCTCATTGAATTTTCTTTCTTGTAGATCTTCTAACAAACTTCCTTTAATTATTATCACCATCCAGATCATCATAGCTTCGCATTAAATTTTATCTTATCATCATTTTCAATCAATATCCTGTACTCGGTAACTTTCTTTGTAAATCGATAACTAACTTCATTCACTGCTTGGTGCCTAACTCATTCTGGGTGCTCAGTAGCTGAAACTAATTAACGCAACTCTATATCAATTGACTCTGTCTAGCTCGATTGAGTAACTCTTTTTCATTCATAACTTATTTCTTTGCAATCTCTGACTTAATCAATCAAATGTATCGACTTGATAACATCAAATATATAGTAGTAAAAAACTATATCAACATTACTTCATCATTGTATGATTTGTATTTGTAACCCATTTAACTTCTCCTTCTTATGATATGGTAACTCAATAAAAATCAGTAAATCAATTTCTTGACATCAATGACAAAATAAAAACTAATCTAACCATTTCTACAAACATGTATACCTATTATCATGCGGTCTTCATCATCTCTATTAGGTTATCAACATACTAATCAAACATCAAGAAGCCTAAGGAGCCCCAGGATGTTGCAATAAAAAAATCAGACCCTTCTATTACAAAAGGTACTACCAAATTAGAAAGTAGCCCTGTCAATATTTCAAAACAAATGAAAAATACTAGCATATCCATTACTATGGGGGATTCTCTCTTAATTGTACCATAATTGGAACTACTGCAGGAGGAGTTGAAGACCATAAAGAGTAAAAAGGGACCAACTGCAAAAAAATGGAGCAACAAGTCTGATGCAACCCATTAAGGAAGAAAATACAAGTAAGAAGGAAAAACCTTCCCCTTTTATATGTCTTTGATTATAGGAGATAAATTAGTTCACAATTATATGATAGACTCTAGATAAAGTAGTTTTTTAATACCTAAGAAGGTATTTGACCTTCTAGGTATTGAGTATGAGTCTATGACTAAATGGGTTGTCCAATTAGATGGTACTTATGTCCAAACAAAGGGAGTATTAAAAGTTATCAAATTTGCCTTGCATGTATGCCCTAGTTGCACTGTCATCCAAGACATATCATTCATTGACCTCATTGTACACTTTTCCCTTTGTCTTTCAAGGGACTTCACTGCAAAGATAGGTGCCTATATTGCATCTGATTCATCCTACATGTTCTTTAGAACTAAATAAGGAACAAAGCCTTCCATCAAAGTAGATTCATTGGCTCTCAATCATATAGAATATTATATACCATACCCATAAACATGAATTGTACAATCCATGAGGAAGAAGAGAACGCTTAGTCCATGAATCCTCTACTCTCTTGACAAACGTTCTTGATTATCTTTGAGATGAGTGGGAAAATGCTTTCCAAATGATCCAATACTAGAAGCTGAAGGAACATGCCTTGGAACTTATTGCATACATGAGGAGGATGCTTCTATTCCCAATATTATGAAAGAACAAGAAGATACTAATGGATTATGAAGCATTTTCTTTGATGGCTAAAGTAATAAGAACGGTTAAGGTGCTAGTGTAATGTCAGTTTCTCCAAAGTTGGACAAATACTACTTTTCATATAGACTTCAATTCAGCTACACTAATAACATAGTCAAGTATGACACTTTGATTGAGGGTCTCTGACTTGCATTAAAAAAATGGTATAAAATCCTTACAAGTCTTCAAAGACAGTGAGTTGGTTGTTAATCAGATTATAAATCACAATGTTACAAAGAAAAACCTCCTCAAATCATACAAACATAGAGTTTGGGATCTACTTGAGGCCTTTCAAGATTTCAACATTCAAAGTATTCCTAGAAATCAGAAGAAACATGCTAATAGACTTACAGAAGTTGGTGCTAATTATAAAATACCAGAGAAAGTTGTAGACATGAAGGAACAATATATCAGACTTGTAGTAAGGCCTTTTGTCCCAGACAATTGTATAAATTGACAAGATTTTTAATCTGATTTGTGGATGGTCAATTTTATACAACATGAAGCAAAGTTATTTGATAAAAATGATTCCAAGCTACAAAGTCAATATGGATATTAGATTATGAGGCTCAACTGCAATAGCTTAATCACCTTGGAAGCTATCTTCAACTTTGATGATTAAGCAAGGAAAAAGGGTTTGAACCTAGCTACAAAGAAGGATGATTACAGACATGTTACTATTGTTGATGGAAAGACTCTTAATCTGACAAATGTATGTTTTGATGTTGAAAACAAAGTTTTTCGTTCATTATCTCAAGAATCCAGTAATGTTATTGCTTGAAAATATGAGGACTTAAAGGGTTTTGATGCAAGCTTGTCTCAACATACCATAGAGTTAAATGTTGATGCAAAATAAGTTAGACAAAAACAAAGACTAATTAATCCTAGGATTGAGCCCTTGATAAGAAAAGAATTGTTCAAACTCACATAAGATAATATAATATTTCCTATTAAGCATTCTTCTTGGGTAGCTAATCTTGTTCCTCTAAGAAACAAGAATGGAGAGATTAGATTATGTGTGGACTGTAGAGGCCTTAATAAAGCTTCTCTTAAAGATCATCATCACGTTCCTTCCATGGAGCAGATTTTGTTTAAAGTTAGCGGTTCAAAACAGTTTTATTTTCTAGATGGTTATTCAGGTTACAACTAAATCTTAGTTCAAGAATCAGACAAATACAAGACAGTATTTGCCACTAAATGGGGCACCTATTCTTATTATAAAATGTCATTTGGGCTAACCAATATAGGTCCTACATTCCAAAAGGAAATGGAAATGGCCTTTAAAGGTGTATTGGAAAAGTTTGTGTTAATATATCTTGATGATATAACTGTCTACTCCAAGCATGCAGCAGATCATTTTGATCATTTTAGACAAGTATTCATCAAATGCAGAGAATATGGTGTGTCTTTGAATCCTAGCAAATGTGTGTTTTCTACTAATCAAGGGAAGATTTTAGGACATATTGTATCAAAGGATGGCTTGACCATAGATCCAGAGAGAGTTGAGGTTATTCCTTTTCTTCCACTTCCTAGTCACAAGAAAAGACTACAAATTTTCATTGGTAAGATCAATTTTGTAAGAAGGCTCATTTGTAACCTTGCTACTATGTTTAAACTTCTTACAAGTATGCTCAAAAATAACATAGAATTTAGATGGACCAATAAAGGAAATGATGGTTCAAGGATATTAAAATAGAAATTGCATTTTCTCCTACTCTTGTCAATCCTAATTTTACCATAGATTTTATCCTCTATACTCTTGGAGGAGAATCTAGCATATCAGCTATCCTAACAAAGCTAAATTGAGAAAAATTTGAAGTAGCCCATTGCTTTCTTCAGTGGAGGGCTTAAATAATATAAAGGTAGATATAGCTATGTGGAAAGGAAAGTTCTTTTTGTCATGAGAGCTCTCAAAAATTTTAGACATCTACTTTGTAACAACAAGATCCAACTCTTGGTTCCACATGCAAGTGTAAAGGATTTCCTTTTAAATAAGGATATCAGTGAGAAAAGAGTTGGATGGATCACCAAAGTCATGTGGTATGACATTGAAATAAAAATCACCAAGCATGTAAGAGGCAAAGTCTTATGTGAACAAATGCTCTCATCTTTTGAGAGACCTAGAGAGGTTGCCCTTATTTTACAAGATGAAAAACCAGCAGAGGATGAATATTAGAATGATTGGTTGTGTGACATGACTACCCTCTTGGTAGAAGGAAGATATCCACAAGGCCTAAATAAAACTAAGAGGAGATAGTTCAGATTATAGTCTATTTCCTACGCCTTAGTGGATGGTATAATATTCAGAAAATATTCCAATGGAGTCCTTCTAAGATGCATCAATACAAACCAGATTAGCAGGCTTTTAGAAGAGTTTCATGATGGCCCTTCAGGTGCCCATTTCTTAGCAAGAGTCACAACTATTAAGATAATGAGGGTTGGTTACTATTAGGCAAAATTATCCAGAGATTCTCACCAATGGGTAAGAAAATGTAGCGATTGTGCCTTCTTCTTAGAAAAACATATATTGGTTTCCCTTCCTTTGCATCATATTCAATCAAACCAGTCTTTCACACAATGGGGTTAGGATTTTATTGGTTTAATAATCCCTCTTTCTATTTTGGTCATAAAAGGATTTTGGTAGCCACAGATTATTTTACAAGGTGGACAGAGGTAGTAGCCTTGAAGGATGCCACAGAAGCTTTAGCAATTGAGTTTCTTAACAAAATTACAACAGATTTAGTGCTCCTTCAACCAATATGTCAGATAATGCCAAGTCTTTTGTTGGATCTCATATCAGCTCTTGGTTGGTTGAACATGGAATATATTTGAAGACTTCATCAAATTATTATCCCCAAGGGAATGGTCTGGCTGAATCCTCAAACAAAAACCTCATCAAGATCATCAAGAGAACAATTGAAAATAATCAGAGGATTCGGCACACCAAATTAAGGACAGCCTTATGGGTTGACATAATTACACCCAAGAGAGCCATAGGAAACTCACTTTTAAGATATTAAATGGGAGAGAAGCAAGGCTTCCTCTTTCACTTGAGTTTCCCTTTCTTGAGTTATCTTGTTAGTTGGAGCTAGTTGAAGGTGATGCAATGACATTCAGAATGGATGAGGCAATGGAACTAGAAGAAATAAGATAGCAATCTATGCATACACTTGAGATACATCAGCAAAAATTCAAGAGAATTTTTGACAAGAAGGATACTCATAGATTCTTCAAAGAGGGTGACCTTATTCTCAAATGGGATGCAGAAAAAGATAAACTAGGAAGACACTCCATTTTTGATGTTATGTGGAGTGGCCCATATGTTATAACCAGTTGTAAAGAGGCCAACACTTTTTAGTTATCTAGGCTAGATGGGGAGTTTCTCCGGCCAATCCCAATAAATGGGATTCATCTTAAGCTTTTCTTTTAGAGGAAATATAAGATTGTACATATAGTAAGTAGGTTTTTAGCTTTCCAAAAAGTGCATGAGCACAGCTGTTATTTCTTTGAGACAAGTTTTCATTTTTTCTTCAATTGTACAAGGTTGTAAAACTTTATTTTTAGAAGTGACTCCATGTCATATGGATTGTCTAGATGCTAATATTTTGCACATATCTAGCATGTTCCCCTAAATTTGTCAAAATTTTGACCTTTTCAGCTTTCATTAGATCCTCGGATCATTTTCTTTCACCTTGTTCCAATTGAACAGAGCTTGAAGAGCTAAATCAGTCAAAATGTTATAGGACAAAGATTTTGATGTAGTATCCCTCATATTTTTATGAAATAGACATGCAATGCTTCAACTGGGACCAAAGACTGGATTTTGGCATGACTTGTTTATGGTTTCCCCAGAATTCCAATTAGTTTTTTCATCGGGCTTCAATAATAAATTTTGGCACAACAATTCACATGTCTTGCTAATGAAGATCACTAGCAGATGTCTTGTCGAGGTTGATAAACAAAGACCAAGTGCAAGTAGTCTCATCGGCAAGTGTCTTGCCAATCAATGCTTCATCGATGATCGAAGGTAGACAAATGGTGCACTCTGATGGAATGTGTTACTGATGGGTAGTATCGAGGTAACTCTTTCTGACAAACACATGAATAGCAGTGACATATGATGATTGTGGCAAGACATCTTTGGATCTTGTTGGAATGATCACTCATGGAGTTTGTTAGCAGAGGTCTTATCAATGGTTTTATTTCCATAACTCAAGGCATCAGAAGGAATTTTTAATGCGGCCTGATAGTGATATTTATGACAATGACGTTCATCGGTGGAGGTCTCCCTGATGGTCAATGGAAAAAAAAACAAAAGACAGAGCTAAATCAGCAAGATCCTTTTTGACACGAGTTTCAAAAGGGCATTAGTAGAATCTTCTCTGATGGATTTTTGGGATGAAGCTCGACCATGTTATTGGGAAGGGTCTTGTTGATAGGAAATTTGCACCAATAGATCAAGAGATTTGGCATAGGAAAGATGTGGATTTTATTTTTTTGGTAGCATTTTCAAATGGAAATAGACGTAGGCTTTGTCACTAGGACTTTCTGAGGGATTCCCTGATGTTCATTTGGTTTTTACCACAGATTGACCCACTCAATAAACATGGTTGGCTAACTTTCCTCGATGGCCAAAGTGAACATCAACAGTACAAAAAAGAGGGTGAGCTCATTGGGGAAGCTCTTGCCAAAAAGGAGAGGTATTTGAGTGCCAAAAAAGAACAAGATGATATTAGGGAAGCTTTTAATGATGAGTAATGACAAAGAATAGAGCATTAATTCTCTTAGCTACACCCATCAACCTATTTTCTCTCACCTATTCTTTCAGGAGGTACCATTATTGTCTGTAGGGTCTCAATCTAATGTTTCCAACTACTTCATGACTATTTTATACTTCCAAATGACTCAAAAAGATGACTCTAAAGAGTACAATATGAAGCCTTCATGAAATTAGAGTTATTGTTGGAGGTAACTTTTTATTGTAGGGACATTTATGTTCTTCTTTCTATCACTTATAGGTGTTGAATTTACTTGCTAAGGTCATATTTATTCGGGTATGTTCTTCTTCGGTAACTCAACCTTGGTCAGGGTTTAAACTTCATGAGAAATCTAGGTTATACATGAACCCTAGAAAGGAAAATTTTGTACATTCTCCCAAGATCTCTTTTTCTAGTTCTTTACAGAGTTCTCTTCTATAAATATTTTCCTTACTCCATAGGAATCGTTGTTATTTTACCTACTTTTGATCCAAATACGCTTGTGTAATCTATATACCTTATTTATTTGGATGTATTTTATCATCTGCATCATTTTATGATTATGTTAATCTCAGTTAGTTAATCTTGTTAAGTGAATATTTGTATTCCTTACCTGGTTGTATTTGTTGTCTACTTTCATTTTTGTGCTAAGGTTGATAATTATAGAGAGTAGCATATTTTTGTGAGTTCTCTTCTAGTTAAGTGTAATCATTAGAAGGAGTAGATCAATAATCTATCTGGTGTATCACCTCATTTTCTTTTTAGTGTCTATTTCTCCCTTTTCCCTCAAAGTAATAATTTAGGTGCACCCTAATTGTAAGGAAGTCAGCCTTCTCTAGAGACTCAATCTCACATTTCAAGTCCCACACTTGGAGATTGTTTCCATGTTTCAAAAGGGTTTTTAGGTTACCACCACCTCATTCCAGGTGCATACTTTTATAAAAACAATTTTTGGCATTTCCCAATGGGACTCATATTCAAGCTTACAAGAAGAGGCATACTAGTTTACTGGTGTCAAAAAAATATTTGAACCTTATTCTAAGGAGATAGTACTTCTCTTAGCATTAAAACCTTCAAGAGGCTTGGTGACTCCATTTCTATATCTTGGTTCGTAGACTAGGTTGTTATAATTCTTTCCCAGAATATAGATAAGGGCATCTTCTAGAGGTAATTTTATGTTTGTCCAACTCCCATTTTCAAGATCTAGAAAAAGAAGAGATAGAATTTCTCTATCACTAGTTAGGAGTTCATAAGTAGCACACACACCATCTAGATCTCTTTCTACTCCTATGATAAGAACACAACCTAGGAAACCATTGACTCAATTGAATAGACCATTGTTTCATATGGCTGCCCCTAGAAATCAATTTTTTTCTACCTTTAATGGTGGTATTCCCCTCATATTATCCCAATGGAATAATATATCAGTGTCTAGACTTAAGAGTTTACCAAATTTCACTAGTGAAACTCTCATTTCCCCAATAGAAAAAATTCAAGAAGTTTCAAATATCTACAATATTCATGGTATTACATATGATGATGTTGTTGTTAGACTTTTAGCTTCATCATTGAAAGGAAATGTATTGTAGTGGTACAAAGGATTGCCACATAACTATGATTGGGATGAGTTAGGAGAAAGACTATGTAAGAATTTTGAGGATAAACTTGATCACCTATCATTTTTAGAGCAGCTAACTACAATTAAAAGAGCACCCCATGAGTTCATGACAGATTTTAACTATGGATTCCAAAAGACATGGGACAAAATATATTCTTTAGTAAATCCTTCTCCTGGGAATGCCTTCTTGCATTATCTTAGAGCTTTTAATAGCGATATTTCTACCACCCTACAGACAATGGGTGGAGATACTTTACCAACTGCAGATGGTATGGTTATAAGAACAGAGAATTTCCTAATACATGGAGGGAAGTTAGCTCCGAGGCCTCCAATGCCTTTGTTTCTAGAAGCACCTAAAAATAAACCTGTAGTGATGTATATTCCTACTATGACTACAAATCAACCTCTTATTGCTTGCCCATCAGATTCTACATCTTCAAATAGTAAACTTGAATCTATGATGGAAACAATAGTACAAAGGATACAAGGTTTAGATATTAGATTGTATAACATGAAGCAAGATGTTAGTCATTAAATATAGGGTATTGGGAATAAAGTGGTGACTCTAGAGAGGCAACAAGCTCAAGGTAATATGCCTTACCAGTCTTATACTCAAAATTCTTCATTCAACAGGTCACTGAATCGACGATAAGGTTCATGGAACCAAAATAGGATTATGAATAGAGATTCCCCCTCAAATACAAATACACCAAGGACTCTTATTCCTACTCAAAATAATATTGTTTAGGGGAAAGGGTGGTGTACTACTTGCACTCTTTCTTATGATTAGTATGTTTTCCAAAGGCCAGAATCTTTCGAAGTTCTAACAATGCAAGAGGAACCAACAATATTAGGATAGAAGTATGGTACAAATCAGTCCAGTGATGTATTGCAATCCCAACACTCAAAGAACTCTATAAATGTAAATTGACAATAGAAGAGTACGATGGTGTCAATCATGAAAGAAATGATGGTGTAGCTCATAATACTAGGAGAAAAAGAAGTGTTGTGGAGAGTCCTTCACCTTCTCCATCTAACCAAGCTTCAACTTCAGAGGAAAATATACCCTTATAGAAATAGACATACAATATTATTTTGTTATCCAAGTACAAAATTAGAATACTAATCAGAACAAGAAGAAGCCTATGGGGCCTCAAGATGTTCCAACAAAAAAAATAGACCCTATTGTTAAAAATAGCTACTACCAAATTAGCAAGCATTCCTCTCAATATTGCAAAAAAAATGACAAAGACCGGCATATTTATTGTTGTGGATGCCCTCTCAATTCCACCATAATTGGAATTATTGCATGAAGAGTTTAAGACCATAAAGAGTCAAAAGGGACCAACTCCAACAAATAGAGCAAAAAGTCTAGTGCAACCTATTAAGAAAGAAAATACAAGAAGGAAAAACCTTCCCCTTTTTATCTCTCTTTTATTATAAGAGATAAATTAGTTCACAATTGTATGATAGACTTTGGAGCAAGTAGCTTGGTCATGCCTAAGAAGGTAGCTGACCTTCTAGGTATTAAGTATGAGTCTGTGACTAAAGGGGTTGCCCAATTGGATGGTACTTCTATCCAAACAGTGGGAGTATTAAAAGATATCAATTGGCCTTGCATGCATTCCCTAGTTGCACTATCATCTAAGACATATCAATCATTGACCTCCCTACACATTTCTTTCACTGCTAAGATAGGTGGCTATATTCCATCTGATTAGTCCTACATAGTCTTTAGAACTAGATATGGAACAAAGGCTTCCATCAAAGCAAAGCCACGGGCTCTCAATCATATAGAATCTTATACACCTAACCCCATACACTTCAATTGTACACTCCATGAGGAAGAAGATAAATGCTTAGTCCATGAATCTTCTACTCTCTTGACAAAGGTTCATGATTATCTTTTAGATGAGGGGGCTAATGCTTTCCAATTTGTTCCAATACCAGAAGCTGAAGGAACAGGCCTTGGAACTTATTGTATACATGAGGAGGATGCTCATATTCCCAATCTTATGAAAGAAAAAGAAGATACTAATTGATTGTGGAGCATGTTCTTTGATGGCTCAAGGAATGAGAATGGTTCAGGTGCTAGTGTAATTTTGGTTTCTCCAAAGTTAGACAAATACAACATTTCATATAGACTTTAATTTAGTTGCACTAAAAATATAGCTGAGTATGAAACCTTGATCCAAGGTCTCCAAGTAGTACAGAAAAAATGTATAAAATCCTTATGTTAGGGATTTTTCTTGCAAGAGCTTAAAACAATGTGAATGCTTACTCTTTATATTTCCAACTTAACTCTCTGCAAGAGAAAACCTAATTGATGAGGATAGGATAATATCCTCCTTGTTTTTTGAGCTCCACAAACTCAGGCAGGTATTACCTTTGAATGATTACTGACTTGCAGTATCTATTACAGTGGATTAGGTCTTTTACTATTGCTAATTGCCTTTTACTATATCGATAAATAGAAAACTATGCAAATGTATGTGATTAATCTGATACAAATCTTAATAAGCCAAACCATTATCTTAACAATAGAAAATAGTAAAGTGATAAGGATTCGCATCCTTCTTCCTTTTATAGTTCTCTAAACTTAGGAAGGTTAACCTATTGATTCTCTCTTGAAGGAATTAGTAAACTGAATTGTATATTCTGATACAATTACTTAAAACTTATAAGTATTTATGATTGAAATGTAAAAAAAATTATTATTTTTTGAATATTGGATGAGGATTAACTGATTTTCCAAACCCTAACTAGTGCTTAATCCTTGGGCAAAGAGTCTATATCAAATGTGAATCCACAACAACTTATTAATGTAAATGCATGAAATTTGAGTAGAATACCTTTCACTCCAATACCCCCTGTTATCAAATCCTAATACTAATGCTTAGTTCTTTGGGATCACCTGCAAGACTTATTCTCTCCTTAAAAGAACTTACAAGCAATTGCACAATTACCTTGTAATTGGTATATCTAAATTTCCTTACAATTTAAGCATACAAGAGATAAAACATAAATAAAAAGAGACAAACACAAGATATAGGACAGAAACTGCAATGTATTTTATTAATTTGATCACTGTTTCAAATACATTCAAAAGATAATATGCACAAAAACTCAGACAATAAAGTAGTCTGGTTTGCAATTCTCATTTCTTCATCATATTCCAATCTCAACCTCTTCTACAAAATGATACAAAAGTTCTATATATAGTTTAAACCATCTTGGAATCCTTTAAAATTAAGGATCTAACAAGCTTCAGATGGTTTAAGACCTAACCCTAAAACAATTAGAAGGGGACAAAAGACAAGAAGAGACCAAGCGATGGATGGAAAAAATAGGAATACCTCTAAATCAAATCTTTGAAATCTCTTGTTAGCTGGCACCTTTGTCTAAATATGTTTTGGGTAGCCTCCAATAGTTGTAGCAAGATTAATTGACCTCCATTATAGGATAACATACACTTATCTTTCAGATGACTAACCTCTTTGTGCTCAAAGATCAGGTGCCAGGTGTCCTTCTACTCTTCAGCAATAATGTCATGATCAATAGTGGCAGACTTCTTTTTCTTGGGCTTTGTAAGAACATCCCATGTTGTGACATCATCCTTTGCAGGAAAATTAAAGCTTCAAATTCTTTCAAGTTGTGCCTTCTGCCTCCCCCATCTAGCATCTGTAATGCTCTTGACATCTGTTATAAATTTATTGAAATATTTTTTGGCCTTAAAGGCCTCATCTAAAATCTTATTGTATCTCTCCACATCTAATTCGCCATTGTCAGAAATATATCTCTTTATTAGGTAGTAAAGTATCAAACTTTGTTCTCCATACTTCTAATGGCTTGATCTGATTGTCCTCTATCCTGATTGAAGGCACAAATTTATTATAGTCATGCCCAAACATATTCAACCTGGCCTCTATTTGATTTGCCTTACCTTTGAAAAAAGATAAGGTTACCCCAATCTGTTCTATCTCATCTCCAACTTGGGTGACAATCTTTGGAAAATCTACTCTCAGTGGCTGCAATGATGCTAACCTCTCAAATAACACATTCCTAACTGGCCATGTTCCAAAGTAGGGGTTCAAAATTGACACATAATTGTTCACTTCTGATTGTAATCCATGCAATTTACCATAGGCACCATATACTATATCAATTTTATCCTTTAAAATGTTTACCCTATGCTATAAAATTTAGATTAGGGCTCCCAAAATAACTACATTATGCTCCTTAATTACCTGCTCTATTTATGATGCAGTACACCCTGTATCTTCGGTCTAGATTTTAGCATCTATACCCTTCTTTGGTGAAGTAGGAACAACTTCATGCATCTCTTTTAGATTTTGAGTTAAATATGCAATTATCTTTTCCATTGCACTGATCTTCATTAGACCTAGTTCTCTATCCTTGGCAATAAGGCTTGTTTCATCAAATAATTTATGGTATCTATTGGACATCTATACTACCTTTGCCTCATTCAGGTGAGCAAAATGGGTTAGGGTCTGAGAAATTTCTAGGTCTCTTGTGTTGTGAATATACCATATTATCTTGTCTCTCTCCATCTTCTCTTGGACATTTATTAGTGAGGGCTTCTAATTTTTACAAGCCAGAGACCAAATTGCCAGGGTTTGAGATTTGGAATCATAACCACACCCTTTGATCATCTCACCTATTTGTGTCTCTATTGAGATCTTGACATCAAGTTGCCTTCTGATTTGATCTATAATAAAGGCTAAGGATAAGTCTCATCCCTCTACTAGGAGCATACCACTTGACTTCACAAGTTATCTGGCCTCATTAGGAGTCATATTCTCAAACTCTAGGTCATATGATTGGAGGGCCTGTAAATCTTCACTAGTTATGGCTTCTCCTCCTTGTGATTTCAACTGTGCCCCAACTTGCTCTTGTTTAGCCCATATGGAAGTCTTTGAATTCCTTGGTCTTGATAAATTCATCATCCTTTAGGAAATCCTCTTGTTGTAATTCCCTTTCATCTTGGCATGATATAAGAGGCATTTCCACATTGTCATCAGTATCCTCCCTCTTTTTCTTTCCCTCTCTAATGACCTTTCTCAGTTGGTGGTCATAGGCACTAGTCCCTGTGAATAGGGTACTGATTTTATCCTGTTTATTCTTCTGTGTTTTTGCAACAGAAGGCTCCCTTACTTCCACCCTTTGTTTCTTATGTGGAGGCTCTACATCTACCTCAGCTTCATGTCCTTTTGTTAATTCAATGATATTTTCCACATTCTAAGGTGGCTGATCCTGGGGTGATGGGCTATGTATGGATTAGCTACTATTGTATTATGATGATGATTGCTTGTTTGGACCTCTGTCCTTGTCTTAAATTTTCTCTTCAATCTGATTACTAAGTATGCCATGTGATTCAATCATTTTCTCTAATCTTTGTAAATAGGGCATACCTGGGAAATATCCACCAAATGGGATCCCTTTCTTCTTTAGCTGCTACTCCAAATCCATCAAATTGTGATATTTTGTCAATCTTGCTGAAATTACATCCTCTTCAAAGATGTTTCTAATCAAATCCTCTTCCTCACAGGGCTGATGCCTTTTAGTAATTAGAATGGTGGGTGTTAAAATTTTCTTGGCACTTTCTATATAGCCCTCTATATCAATATATCTATACAGGGCAATATTCATCCTGTAGTGCCTCAACCATCCATTTACAAGGTCATAGGCTCTCTTTCCAATTGTGAAATTAGAGGCAATGAACTACCTTGGTGTAAAGGTTCCTTTCCTATGTGAAGCCAAATGCTCCCTATCTGTTAACATGAGTTGCCATAGAAACTCTATGATTGCAATTCCAGGTGGCACTCTGTAAGGCAAGATGTTTGGTGGCTGAGAACAACCATATACTTTGATCAATGTGAAATTTTGGTGATAGTAGAAGTCACCCCAATTATGGTCTCCATTCCACTTATCTACAAATTTGCAAGGCCTCAACAGTTGCAACACCTTCACTGGTAGCCTAGTCATATTCACTCCTAAGTTGCTCAACAATAGGTATACTACCCAATTCTCAAATGCACAAAACTCATTTTTCCTAAAAGTGTAATTCCACACCCTTAACCATAGTTGTACAGGGTTGATATGTCCATGATAGAATCTTCTAAGTTGCAAATTTTACTGGTCCATGATGTTTAAATTGTAGAACATGATTAAATGCATAAGCAATGAATATTTCAAGAACTTAGGGCTTCCGACCTTGCTCTTAATGTCAACAAATCCTTGGTGCATCTTGTCGATTACATACTGGATGTAATCATAATCAGTACTCACATAAGGACTCTGTAATTCTAGAATTATCATCATCATGTCTGAAGATACTCTTTCTCTTCCCCTATCTACACCTAAGACTCTGCATAGGGCATATGAGATGTATTTCATGTAAAAATCTAGGTCTGTATAAAAGTATGGTGAAGGATCACTAGGAATAAGTGTAATGTCGTTCCTAGTTCCTTTTGGTGTATGAGCCTGAATCAACTTAGCTACAATACCGACCTCTTTAATATATCTAGCAGCTAGGGCTTTCAAATTTATCTTTGTGGAACAAGGGTTATATATGTCAAAATATTTCATGAAGGATGCTCTATCTAGGGTTACTAAAATAGTGCCATCATCCTTCTTGATGGTTCTTGAAATAGTGTCATACCTACTGGCTAACTCTAATATCAAGTCAACATCCACAAATACATCAGGGACAACTAACTTAGCCAATCCACTTGTCCAAGGGTTTGATATGGGCATAGGGCCCTCACTATTTTTATGGAAATAATTGAACAAGTGATAACCAAAACAATCTGGTGTCTTAGCATCTCTAACATATGAATAACTATCTCCTAGGTATTCATCATTTACCTTTCTCCCTTGATTGGAGCTTGGGAGCAGTTGAATGAATTCTTCTGAGTAGTTCCTCTTTCCTTTGAGGTCATCATCATCCCCACTCTTCCTGCTAGTAGAGGCAACACTTACTGCTATGTTCATACTATCTAGTATAAATTGCAACTGATAAACCACTTTATTTAACCGATATTGAGACAAATCTACTCAAAACCCTTAATTCTAACTGTAAATCTCTTAACAACTCAACCTTTCAACACTGATAATCACTCTCTGAATTCTAAATTGAAAATTTCTTTGTTCACTCTGAAAATCCTGATAACTCTGTTCTTCTAAAGATGCTAATCACTTATGCAAATTTTGAGCTCTAAAAACTTGGAAATTGGTAAGATGAAATGAACAATGGTAATGCTTATTAATGCACCAATCTCTTCAAAATTCATGAATTTGCAATTCAGTCATTTCTATATTTACTTCTACGTGTTCTGACATCAATTCCTACTCCTAGCCGTGGTATTTCAAATTGATAGGTGATCAATTTTGAATGATTAATTTTCTTATTAAAACCTTATTATATTCAAAAAGACATCAAAATCTGATTCTATTAGCTCTTTTAACATAGCTCAGCAACTCTTTAAACACGCTATCATGATCTCTTCATTCTAATTGGCTAGCAACTATACAACATGGCGCGGGAGAAAACCTCATATCTTACCTTGATCTTACTCTAGTTTCCTTCAGCGAATGTGTGACTGTGTATTCTCTTTGTCACAGAGAGTAATCCTTAACTCTATTTTTTTATTGAGACTTAATGATCACTACACGATCATCTTTCTGATCAATGGTTATCTCTTAATCACTGAGTGAAATCACTTAACTCTCATTCCTTTTCAGACTCTACAACTAAGGCTTTAATAACTCATCTTAAACCTTGGGTTCCTTTTAGAGACTATGCGACTGACTGTGCCTCGTTGTCACTTTAAGATTTCATTGACTCTGAGTTTCTTTCGAGATTACGCAACTATCACACAATCTTCTTTCAGTCGGATGGCCCACGTGTAATCTCTTTAGATTTTTACTTTCTCTTTCTTATCTGAGACTTCGCGACTACTGTAGATATGATTTTAATCTAACAGCTCACGGATAATCCCCTTTGCTTCTCATTTAAATACAGTTTACTTAGAGACTGCGTGACTAAAGCTATCTTCATGTCGCAGAAGGAATTTCTTTACCTCAGGTTTGCTTCAAGACTTCCTGACTAACTCCAGTATTTGAAAGATTTATCCATGTGTCCCAATCTAAATCACCATCACTAAATCACTGCAAGTTTCTTTGACTTTTTTACCTTTAAAAGCGACTACACGCTATCCATCAGATCTTTTCTGCTTTACGGCTAAGATTTTCTCATTGCAAACTCACTTAAACTTTACTCAACTCTTCTTTAACCATAATCCTTATCGTGAAATCACGACTCTTTGAATCTTGTTGTTGCCTTAAGAAAATACTAACTCATGGTTTCCTTAGTGATTTAACGCTATCCATTAGATATTTCTTTCATCTGACGATAGTCGCTCAATCTCCCAACCTTTAACTTAACCATTGCTTTCAAAAGAGATTACATGACTGGAGGATTTTAACCAACATATTAACCTTGGTTTGTTTGTGAGACACTGTGATTGTGTAAACTCAAAGTCGCTGATAGATTTCTTCACTCAAGACTTTCTTCGAGACCTCGCGACCACTGCAGGATTACCTTTTAGAACAATGGCTATCGCTTAATCTCACATCTTTGGACTTAACTCATATTTATCTTCATGATTACGCAACTGCATGAAAATTCAAACCATCTTTAACTTAGCTTGTAACTCTGATCGCCTTTCGAGACAACATGACTGAGTAAAAATTGAAGTCGCCAAAGGAATTCTCTAACTCTAGTTTTTCAAAGAGACTCTCCGTCAACCACAGGATCAAGATCTTCATCTATGCCTCACGTGAAATCTCATTAGCACTGAAAGCATATTCGGTTCTTATAGAGACAACATGACAAAAGGAAATTGCTAAGTCTCGAAAAGAAAAGGAATATTCCCAAGCTATAACAAGACATCACGACTTACACGTTAAATATAAAATAAGCACATGACTTAAGTGATTTGGATTTTCTTAAAAAAGTAACTACAAAATAGACAAGATTTCGAAGAACTAGGATTTTCCTTGGATATACATAAAAATTTAACCTAGGACTTAGGGTTTTGCATTCTTTTATGATTTTATGTTTGAAGACCATTATTTGCAGAGGGATTTTGACAACATTCGACAGGATTTTCAACATTTATGCATGGATATGACTGAGAACTTCAAAAATTTACTAGCAAGCTCCAAAACTAGAAAAACAACCAACACCTTACACATCTTTGGATATAGTGAGGGTTTGATTAATCAAATTAGAAATCAGAATGTTACAAAGAACAACCTCCTTAAATAATACAAACACAGAGTTTGGTATCTACTTGAGGCCTTCCAAGCTTTCAAAATCTATAATATTCCAAGAAATTGAAACAAATATGTTGATAGACTTGCAGCAATAGGTGCTTATTATAACATACCAGAGCCTGTTGGAGACATGAAGGAACAAAATATATGAGTTTTTGTAAGGCCTGTTGTCTCAAACAATTGTACAAATTGACAAGTTTTTTATTTTGATTTACAGATTATCAATTTTATACAACATGAAGCAGAGTTCTCTAATGAAAATTAGTCCAAGCTATAGGTTCAATATGGAGATCAAAGTATGAGGCTCAATTCCAATAGGTTACCTAAAGGTTTAGTCACCTAGGAAGGCATCTTCAACTCTAATGATCAAGAAAGGAACAAAGGTTTGAACCTAGCTAACAAGAAGGATGATTACAAACCTATTACCATTGTTTATGGAAAGACCCTTAACATGGGAAAGGTATGTTTTGATGTTGAAAAGGAAGTTTACATTTCATTACGTCAAGAATTCAGTGATTTATTGCTTGGACATATGAGAACTTAAAGGGTTTTGACCCAAGCTTGTCTCAACATACCATAGAGTTAAATGTTGATTCAAAACCAATTAGACAAAAATAGATACCAACTAATCCTAGGATTGAGCCCTTAATGAGAAAATAATTGTCCAAACTCATAGAAGCTAATATAATATTTCCTATTAAGAACTCTTCTTGGGTAGCTAATATTGATCCTATAAGAAAGAAGGATGGAGAAATAAGATTATGTGTGGACTTTAGAGACCTTAATAAGGCTTCCCTTAAAGACCATCATCCTCTTTCTTCCATGCAACAAATTTTGTCTAAATTTAGTGGTTCAGAACAGTTTATTTTCTAGACGGCTATTTGGGTTACAACCATATCTTAGTTCAAGAATCACACCAATACAAGACAACATTTAACACTAAATGGGGTACCTATGCTTATGTAAAATGTCATTTGGGGTAACTAATGTAGGTGCTCCATTCCAAAAGGAAATGGAAATGGCCTTTAAAGGTGTACTAGAAGAGTTTGTGCTAATATATATTAATGATATAACCGTCTACTCCAAGCATGCGGCAAATCATTTTGATCATTTCAAGCAAGTATTCATCAAATGCAGAGAATATGTTGTCTTTGAATTCAAATAAATGTGTGTTTGTTACTAATTAGGGAAAAGTTTTAGGACATATTGTATCAAAGGATGGCTTGACCATAGATCCAAAGAGAGTGGAGGTTATTCTTTCTCTTCCACTTCCTAGTCACAAGAGAGGACTACAAAGTTTCCTTGATAGGATCAATTTTGTAAGAAGGTTCATTCCTAACCTTTCTACTATGGTTAAACCTCTTACAAGTATGTTGAAAAAGAACATAGAATTAAGATGGATCAAGGAAGGAAAGGCAAGTTTTAGGGAGATTAAAATAGAAATTACATCTTCTGCTACTCTTTTCAATCCTAATTTTGATGGAGATTTTATCCTGATCTATACTCTTACAGGAGAATCTAACATATCAGTTGCCCTGATAGAGCTAAATTCAAAAAATTTACAGCATCCTATTTCTTTCTTCAGTGAAGGGCTTAAATAATATGAAGGTAGATACAGCTATGTGGAAAGGCAATTTCTTTGTCATAAGAACTCTCAAAAATTTCAGACATCTACTATCTAACAATAAGATCCAACTCTTCGTTCCACATGCAAATGTAAATGATTTCCTTTTAAATAATAATGTCAGTGAGAAAAGATCTGGATGGATCACTAAAGTCATGGAGTATGACATTGAAATAAATATCACCAAGCTTGTAAGAGGCAAAGGCGTATGTGAACAAATGGTCTCATCTTTTGAGACACCTAAAGAGGTTGCCCTTATTTTACAAGATGAACAACCAGCAGAGGATGAATATTAGAATGATTGGTTGTGTGACATGACTACCTTCTTGGTAGAAGGAAGATATCCACAAGGCCTAAATAAAACTAGGAGGAGACTGCTCATGATTTAATATGTCATTGTTATTAAGTTAGTGTATTTGTCAAATATTCTACCATCTAATCCAAATTTGATCTCCTTATATAATCTTGAAATAAAACATTCTATACTTTCTTTTTTTATGAAGGGTCCCTCCAATTCTCTACATACTTCTTTGAATGGATTATCATAGGCTTTCACTGATTCAATTTCTCCTTGCACCAAGTTCCTCATTCTACTTACACTCTCAGTTGCGATTTTTGGGGTTGTGCATTAAGCCAAAAAGTCCTTCACTTCCTCTCAAGTAGCTAAATATTGTGCATAGTTCTTCATATATCACTCAAGTTCTTTTCTTAATGATCCGACAAAATATAATAATTTCTCCTTATTTTCTTATGTTACAAGTCTCTCTAGGAATAATTCTAGTAGGATTATGTGATCTAAGGCTTTTGTAGTGTATATTCCAAAAACTAGAATCGTAGTTGTAGTATCCATTGTGTTTGATATTTGTTCCAATTTAGGGTTTTATCTCATTTATGGTTTCTATTGCAATTTTCTTTCTGGTTCTAGTATATAGTTTATTTTGTATCTTTCTTTATACTAATTTGAGGCTTAGTCTCTCTATCTTTTTCTCTTTCAAGTTTGATATCCAAATACTCTTCTCCCAATAAATCACTCTTTGAGGTATCCTTATATTTTATCTCTTATCTTTGTTGTGGTAACTCTTGTACCAAAAGTCTTCTACTTTTAGACCTTAGTGGGGATGGGTCCTATCCCAGTGGTTGTGACTTTTCCCAACAACTTTTAACCTTGATTTGAAAATAAAATTGATTATCTATTAACCCAACTTATCTACCCAATTTTAAATTAACTACCTTCTCCTTATCGTCTTCTTTTCTTAACTTGTTTATACTTTTATTAATTTTTTTTCTAAATAATCATCATGTGGGGATAGGAGCTTATCCAAAGTTTGTAGGATCTCTTTAAACTTGTCATCTAACTTAATTGAAATGTTAACTAAATATAGTTTTTGCTTTGGGTTTGTAGAATATTTTGGCAAGGTAGGAGACTCTATGCTACTACTTTCCCCTATTCACAAGCTTTTAGGTTCTTGATTATTGATGATCTTTTAAAAAATGATTGATAGCCTTTCAATTCATTGAAACAAAAAAATCATTTTCTCCAAGGTGTTCTCCTTCTTCCTTCTATTGCCTTTTCCTCTCTTTTTTTATGACACCTACATCAGTGCACTCTAACATTGACTCTATTTTCATTTCCATTCTTCTTTTATTCCCCCCATCTCTTTCAATTGCTTGTCTCAATCTTCTTTATTCTCCATTTGGGCTAGCCATTCTATATTTTCTTTCTAGGTCAAACTTCTCCTTTATCTCTCTTGAATTTCTCTTATCTCCTTTGGCAATGGGTATTCTTGGTTTGGAATTACATTACTCCTATATCTTATTCCAAGGAATTATCGAGTAACTTTCCTCAATAATCAGATCTTTTCATAGTTCTCTACAGACATCAAGAGGAAAAATTTGTAATTTATCATATTTTTTCATTGTCTTATTTCGCTCCTTGATCCGGTGCTATAAGGTTTAGATTTGAAAATTGTCCAAGTAAAAATTTGTAATTTTATCATATTTTTTTATAGAATAGACATCAAGAGGAAAAATTTGTAGTTTATCATATTTTTTCATTGTCTTAGTTTTCTCCTTGATCCGGTGCTATAAGGTTTAGATTTCAAAATTGTCCAAGTAAACCTCAAAAGGATCTAACCAAGGTCCTATTGTTAGCAATAAATTTGAGGGATACAAACCGAAGCTCTATACCCTAAGGATTTTTCGTTTTGAAGTATTCTTACCCCAAACTTAGTCTTATTGAGGCAAACAAGGAATCACCTAAGATTATTTTTCAATTAGAATAGTAATACCATACACAATAGATCTATATTCATTATACTCAATTGGTATGTATTTTATTCCTTATATCTCTTATTCACTCTTTTCTATATTCGTTGTTTCATTCACTATTCTATACATAATATCAATATATTGGTAAACGGATCTCATTATATACTTATATTTACAATTTGGGGTGTGTCCCTTAGATCGTATCGCTAAGTAACATTCTACATTCTAAATCTCATATTATGGAGACTTTGTGTAATGAGATGTGGAAGCTTCTCTATATCTATCTATGTGTCTTGTTTTATTGCAATTAATATGTATCCTCAATGGTCAACTAATTCTCTAATGTCTTTCTTTTCTTCATGCACATTAGGAATCATTGAATTGTGAGAACGTAGAAACAAATGTTGATTCATAGGTCATCCTGCAAAGATGGTAGACCCAAAATGCAAGACCATAGCTTGGGTAGGAATTAGATGATTAAAAATAGAAGCTAGGTTTTGTATACGAGTGTGGTGGATTAGGGAATCATTTATCTTATACATGTGGTTGGTAATTTCTAGAGTTCATAAGTTCAATGGCCCTTATCTAAATTCCTCCATTTCAAAATTCACTCCAACTACCTCAATGTATGCTTTAACTAAGCTGACCTCTACTAGGTTTTCTTAATTAACAAATATAGAAGTTAGTGGATACATGGCTACAAAGTAGCACTTCATTGTAGCACCTCAAGATTGTATTGAACTCGTGGATTTTCTATGTTTCCTATCTTGATAACTACAAAATGATGATAGATAGTAAAAAGGATGATAGATAATTCAAATCTTGAAAGAAAAACATACTCATGTAAGGTCCATGTAGTGATGGAATTTGGAGGTAGTTCAATATACCAATTATATGTGTCATCTCCTATGGTGTATGGAAATAGTCCTCATACTACATCTTCATGTGAAAATTGAACTATTGCTAATGCATCATTGAAAAAATATGTATTCTATTTGATCGATCTATTTCAACCATAGCATTATATTTTTGGCATAACATTTTAGGATTCTAGTGTAGGTCATGATGATGGAAAATTTTCTTTAGGGAATTTTGATATGCAAATAAGTCATTTTGACAATAAGTCCCTGGTCTTTTATTCTCTGGTGTTAATTGAAGTGTATCAATGTGAAGCCTAAACTAGTGGATCTAAACTAGATGAGAATTATTCTTGACTTTGACTTGGGTGCCCTCTTTCTAGAACCAACCTATTGATGGAATTTCAACATATTCAAAACTTAGTTGATATACTATAGAATCTCACATCCTTAAAGGTAATCAATTTCCAAGATGAAAATTGACTTCCCTAAGGTCCCTTATGGCTAGGGCATGTCCAATGAGATAGCTTAGTTAAAGCTTAGTTAACTATTGTGTTTTTCTAATAATACACAAAGGAACTTACATAATTTTTGTGTTGCACTTTTTAAATGAGAGTTAGATCCACATGATAAGTAGATTCACAATGTTTCTTAATCCTAATTTTATTATTTCTTAGTCTTGTGCTAATCTATTGGTGGAAAACATGAGATCAAGTACCCTTAGCACTAACTCAAACATGATTTTACTATTGGAAACAATCATGTTCATCATATATTCAATGTTGTGATGTTAGTCATCGGGTGACTAGAAGCTATTAAAAATAGTGAAAAGGAAAGGAAAAAGAAAAGGTTTTTAAAAGATCCTAGATTTAAAACTTTTGTTCAATATGTGAATACATAAGTAGAGAATTATGTCATTTACTATTTCTTACATTACCAGATGAATCACATTATCACAAGAAAAGTATTATCTTCAAAGGAAATCATTACCATGTATACATAATAAACATCCAATACTAGTGTAATTCATCAAGATGATAGACAATAATGAAATCAAAATAGTCAATAAGATGCTTGCTAGTTTGTAGATAGCAAGTGGTATGTATATAAGATTTATCAAATACATTTTTAATCCATATTATCATTAATAAAAACTTAAATTGAATTCTTAGAAATCATGAAGTAAAATTGAAATCAAAGGGTTTAACAAGTTCCACTAGTATCAACAATTTCCAAAGTAGTTTGGAATGAAATTTCAAACCCTTAGGTTGAAATAGAATATCAACAACATCAAACCCTTACAGACAGAAAAAAATTGTCTTTCAAAGGGAAAACAACTTCAAAATTGTGAGATCTTGTCTCGATTAATTTTACAATGAATGTTGCAAATCTAGCAGGTATAAATCATGGAGGAACAACTTTAGCAAAGGTAGTGTGCAAGGCATGGAAAAATACCATGAAATCCATACATTTGGATGTCTTGAACCAATGTGAAAATCCCTCTGGTAGTCTAATTAGGCTCAACAAATTTCACCTTGCTTTGGATTTTCATCCTTGCAATTTAGTTAATGTACGATTTAGTAAGGGATCTATATTTTGGAGACTAGAAGTTGAAATATCTAAACACTAGAGCAAGGTAAAACCCATGAGGCCAAAAGGTAACTTGGTGTGATTTTCATTATTCATATCTTAAGGTATGTGGAAAAGGGTAAGTACAAACCCAAAAATTCAAAAAGGATGATACAATGTAAAATGGCAAGGTTCAAGAGGGCCTATTAACATATATCTAAAGAAAGGTAGCAAAGGAAACTTTACAAGTCCAATACTTGATATCATTTGGAAATTCATCCTTGACAAAGACTTGTGGGAAAATTCCAAATGTCAAGAGATCAGATATGATAATGGACAACTTATCTCCACTTCCTAATTGGAATCTGTTGATGAAATACCTCTCATGAACATCACTGAGTGCTTCTTTAGTTTTCCATTTTCTTAACTATGCAAGGATCTTAAGGACTTCTAGACACTAGGCATGGGGTGGATGTTTTACCCTGATGTCAAAAGTATGCAAACTATGAATGTTATGTTAGGGTCCTTTTCATGGGGATTTGGTGCAAGATAGAACGTTAAAAGTTGATATTTTGACACATTTCAATATATTTGAGACACCTTCGAGGTCTAACAAATATACTAGTTACAAACCTAAAGGACTATGCAAGAAAACAAGGGAGGGCAATAAATTTAGGCAATAAAGGAGCATATCCACATCCATTTAAAAATTCCACCACAAAAACTTAACAAATGCCTTAGTAATAAATAGGATGCAAGAGAATATTGTGGGAAGGACCAATTATTTGGTGATTTTGTACAATATAATGGATATCTTATAGCTAGTCAAAATCTTGTAATACACATTCTCCTAATGATTTTGAACATTTTTATAAAAACATGGAAATTTAATATTCTCCTAAGAGAAATGGTCCAAACAAATAGTAGATTACCAGAACTTGGAAGCACATAGAACCTAGCCATTAATTTGACATCAAAGTACATTCTCCATGACAAGGGATGGAAAAAAATAACCAATGGAGCAATACCGAATTACAAAAAGACAAAGAAGGAGATCCATATTTTGTTGAAAACAAAATGGAGCATGTAAAAAAGGCACAAGGAGTTCCAACCATGAAGTTCAACCTCTCCAACTTCAACCAATGCCTACACTTTTCTTATGAAGGAATTAAAGTTAGCATCCATGTTGATCCCCATCCCTTTTAATATTGTAAAATGTTAGAATCCAACTACCTATGAGAAAACTCCAATTATAAGAGAAAATTTTAAAAGCCTCACCATGAGGTGGATCATCAAATTTTATAATATATTCATCAAACATGTATCCTCTAGTTTTATTGGTCATTGTGTATGAAAATTCTTAATCATCTTGTAAATTTTCCATTTGTTGTTATGATAACAAGGAAGGATTTCTCCCATTGCGCCCATTGTTCAAACTGCTCCCGCTCCCTCTCAAATAGATCTTGCTATTTTGGCGAGAGGAGGAGCTGATACCAAGCCTACTTTTGGTGTCACCTCCTTGTATTCCCAAGTTCTCTCTACGCCTAAAGATCCTAAATTTGGGCTTGACATCAGGATTCTGAATGTGTCATCGCTTTCACATTCTTCTGCTGATGTTCATAAGCGAGGAGTGTCTGGGAAGCACACCTTTTCCCTGTGCCTCTCCAGCCTATCTCCTGGTGGTGGTGGGGAGAATGTTTTGGTGGCTAGGGCGGTGTCGTGGCCTCCCTTTCTTCTGTAGTGACTAGTCTTGGTTCAAGGGTTCTGAGGGGCCTCCCTTGTCTTCTTGGGCGTCAGTGAAGCCTTTTGTTGGGGCCACTCTAAAGTCTTCTATGGTTGTTCCTATCTCTGTGGCTTCTCACATTTCTTTCTCTTCAGGTGAGGAAACTGTGGAAGAAATAGAGCATTCATCATCTATTTTTCCCAACCATGCGGTTATCTATAGATTTAGGGGTTTTTGGCCAAGTCTTCCTAAGCTTCATGCTTGGATTTCCAAATTTTGGGCACACATCATTTTTGGTGAGGTTCATATTTTCCCTTTGGCATAAGGTTTTTTGTCACCAAATTTGATTCTATTATGGATAAAAATCATATCCTTTGTGGTCATTACTTTAGCTGGGAGGATCGCTCTATTTTAATGATTAAACCATGGCATGAGGATTTTCATCCCTCATCTAAAATTTTTAGTAAGATGCCTATTTGGGTTAGACTTCCAAATCTCCCATTGCATTTTTGGGTGGATCCTCTTTTGGAGGAAGTGGGCGAGGCTTTGGGAGACTTCCTGATGGTGGATTCAGAAACTACAGATATTCTCCACACCACATATGCCTGTATTTTGGTGGATATAGATGCTTCTAAGGGATTGCCTATGGAGATTAGGATAGTTTATCCTAAGGGAAGTTGGATTCAAGCTTTGGATTACGAAGGAATCCCCTTCAGGTGTTGAAGATGATTCCAAACTGGTCATATTGCAGCCAAATGTAGACTGGGTAAAACTAGGCATTTTGTTTCATGGTGGAAAGGTGTCTCTTCTCAGCATTATACGGTTGTGAAGAGTTCTTCCCAATGGAGCTTTTCCCAGGTTGTTGCTTCAGAGTCACCTTTTCCTTCTCCTCCGCCTATTGTGGAAAAGGATTTGCCTCTTGAGGATACTGTTGGTGCTATTCTTGGGGCTAAGGATGCTCCCCCGCTGATTTTGTCCTTGTGTGGGATTTTGTTGCTTCATGTTCTGTTGGAATTGTATCCTCCTTGTTGTATGGTTCCATTCTTTCTACTAGTTTTCTAGTTGTTGTTGGATCTTCTAGTCCTCTTGCTTCTCCCTCTCCTATTGGGAGGAGTATAGGATCTGGTTTGTTGTCAGTTTCGCCTGTGCTAGGTGTTGGAAATTCAACGAATGCTGGGAAATCTATTTTGGATTCCCTATGCTGGCAAGATGAGGCTGCCAAAGTGGAAGAAGGTTGGATTACGGTTAAAGGAAAATATGTGAAGAGATCGTCGCCTTCCTTTGATATGAAACTCTTATCCCATACGAAGGGGGTTAAGGGATAAATGGATATGGTTTGTTTCCTAAGTTGTAAGGCTTCGGCCTTCTTCTCTTGGTGTAGAGCAGCTAGAGCTCTTGTGTTTTCCATTTTTTTGTTGTTGTTGAAGTGATGGTTTGGGGTTGTTGGTTTTATTTTTCGATAGTCTATGTTGTGCGGGTTCTATATTCTCTTGCTCCCCTAGTTGTTTCTTTAAGGGTTGTGCTTTATTTTTCTATCTTTCTATTGTTGTAAAGGGTTACGGTTCCCTTCAAAAACTGTATTTACGTTAATAAAAAAGAAGGAAGGATTGTGGTTTTAAAAGCATAAGATAAGATAAATTTATTAATGTCCAATGGAAGACCAACAAGGGTCTATGGGATAGGAAACAAATAGCCAAAAAGCAAGAAACCAGCGGACCACCAAACAGTGGTCGGGGGAACAACAAAAAGAACAAGGAACCAAACAAGAAGCAGAGAACAAAGAACCACCAGGGCAAGGACTAGGGGTCCTTCCCAAGTGGAAAGAAGTCCAACACAGAAGGATAGTGACTAGGAAGAATAAGGGTACGGAGCCATCGCCATGATCTACTAGTGGTCTGTGGCTGATGAGTAGAAGCACTGTGAGGTCTCACGGATCTGGAGTGAGCGATGATGGAGGCACATGAGGGCCACTTCATACCTCGAGCTGAGGGTGAGGGCGAGAAGAAATCCATAATGAGCTGCTCATTGACAAGCTTCTCAGGAAATAGAAGCTACGGGGTATGGTCACGGAGCCGAATTGTCTCCTGTAAATAGAGTGCCAGACATTTATGGTCAGAGTAGAAAAAGAAGGAAGTCAAGGAGCTACAATCTCTAAATAAGAAATAGGATCTCCCTATGATCTCATAGTATATAGGGCAGCGGAAAATGAAATGTGCCTCGGTCTCAATCTTAGACAATGTGCATAAACTACAAATACGATCCTCTTTGTCAATGTGATGATCACTCTGTGCACGCAGGTGGTGGGAGCCAACTCTAAAAGGTCCCAGTGTGATCCAGAGAGCATGGCACCAACGTTGTGATAAATATCCACTAAATCACACTTCACATCCCTATTCCAAAAGTTAGAAGCAATCCTAAAGCTAGTTATTTTCTCACATTTATTTCTTATTAAAAACACCCTCAATCTCTCTTATGGATACACTCTTATCAAAAATTTGATTTTCTTTTATTGTGGCTCCACACAAGGATTTCTAAATATGGTTGGTCAGCACAAACTTACCGCACATCTTCCACCCCAAATTCAATGTTTATCATAAAATCCTCCAAGAGTTTACTATCATGAACATTTCCATTATCTCAAAGGCTAAAGTCAATGACAACTTTAATTGCACTCTCCACATGCAAGGATCCAATGCAAAAGACCCACTATAGTTATTTCAATATGTCCTCATCTTTGCACTTGTAGATGTATCCAATTATAGCAAGTGTTTTGTCCACAATTTATAAGGATAATTACCCACAATTGATATAGGCTTTCTTAACATTCATTAGAGAAAATATTATATGAGATGGCCAAAGCCAAAAAATATTGAGGGAAAGATCTCTCCCAACTAACAAATAGGCATGGTGAAGCTTGTCAGAATGCTTGAAATACTTATTGTCTATAGCATTTTCTAGTGCATAATACAAGCTAATAGATTGTAAAGCATCATGGATGTACCCCTCACAGGAGCTTCACTTAGTGAACCTGGGTCATATCACATGCATTCATGGCATACTAAAGAATACCCCCATCTTCAAAAACTATTTCCCCAAACTCCTTTTTTGTAACCCCCCTCCAATATCCACCCAATACACATACACCCATTTTCCTCTATAAACCCTCTCAATCCCCCCCCCATACAGGCAATATATTGCCCTATTTTTTTCCCATTTTAAATCCCCCGATATGAATGCATGTGATAAGGTATCATCCCATTAGGAAGTCCCCATGGTACCTCCATGCATCCTTGTAATCTAAAAGTATGATCTCCTCTTTTTGTTAAATCTCATGTTTGCTAAGGATTGTACCATCATATTTGCTTCCTAGAAGATTTGACTGATGGAATACTCACCAAACTTGCTAAGATGGGATAGATATGCTCCAAATTATTTAAATTCTAATTCACAACCTTTTTGTGGACAATACTAATACAATTTGAGGAATCTCATTTTATCTTGATTTCTTCTGTATTCTTCTCCACACAATTTGAGACCTTAATATAAAGTCATTTTGGCTTCATCATTGGTTACAATTTTTTTATACAAGGTTATATTAGGATACTCATCTCATTTCAACTTATGCAACATGCACTTGAGACCCCTAGGTTAATTCTTGAAGCTTTCTCAAATTTTAGCTTTAGTCTACCAATTGGCCAAACCAATGATTTTGCATTCTTCTTCTCTTCCTTCGATTGGCCAAAAGGCTCATTAAAGAAAACTTAAATGAGAACTTTTGAGAACTTTTCTATTCTTTATTACTTAAGCATTTGATTGTGTGAATGATCTCATTTTGGTGTTAGATTATTTAAGCTTGAAAAATAAATTCATTTATATGAAACTCTATTTTCTTAGTTACCTCATCCACCGCTCTCTGTTTTTCATTTATTTTGTTCATTCTATAAATGTGAAACTATCATTTATGGGATTATTTCCTAAGGACCCACCCAAAAATAATTAAAGTGCAAGTGTAGCTAGCTATAAAAGAGATCTAACATGTCCATTTGAAGAGATTCAGACCAACCAAGTTTGTTAACTAGTTGTATCCAACATGCATGAGCATATTGATAATTTAGCAACAACTAGTTCAATGTTTCTTTCACTTCCTTAAAAAGTGGTCATCTTGATGGGCCTTCAATTCTAGTTGAATGAAGCTTGTCTTTCAATACATTTGTTTGAAAAGTGCTACCCAAGCATAGTAACCTCCTTTGTAAGGAAATTAGGCCCCAAACATAGCTCAACCATCCATGAGTTATTCATAGGGGAAGAGATGATGATCTTTTAACCCATCTTAATAGCACACAGGCCTAATTTGGCCCCACTCCAAATAATATAGTCCTCCTTGTGTGAAATTAAGGCCATTTGATTATGAATCTCTTCTACATTTTTTCCTTTTCAATGGGACTGGAATAGGCATCTCATTGAAGTCCTTAGAACCTCATTCTATGTTATTTAGTTTAGAAACTATGTTCATGTAGTCAATCACCTTATCTCTCATATATCTTCCATAAATTATTGTTAGAATATGTAATCTTTCCTTGGTGAAATATATTATAAACCAAGGTAGTTTAGTTTATTTATTATGTAAGTAGGAGATTCCTATAGAATCCCTACATGAACACATGTCCTCTTGTCCATGTGTGAGGACATAATATTTATTTGTAATTTCCTTTTATTCTAGATTCCTCCTTAAGAGGAAATAGCACAAGTGGCACACGCATTATGAATGTGGCTCACATGCACATGGGAGTTACATGCAACTCCTTTCTTCTCATCTCTTCATAAGAGATGCTTCTTTTCTCTTCATCACTCACTTTTTCACACAACTCAGTTTTCTCATTTTTCACTTGCAACACTTAGTTTACCATTCTCATTCTCTTGAAGCATTGTATGAGCATTTTGCTCTCATTCTCTTCCTCTCTCTCTCTTAGGCTTTTTAGCCCATTCTTAATAATATCATGGGGGTTTTTTTATGCTTTTCCCCCTTCAAAAACTTCTTGTCTCCTTTGTTGTTTCATTTTGGTGTATGCTCTAAGGATTAGTTTGATTCATAATAATCTTCCTTTTTCCTTACTCAATTGGATTAATATGTTCCTAGCTCGAATTTATTTTCCATTTTAACAATTATTTACATATATTGAAATCAAATATACTTGTGAGGTGGGAATCTATTCTATGAGTTTGGTTGAAAATTTGCATTTCTACCATTGTTTCAATCACCAACTAAGATGTTCTATAAAAAGAACTTAATAATTTAAAAAGAAGTTTTGTATTTGGGGAGCACTAAATGGATTATCTATAAAAAAAAAATTGTGAATTCCTAAGAGTCCATATGTATTTACCCTGCAAAAATTTGTCTCACATTGCCACCAAATTGATATACATTTTCCAAAATAACTAGGCTCCAAGCATTTTTTTTGACAAAGAGAAACTGTCAATTTTGTTTTAACCTTACACTTACAAATAGTGTCCCTATTGATGAGTGTGATCCTCTTTGTATCGTTGGAACGTTCCCATGGGAACCTTTTCATTGTTCCATCCAAACTAGATGTGGCCTTCCTTGTGAATTGTATAACCATTGTAATCATCAAAATTTTATCTACTAGCATTCACCACTTGTATTTCCAAGATTTAGACTTTGTTCTACATGCTCTAGTAGTATCCTATCATAGGTTTGTTCTAACAAGTCCTTTGAACAAAGGTACACCACAATATTTTGTTGAGATGGAGCCCATGTTTTTTATTATAATAAGCAGTCTAACAAGGGGGTTGACCCTTACACAACCATAGCCAGAAGGCATCAAAGAGAAAAAATGCACTAAAACAAGGGTGTTGGCTATTGCGGGTCATCAACAGCTTATTAATAGTACACAAATAGAACACGTGTTGTCAAAGACAAAATGCAAAATAAACAATACACTAGCACCAAGGCTAGTAGCCCTCCTCAAGAGTGGGAGGGTCACTCAATCACTGCTTGTGGGGAAGAGTGTGAGTTTGTGACATAAAAGAGAACAGTTTGTAGCCATATGACCAATAGAGAAGCATCGTCGACATCGAAAGGGAAGGCCCTCATAGTCCAACGATTGAGTTCAAGGCCTCTCCCCAACCATGAGCACCACATCCCCCAGAAGTGGTGTGGAGATATCCATGTTAACCAAAATGCAAGTTAAAGTAGAGCGGCCCAATGAGGTTGTAACTTCATCCACCTTCAAGAAACAACCAATAGAGTTTCAATGGCCTCAAAGCAAGAAATCTCCCAAAATGGAGTGGAAGATTAGGAAGAGGAACCCAAATTGAGCACACATTGAGTGGTTTAGTAAGAGGGTTGAAGGAGATTGTCTAGGGTTTGGTAAAAAGAGTGATTCCCCCAAACCCACAACTTGCTCAACACAAAATCGTGGTCTTCAAAAGAAGAAAATGTAACAATAAAAAACTCTTTTGCACAAGGGAAAAGCTCAATGTTACCAAAGACTAAGGATTACCAAGAACTTGTTACCCAGTGATGCAGATCTGAAAGAGAGGGCCAAAGACCTATGAATCTACAGACCAACCCACAACATTGGTAGAAATCTACATTATCCACCATATCCAGGCCACACACCACCATAGGGGAGGTCTTGGCTCAAGCAATAGGTTGAGTTCTCACCTTTGGAGGAATAGTAGGAGCAAATTTGGCAGCATTGGCATAACTCTGTCCACCACCACCAGCAAATTTTTTTTTGGGGGGGAACTCATTCTTAACAACCCCAAAGAAAGAAACCCCTCACTAGTACATTAGGCCTATATTTTAGACCAAAATTTTTTATGGCGAGCCAATTTGGCTTGTGAAACTCTTTTTTTTTTTGGTTTATGCTCCTGAAAATGTCAAAATATCGACATCTATTAAATTTAAGAAGAAATTTTGAAATATCGACAAACACGAGATTATATAGAAAAAAAAATGAATAGTGTTAAACACAATTTTCATTGCCTGCAATCGATTTCATGTGCCGAAGTACTTTTAGCGGGAGGAGATGGGTTCGTGTGCTGTGATTTCGCACAATAGGTAAGGGGCACACACTCCATTTTTGCTAATCTTTGCAAAATTACTGTTATCATATCTCATAGAGGTCCCCTACAGATTTTGCATGGATCTGATGTAGTCTTTGAATCTTTTCTCTATGTAACTATTAATCCTTTCTGCCAATGGTTCGCTATTAAAGTTTTTTTTTGTGGGAGCTTCCTGAAAGTTCCTTTGCAATAAATTTGGATTGAATTCAATGTTGTCATTTCATAGTTATGGCATTTTTCTTTGCAAATTTTATTCGAATATATAAAACCTGAAACCTTTATGTATGGATTTGGTGTCCTTTCGAAACCCCAGGGCTTCCTGAGACGGTTGCATACGTTCTATTTATGTTGCCTTTCTGGCCAATACCTTATGTATCTTCTATGGCTAAAAATGTTACCTATGTTATTGCAAGAGAGTGATGAATACCTAAAATGTAGCCTTGTATCTTTGTATTTGAAGCTATTGTAATATCGGAGGGTTTTATCTTTTTGAAAATTTCATTGTGTGAGAAACTTTGTAAACGACATTCTGTAAGAAACATTAGAGGTGAGTAAGCATAGTTCTTCTCGATATCAAAGAAAATTTATCA